>CM042436.1:24731541-24749041 GCA_023631565.1 Gymnocephalus cernua | reverse complement strand
AAAAAAAAAAAATTTTGAGTGGACCTTCCAGTGCAACTCTGGTGTATTTTAAGAAGATTAATTGTGTTGGTTCAAATTTTGATTTTGAAAAAGACAGAGTGTTGTGGTTACATTAATCACGTAAATGTGACATTAATGCTTGATGTCATCACAGGTAGTCAAAGTCAACCACAGAGGTAGTCATTAATTCAGCCTAACACAGAGCCCTGGAAGGAAATGAAGATTCAAGGCTATGGCGTGCGTCATTTGCCTGCAAAGCAGGCAGTGTACTTGCCCATCAATGAGTGCAGTGTTTATCATTTCTATTCCAGTCACGGACAAACTGGATATCCTGCCTGTAGATGACAGCAGCGGCAGAGCGACATTAAAAACAAAAAGTGCTTTTCCATGTTGTTTGTGTGTTTTTGTTCTATTATTGGAGGCAAGGGCCAGTTAATGAAATTGTTTACGTTTAGTGTTGCTGCTCGAGTCATCTCAACCGAGCCCTGCTGCTGCTGAGTCAGACCAGCTGACAAGTGGTTACCAATTAAAAATAAGACAAATATACCAGGTCCTTTCCCATTGCTTTTTAGAAAGTCACTTTCGGGCAACAATTTTAATCTTTTTCTGTGGTGTTCTTAATTTTAATGAAATTGAACTTAGTTTGAGTCTTAATCTTCGTTATCTGTGTTTTGACGCGTGAATATTTAGATGTCAGAATGACAATTATCAGTCCTGACTGATATCTGTCTTGGGTTTTCTGTGTCAGACAAGACTAAATCATTGAAACTTGTTTGAAGGATCACTTGCTCACGTCGTTCTTATGATCATAAATCATACACAAAACAAAAAAGTGACCTCAGACTAGAAGAATCTCAGCTCCTGCTATTCTGTCTATCTTGGTTGTGCTGCAGCCAGCAGGTATTTTTTTTATTATCAATCTGTCAGTTATCATTTTGTAATAATTGATTAACCGTTTAGTTCCTAAAATGTCCAGTAACAGCAATAAATGCCCAACAATGGCCACAATTTCCCAGAGCCCAAGGTGACCTCTTGTAACTTAATTGGGGTCGGGTTGTATGGCAGCAGCTAAAGCAGGAGACCCCAAACTTCCCTTTCCTGAGCCACATTAACCAGTTCTGACTGGGGGATCCCGAGGCATTCCCAGTCCAGTGTGGAGATTTAAATTTAATCTCTCCACCTAATCCTGGGTCTTCCCTGAGGCCTCCTCCCAGGAAGTGCCTGGAACACCTCCCTAGGGAAGCGCCGAGGGTGCATCCTTATCAGTTGCCTGAACCACCTCAACTGGCTTTCAACGCAAAGAAGCAGCAGCTCTACTCCAAGTTCCTCACAGATGACTGAGCTTCTTACCTGATCAAAACCCCAAAGATATTGGGGCGCCCTGGCAGCTCACCTGGTAGAGTGCGCCCAATGTACCAAGGCTCAGTCCTTACTGCAGCGGCCCAGGGTTCGAATCCAACCTGTGGCCCTTTGCTGCATGTCTCTCTCTCTCTCTCTCTCTCTCTCTCTCTCTCTCTCTCTCTCTCTCTCTCTCTCCCCCCCCCCCCCCCCCACTTTACTGTGGAGAAAGGCAGGTACACTCTGCAACTGTCCTATCCATTAAAGGCCGAAATGCCCAAAAAGAATTATCTTAAAAAATATATATATTTTATTTACTATACAATATTTTTTCAATTGATTAATTCATTGTTTTGTCTATAAAAGGTCAGAAAATACTAATGCATTTTCATCATCATTTGTTGGACCAACAGTCCAAAACTTGAAGATATTAAGTCTTATAATACAAAGGAAAGCAGATAATACTGGGCACCCTTGTAGCTCACTGGGTAGAGCGTGAGTCCTTGCCGCAGTGGCCCACGTTCGCGTCTGGCCCAGGGTCCTTTGCTGCATGTCTTCCCCTCTCTCTTCTCTGCCTTTGCTCTCTCTCTCTCTCTCTCTCTCTCTCTCTCTCTCTCTCTCTCTCTCTCTCTCTCTCTCTCTCTCTCTCTCTCTCTCTCTCTCTCTCTCTCTTTTGAATAAAGAAAATAAAAATGCCAAAAAATACTCACATTTGAGAAGCTGGAACTAGCAAATATTGTGACATTTTGCATGAAATATCACAAATTATTAAAAGCCAATTTTTTGTCAATTGACTTATCAATTAATCAACTTAATGGTGCCCATGAGAAAGAAAGACATCGTGGCTTTCAAACGAGCAAAGTGGCAGTTGGTCAAGGCCACACCCCCCCCTCTCTCCTCCTCAATAACTACAGACACAAAAATGGCACATACCAAGGAAAGCTCATTGTGGGACTGGCTCTAGTGGCTGTAATTCTGCACCAAGGCTGAATTTTGGGAAAGAGACTTCAGATACAGTATTAGGGGAGGCCTGAGGCCTATATAAAAGCATCCGAAGAGCAACATGTCATGGGACCTTTAACATTGTATCACTTGCCTGATGTCCCGGTCTATACTGGACTCTCTTTAAAAGTCAACATGTCGACTTAAATGTCATGTGCTCGATGAATTGATTCATTGTTGATTTTGCCCCGTCATCCATCCATCGATCCATCTTCGTTCTGCAATAGGCAGAGACATGTTTGGAAATAGAAGTGGGGACTGTGTACCATCTGTTCCTCACTAGTAGAGAGGAAACCAGGCAGCTCTGTATTAATGACAGACATCAGGGCAGAGACAGGTAATCACACTAAGGGCACTGTTAGGGATTTTGATTCCTTTTATAGAACTAGAAATGTTAAAGATGGTGTAGACTGAAAACATATTTAAATTGGACAAAAGAAAAAATGCTGAGATGTATGGCTCATATTTGCATCCATTGCTTTTATGATGTTTTATGTTCTTGCAATCTGTGTTCTTCTGGCACTGTACAGTTATAACTGCTATTATGGCTGCTTTAGGGACCTCACGGTACTCAACAACCCACTCCGAAGGCATTCTGTCATATTAAATGACTAAAAACCTGTTATACCAGCCTGGTGAGATAAAGATAGTCAATGATGGCCTTCTGTCATCCACCATGCACTATCCACTGTGAGATCAGTGTACTGTTACCAAAGTTATCTATTAACATATACTCTATAAATAAACATTGATTACCACCTTTGCTATATCTTCATGGTGCACACATCCAGTTGACTAAAAATAGATAATACAATAGGTTTACTCTATACTGTACTTATAAAATCATCTGCCAGAAAAATAGGATTATAGCAGGCAAAATAGTTTGTTATATTGCAAATTGAATATCTTTAGGAACTAGAAAATTTAGAATTTTTTTTACTCTTATGGCATTTTTTAGACTGAAAATAATAGATTGATCTAAAATTAGTCATTAGTTACACCCCTATATGCATTTACTATACCAGTAAATTAGTTAGCTTTTTGTCTCACTTTTCTTTTTCCATATTTAATGCATTACCTCATCATCCCTAAATATCTAGTCAGCGGTGGTGCTTTACACGCAGTGCCAGGCAATGCATGTCACATTTGAAACATGACTCAACCTTCAAAGTTCAATTTTGGCTGGTTAATTCAGTACTCAAGTTGCTGCTCTTTTATTCTGTGAGTTTATTTTAAAGTGTGGAAACTTTGAAAGATCGCCATTTTCAAAAGTACTTTGTTTTTCTTTAGATTATTCTCTTCTGGGCCTTCAGCAAAAACTTTTATAAGAAACTAAATACCCTTGTCATGGCCGTGGAATTTTAATGACCATCCAGCGCACCACCGGATTCCAGTTTGGCATTTTCTGGGGTCTAATATGATCTCAACGCAGAAAGCCTGATCATGCTGCTGTTTCATTACTGCCAAAAAAAGGAACTTGGAAAAACTCACCCCAAAATGATTTTAGGGAGGTTTGTGGTTAATGAAAAGTACAGAGGCTCTTAATTTTAGACAGGAATCCCTGTGCTTAGGGTATGGTGAAGTGTGGTCCTCCTTGCCTGTATAAATAAATTACTAATGGTTGCTTGCGTAGAGTATGTGTGCATTGGTGACAGACAGCAGACAAGGAACCATTTATGAACTGTATGAGTCATTTCTTGCCAGCAATGTGGATTCTTAATGCCTTTTCGACACCCCACATTGTTGAAGCTTGCCGTTGGCTGGCAGGCTGCGCAAATCTGTTTCTTCACCTCCCATTTCCAAGTTGGCATCGCCCTGACAGGGTGTATAATTCTCTGTCACACAGTGGCCTGGAGTTGTGTGGGTTTGTTGTTGAAGTTTGTTTTGGGCATCAGGGATTAAGCATCTCATTGTGTGGTTCTGCTGTACTTTGCACAAACCGCATGACAAGAGATCAGACAGGCCCTGACCAGTGTGCAAGAGACATGGAAGGCAATACATACATTCAGCCTCAAGACTTAATATGTAGCCAAGTTGTAAACAGACCTAAGTCCAACTGCCGACCCAGCACTTGTCTCCCAAAAATCCCATTGATTTATTGTTGTCAGGTGATTTTACACTGGCCAAATGGAAGATAAGTTGTGGCAAGGCTGACGAGCAAACTCAAGCTGAGCATAACTGACACACTGAGAAAAGACCTCTGCTCTTCATAAACGGCGCTAGCTTAAAGGTTTATAATAATAATAAAGAAACGGCTCGTATTTAGAGATTTGCATGTTTTAAGGAAAGAATGACAAACTCCCAAACAGTCTCCTCAGCGTCCTTCTCGCTCTGGGAGATCAAAGAGGGCTTAGGGTGGCCTCACTCTCAAAGTTTCTCAGGGTCTCAACCTTGAAAACATTTTTGACAAGCACACAAGTCTATCTCTTTCAGTGTGGTCACTGTTGTTGATATTATAAAAGCCTCTATGATGTATGGTGGTTAATAATACTGCTAATTTAGGATCAACTGCCAGTATTGATTTAAACTCAGCAGACAAGTCAGCTGGTGGCAAACTGAGACAAATCTTTTGGACAGTGAGTGGTTTGTTTTGGGGCTTAATGAAAGTGGTTGCCTGCTTGTTCTCTGACTGACCTACATTAACCCTTATTTTTTCCCTAAACATCTGCATCTACTAGTGCCTCTGTAAAACCTAACGCATGTAACAATTATGTTGCTGCAACTGACAAGTATTTTCATCATCTGTTATCTACTCAGATTGACTTCTTGAAATGTCTTTGTTTTGTCCAACCAGCAGTTCAAAATCTTGAAGTTTTTGAATTCAAAATGATATAAAACGGAGAAATGCAGAAAGTCCTTACAGTGGAGAAGCTGGAGCCAGATAAATAGATTTTTTGGGGGGCATTTATACTTGAAAAACAACTAAGTCAATACATGTTATTGACTTCATAAGTCTATTGACTTATCAATAAATAGATTAATAATTGCAGCTCTAATTGAAACCTTGCATGTGGAAGAAGACGCAAAGTAAGGCTGCAACTAACTTTTTTTTTTTAAATTATCTATTCAGGGTTTTTCCTGGCTCAGAATGGGCCTTTGGGGGGGGGGGGGGCACATTAGGTGGGGTATCTGGGGGTCCTCCCCCAGGAAATTTAGAGCGTCAAAGACTTCATTACCTGCATTCGGATACATTTTTAGGCACCAGTTTATGGTGAAAACATCGTTATTTATGTCAAGGAAAACACAAAATTCTGGACGGCAGGTAACAATTCAAAATATAATGGAATATAATGCAGTAGGTGGCTTTCGCATGTGGGACCTGGGCTATATTTGGGCTACAATTGACCCTAAAGTCCAGTTGGTTTAATTAATATAAACACTGACGGTAACTTTTTTACCAAGGAGTACGTGTATGCAGAGTCTCTGCTGCGAGAAGACACCTTTGCAGCTTGTTCAAGGCAATGCAGATAAAGCAGGCGCAACATTTTTACCAGACATCATTCAAAAATATACATAAATATATGGGCATTGTCTGGACATTGGGCAAACAACAAAGTGTCTGGAATACTTAACACATTTAAGAATATATAAACTTTATACTGTATTTTAGTTAACCAATCATTCCGTTTGTAGAAGGAGGCATCAATTGTTCAAAAAAATTTCAGTTGCTTCTGGGCCAGAGATGGGGACTCGAGTTTGAGACTCAGACTCAAGTTGCAATTAAGTCGCACACAGTAACTTTAGACTTGACTTGAGACTCGTCCTCAAAAGACTTCAGCCTCAACTCGGACTCAAGATGCTCTACATACGTGTAAACAATCTTAATTTTTTGGAAACGTCTGATGAGCGGAATGTTATTCCTCTCCGTGTGTAACCTATAACCTAACTACGTAATGCGTAACGCATCTTTGCGCAGCACCGGCCACAGAGAGGACAACAAACGTGTCGACCGCACCGGCAGCTGGCACCTGAAATACACCCTGATAGGTAGCAAACATGTTTAGCTCAGCATTGGCCATCTTACGTTACCTTGCTTCTTGCTTTAGCTATGACCTACGTAGGTAAACTCCGACTGTCGTTCGCTAGATGAAACGATAAATGAGCATTTGTTTGTTTGCCAAACTTTTCGGGGGGATTTAACATTATGCAATTATTGACGTTCCGCTGGCTACCACCACGTTAATTATTAATGTTGGCTGCAAACCGGTTACAGGTTTATTGTTGTTCATATAACGCTGCAGTTTTATTTAATTAACGTTACACGGGGTTTATGAGTCTGGGGGATGTGTTGACTTACAGTAGTTTATAGGCTGTCATTAGTTGTAGACACAGTGGACATTACATGGTTGTGCTCTGTAAGGAAAAATAGGCTAGTTATTATTTTAGCAATATTTTACCGATACCCTAACTACCTGAATATTCTGTAATGTTCTGTACTGTATGTTCATGTTATAAAGCAAAATACAGTTATTAACTTGAAAGTAAAGCATTCCTGGTGTTTTTTTTGTCATATTGCAATAGCCTGTTTACACTGATTATACTTTATAGGCTATCAAACAAGTAATCAAAGCTGATACTGTGTGGTAATATATAAATTAGTCAGAAAAACATATGACATGCCTTGAATTCTTAAAATGTAGCTTTGCAGTGTTCTGAGCAGCCTGGATGGAACGCAGCAGGTGATACAACACTCATTATAACCACGAGAGACTTGACTTTGTCCTGGGCCGTTGAAGTCTGTAAGAACTGCTAATGAGTTGTGGACATGATGCTCATGATGATCACCCGAGGCACCGAGCTGTTCAGCACTATACTGACATAACATGATTGTCTCAGCACAAGTTTGAACCCATTTACTACTGAATGCACCAGGTTACTCTGAATAGAAATATTTTTCCGGAACGCTCTGTTCTTTATTCTGACAAGATTTATTTGCATGACAAATTTAAGAACCTACTTGTGCTTAATATCTGTAGAAAAGTAGTTGATTCGTAGTAGTGAGGAGAAGCAGGAGAGCAGCTCCTATGTGGTGCTTGTGTCGTTTTTTGTTTTGTTTGTTTTTTTGCATACCTCCTATTGCTGCTGTCTGACTGGCTGGGAGGAAAGAGAGATGGTCACAAAGGGTTAAACTAGTGCGCATGTCTTCCTTGGAGATGGTAGAGGCCATTTGAATGGCTAGCTTCTACAGCTAGCCAACACATTGGCTAAGGCTGAGGGTGGATCTGCTGCTGGGCCTGTGCTCCGACATGGAGCCCTGCTGGAGGATCAGGACTCACTGTGAGCAGGGAGCAGTCAGAAAACCTATTGTGTGTATTGTGAAAAGTTGAAGGGCAGCTTTTGAAATAAACTTTAGAGACTGAAGGAACATATATCAAGGGGACCTTTTTGTTTTCAGTGTGAAAATCATAGTCAGTGGTCTTTAGAAATCCAATCGAGTAGATTATTTAGACTAGCAGGCTGCCGTAGATAAAAGGTGGTTATATCATTTGTTTTTCTAGCAACATGCCCCCTTTAGCTTCTCCTCCCCTCACACTGCCATTCTCATGTTGCTGCCGCCGCTTCTTTCACACGTTCTTCATGAACTTCAAGAGCTTACCTCTGTGAATGTAAGAGGACAGGGGGTCTGTGTTCATTTGTTTGTTTAAGGGCCGACCTCAAGACTCTAATTAAACTAAGCAGTGTTGTACGCAGGTTCGAAAATAGAAAGCTAGCAAAGAAGATCAGACTATTGAGATTGATTGATTGTTTCCTGTAATGGGAAGTACAGCACTCAAATTTCACTTGTTTGGTTTATGTGGCGGAATATTATTTCTAACCTGTAACAGACACACACACACACACACACACACACACACACACACACACACACACACACACACACACACACACACACACACACACACACACACACACACACTTTAGATAAGATAGACTTTATTGATCCCGCACTGGGGAAATGTAGTGTACATACTCACATACACACACTTGCCAATCCTGAGAGTCAAAATGTTATGTAACGGGCTGATTTACAAGCACACGCATGCATATGTATGCACAAATAGCCAACCTACAGACTTTTCTCTGTCCTTAGTCGATTTTGTTTACGGCCGCAAAAACACTGAACTTCAGTATGTGTTTGTTTGTGTGACTGTCAGGACACTGTCTGTATCTTTCTATCAGTGTTTATTTCTTCTGCTTGCCAACAAAGAGCTTGTGTAGGTCATATTGCTTAAAAGAGGCCTGTTTATTAGTTTTGTTTGTCTACTTTAGTTGATTTGGGCTCACCAATGCATGGATATTTTGTCATTGTAATGATGATGTGAATTTTTTTGGATATCGTAAATTGCTGACACTGTTGTACAACAACAGCACTTGCAGGGCTTCAACTAAGGCATATTTTCATTAACAGTTGACCTCTTAGTTGTTTTTCTGATAAATCCATTAATGATTTAATTTTTAAAGACAGAAAATAATGAAAAACGTCAATCGTGATTTTCCAGAACTCAACTGCCTTGTTTTGTCCAGCTAACGGCACAAAACCCGAAAGTATTAAATTTTCAATCATATAAAACAGACATGCAGCAAATCTGCACATTTCAGAAGCTAGAACCAGTGACTAACGTTTTTGCCAGATAAATCAATTGACATAATTATTGTTTAATTTTCTGTCTGTTCATTAATTGAATAATTGTTGCAGCAGTAATCAACCAAAAACTTTAATGTGTGATTTGCCATATCTAAACAGATTTTGTGATATATCTATCATAGTGGTTTCCAAAGTGGCCACATTGAGGACAGGCCAAGGGTGCTGCAAGGTTGTTGTTTTTTTTATAACCCTTCACAACACAAAAAAGGAAGTGACATTTACATTAACTAAAATAGGGCTGGACGATATGGCCAAAATCTATATATATCGTCACATCACCCAGCACTGCTCTAAAAGAACAAAAAAGAAACCAAGCAAAGATGTCTTGCACGTGTCATACTGAATGCTTCAAATGCCATTTTATCCCTCTCTGTCTCACTTTCACCAAGCTTCCTGGATAAGTGTCTGTCTTTTGTAAACTAGTGTTTGATCCCCGCTGTTTTTATTCAACATGCTTGTTGGTCAATGACAGATGGTCTTCTGGGTCGCTGGCTAGTGCAGTGAGGAGGAATTTAACTCCCACTGATCTGACCGTATCAGATTACTGTAGAGTTGGAGATATAAAGATATGTTGTTATTGGAGATTAAAATCACCTTTATCGCTTGGGGAACTGAAATACTATGTAGGTGTTTTGAATGCTGATGCACTTCTGTTTCCTGTCTCTCTTCCTGTAGCTCACATTCAGTCCTTAATACTTCATATCTTTTCTTTAACTTGTCTTACCGTTGCTTCACTATCTTTGTTGTCCCCCTCTCACCGGCAGTGTGCCCTGTTCATTGTAAACATCGAGCCTGCACCAAGGACGACCAGTGCTGCCATGACCAGTGCCTGGGCGGCTGCCTGAAGCCCCACTCATCCAGCCACTGCGTGGCCTGCCGCGGCCTCCAGCACGAGGACAGTTGTGTTGAGCGCTGCCCTGAAAATCACTTTACCTACAAAGGCTGGCGCTGCGTTTCCTTCGCCTTCTGCCAGGATCTCCACAACAGATGCAAGCGGGAGAAGGAGCACAGCAAGAACCCTGACTGCCACGAGTACGTCATACACAATGGTGCCTGCATCCCTGAGTGTCCCTCCGGCTACACCATCAACTCCTCTGCGTAAGTGGACGCTCATGCCGGTCTGATAGGCTCTTGATGGTCTGGTGGAACAATATGTGATCAGTGAAGCTATCTTAATATTCTGCATGCAAACACACACGTCAGTATTTAATCCTGAACCTTTACAGAGGTTAATTGTTGATGTGTTTTATTTCCCTAAAAATCCCATCTAAATCACTGAAAATAAAAACAGTGCCTCAAGTTAAAAACACATTTTTGCTTACTATAAGCTGATTATAATTAAAAAGACTTACAGCTATTATAAGATAAGATAAAAGAGACTTCATCCATCTATACAGTGCAGTGCAGTACAGTACATAGCTGAACAAAATTGTGTTTCCCTGGTCCCTTTGCAAAACAAAAGAATGAAAGAATGAACATAAGGTGCTTACAACAATATACAAAAACAGGTACAGAACAAGATACAAGACACGGTACAAACATATATTGCAACAATAACAAACATGAAATGCAATAAGAGAAAAACATAAGAAGCTGTTGGTGAATCTGGAGCATCTTGCCCAGATGTTCTGGTACTGTTTTCCAGACAGCAGCAGGGTGAAAAGTCAGTGTGGGGGGGGGGGTCCCTTATGATCTTGGAGTCCCTGTTTGCGCAGTGTTATATAAATGTCATGGATGGAGTGGAGGGGAAAGCGGTCCGAATGAGCCTGACTGAGAGCCACTGAATTCTCAACTGAACTGAGAAATGAATGGATCGTTTTATGAAAAGATTCTTTTCAGTTGTTCACTCAAAAGATTTGTTCCTTTGAACCAATCAGTCTTGAACGAACCAACACTAGTACGAGTCTTTGATGTTAGTGTAGCCCAAGTCCAGAGTGTTTGTGGTGCACACCATTCACTTTTTAGTGTTTCCCCTACCAAAACGACCTCCAGCCCCCCTGAAAGAATGACAAAATGATATAATTATGCTATATATTCCACACACACACAAAAAATGGATGCACAAGATAAAGCTGTTTACACACATACAGGCAATTTGCTTATCGTTCCTCGCCTTAAAAGTTCAATTCATTTTAACTTCAGTCGCGCAACCTTGCCCCTATTTTCACCTGTTGCTGAGTAACGTACATTAACATTCCATGGTCTCGTGAATGTAGCATAACTTTAGCAAGCTCCTTCGTAGTATCTAGCAGTAAAAAATGTTGAAGAGGAGCGGAGAAGGTGATGATCTTAAACAGCCAAAAAATTGTTATTTTTTCTTAAAAGCAACAAAATCAACTCAAGCAAAGCCAGCCTATGTGGGGACGCCTCCATGAGTGTTACCAATTATGCAGTAATCATTTGATCAGTGTATTTGATCTGGACAGATCAGTAACACAAAAGGTAAGAAGAATAAACAGAAATGCAAGAAATAAAAGTAGTCAAAAATAGTTTTTCTAAGAACACATAATCATACACAAAGGTTGTCATTTAGCAGTACAATAAGAACAAATGTGAACATGTCAACGACAATAACATATCCAAATTTAAAAAGAAAAAAGTCAACAAATGCAATGTAAAATAAAAAATAAAAATATACTGAAATCTTGCAGTTTCCTGCCTTGGTTTAGCGCTTGCCATTGTGTGTGTAGCACAGAGTGACAGTGCATAAACTGAAGGTCCTCCTGCTGAGCTCAGACAGCACTCTGTATATGTGCGCAATAAACGTGTGTGTGTGTGTGTGTGTGTGTGTGTGTGTGTGTGTGTGTGTGTGTGTGTGTGTGTGTGTGTGTGTGAGACCGCAGACAGCTAGGTCAAAGTGGTGCAGCGCAGTAGGAAGCCTGGCACATCTACGTTTTTGCAACATTTGTTTGGCTCATACGCTGCACAAAATTGATGGTCGTTTGCCAACTGCTGGTGTTTGCATTGCAGTGTGCGAGCTATAGGCATAGGCAAGTTGTGAAGTGTTTTTCCCTTTTCACTACATCTGTAATTTACAAGCTGTTGTGTGTGTATCTTCGTGAACTTCCGTACAGACTTCCCTCTCTAAAGAAGGGCGTTGTACTCATGCTGATCTGCCAGTGACCTTTATCGCCTCCCTCTTGGACACCTTCATTGACCATGACAGGGCTGTTGATTAGTGTGGGCGTGCCTGCGAGACACTCCAGACAGCCCTAATCATTCTGCTGTGGCAGAGGTTGAAAACGCAGCTGGATCTTTCAAGACTTGTTGTCTTCTGTTACAACATGACTAGTTGACTGGTTGGCAATTAAACACCAGGGGAGTCAGAGAGGCATTCAGGACAGACTATCGACTTGAGGCCTCGACTCCCTTGGCTGGCTGCAAAGAGATAGAGATTCTGGCAAGCAGCTGCTGCTGCAGCATAGTCCAGGCAGTCTGTCACTGACAACAATGATGACAAGGAAAAGTCATGTGTGTTTAACCTTTATTTATCCACAGAGGGTTTGCCAAGCACCTAATCTCTGTTCAAACAAGTTACAGCTTTACATTCATGCAGTGAAATACTGTACATTCACACCCAAGAGGTTTGTAGTAGGACTCTCTGAGCAGATCCAGCTCCACTGGAGTGAAGTGCCTTGCTTAAGTGCACCCCGGCCATTGTTGTTAAGAGTGCTACTGAATTTCTTTCACTGTTCAGATCAGATTCAAAAGTTTTGAATCACGGACGGAGAAGCTCCCTTTAACTTGATTTATTATTAGTTCAATATAATGTTTAAAGCTGTGTGGCTCTTCATCAGACATTGAAAACACACAATACCAAAAAATGTTGACATATATATCTTAGGTTTGTGATGTTTTGTTTATTAAAAAAAACAGAATCAAACAGAATGAGGTTTTAACAGGTGTTTTGTCATAATTTAGAACAGCTGATCAATTGGGTGGCACATCTTTTGGTTAAAAAAAAGGCTAAATTGATATTGGCTATTAAATCAGCCATCGTCTTTTTCTTGCTCCAAGCTATTGTTTATTTTAGGGCTTTAAAAATCTACTATCAGTTGACCCCTAGTCCTCAGTGATATAGATATGTTCTTTTTATTCAGCAGTCATAAAGTTCTAACAATAACATTTGTGGTAATTACCAAATAAAAAGAGACTAATTAAAAATAAATCTTAATAAAACAAAGTCATTATATCACAGTTTCATTAAAAGGAGCCTCTCAGTGTGCAGATTTGATCACTTCCTGCCAGGTGAACAACAATCTCATCCAAACCTTTAGATTACTGTTGACCTGTGGTGAACCTTGTCATGCTCATTTCTTAGCCTTTTGACTTTGACTCCCTTTCTGTTCCCTTATGGCCCATGTCTTCTCTTTGGCATCTCTCTCCCGTCGCTGGCTTTGAGCTAAGCTGTGGAAATGAAAGTGCTTTGTGGATAAACTATGTACTCCAAGGCGTTATGAGTCTATAGGCTGTGCAGATGTAGCACTAGAGAGGGGAAAAGGTCAAGATAGATCAGGAGAGTTATGAGCCGATGCTGTGTGAATCTGAGAAGATGCAGAGGTTGCTGTGTACTTTGGGTTTTACCTCATCAAAGTTTGCACTTGCCGCATTGTGAGTGTGGGGATTGTACAGACGGCTTTTCAGGAAATAGGGTAATATGGTTGACACACAAAGCCATGGTCATATATCTGTTATGAGAAGAGACTTGTTATAAAAACATTATGTAAGCCAGATTGTTTAACTTGGTTGCCAAGGTGAAGGCTTGGAGTCAGCTCATTTTCAGTTAATTCAAAACAAAGGTTGAATAAAGCTTCATTTTCAGTGTTTTTGTTATGCATACAGTGTGGCTAAGGACTTATTTAAAGCAGCTATAATCATTATTTTTGGAAGAGATCACATCACTATTTGTTTGTGAAAATTGTTGTAGTAGTAGTTATGAATATACAGAGACGTCACCCAAGATCAGCAGACTGTAGTTCTCAGCTCTACGCAGCAGCTCATTGTTTAGCTGTCATTGTTTAGTCCTTCTGCTGAACATGGGGTCTTTTCTTAGCAGTACAATCACTGACTAAAAGATTTTGTGTGCACTTCTTTAGGGTATTCAGCCATGCCTTCACTTGTTGCAGCAGTCCTCTTCGTCTCCAAAGTTGAACGCTGCTGTTGTCCACTCTCAGCGGTGATGTAAAACGCATCACTCGAGCTGTTGCGCGCAAAATTCGCTGGACTACACCATTTTATAAACATAGTCATGACAAATACAAAGAATTTTGTGGAGCCGATAAGCTTAATTAGCTTTGTATCAACTCATTTGGCAATGGCTTGAATGTAACGGACGTTCATTCATATAAAATAGTCGCACACTATACTTTAGCTTTAAATTTAGTTAAACAGTTGCACAAAAAAACCTTAGCAACCAAAGTAAGCAAAAAAAACTAATGATACCTCTGACTATCTTAACAACATGGCTGAGTTTTAAGGTTCTAGTATTTCTTTGTTGAAGATCCTAAAAAAGGTGGAAAATGACTTCAAACACCTCTTGAAGTTGTAATTTGTAGCACAAACACGTTATCATGCACACATTTTCTTAATTTGTTTCTAATCAGTGTTTTTTCCCTTTTGTTCTATAGGCTCAACTGCACTCCCTGTGCAGGGCTGTGTCCCAAGGTATGTATGGGTTTAAAAACTGTGGACTCAGTCACTGCTGCCCAGGCTTTGAGAGGCTGCACAGTTCTCAACGGGAGCCTGGTCATCAACCTGCGGGGAGGAAGTGAGTGTCTGTGGTTTAATTTATGGAATGAGGTTACAGTATACAACAGAACAGAACAACAAAAAGTATTTGATTGTAATAGAGCATCTTTGTTATTAATAACTAACCAACCATCAAACTGTTAATGATATGTAATAATACTCAGGAGGGCTAACCAGCCAGCGCTCTCAATAATGTTTCCTATTATTGTCAGGAGGCGATGCTAATTGCCAAATTTCATATGCCTCTATAAATCTGGACCTCTATCACTTACCTTGCCATGCCGCTCCATTAACTTCAATAGAAGTGACACCACCAAAGTCTGGCACCACTGCAGAATATACAGTCGAAGAAACTACAAAATAATTTTAAAACAAAACAAATAAGGTCCGTGACCCCCTAGAAAATTACAATTGACATTTTTTTTGTCAGAACAGCCTACATAGGCGAAATTTATTATTAATATTTTGCAAATAAAAGAAAACTGTGAAAAACGGAAAACAGCAGAGAACTGTTTGTTGCCATAGAACAGCTGCCTGGGAGCTTTTGTAATATGTATGCTGTAGAATCAGAAGCCACTTCAAGGCTTGTGTCTTTTGGTTTTCTGTAGACAATATAGCAGCTGAACTGGAGGCCAGTCTGGGCCAGCTGGAGGAGATCAATGGCTACCTGACAGTACGACGTTCCTACGCCCTCGTATCCCTCTCTTTTTTCCGCAAACTCCATGTTATTCGTGGAGAGGAACAGGAAATCGGGTAAGACTCCGTCCTCTGAGCCTCATCTCATCCTCGCCATGTCTGAGCCTCCTCCTGTAATTATGAGTTAAAAGCGGAAGGACTGACCTTTTCAAAATGTCTTTATGTGGTAACTGTTTTTGATTAAACGTTTCCAAATCATATATGAGGCTTCATTCAGACAAGCACAATGGGCTACACTTACAGTAGAAATGGCAAAAGATAGGCATACGATGCAAATTGTAGGCTAACCATGCTGAAATGCTTTTCTGTTGTTACTTTTTAATAATATCCTCAGCTAAATGTGATATGTTTCATGCAATCTTGTGTGTTCTTTTCCAGGAATTACTCATTCTATGCCCTGGACAACCAGAACCTGCGGCAGCTCTGGGATTGGTCCAAACACAAGCTGACCATCCTGCAGGGACGCATGTTTTTCCACTACAACTCCAAACTCTGCATGTCTGAAATCCGCAAGATGGAGGAAGTGACTGGGACCAAAGAGCGGCAAGTAAAGAACGACATCGCCTCCAAGACCAACGGAGACCAGGCCTCGTGTAAGAACCTCCTGAAGACATGTCAGTTGTTGCAGGAGTTACTATGGCAACAAAAAACACCAGAGTCTGCCCTGGTACCGATGCAAACATAGTCTTAATTATTGTTATGATGGTAATTTCCTGTCCCTCTGTTTGCAAATGTCTTCCGGCATACTGTACCTTTTACTGATTTAAATAGGACCAACCAAAAGAGCAAAGCACCAATAACTGTTAACATGGTAACACAGTGACATAGGTGTTTTTGACCTTTCCATCGTAAACTACATGTTTGATTCAAGTTAAGAGGAATGAGTTCACTGTACTTCTATATAGATTAAGACAAGGGGATAATCTCTCCTTCATATGTTTTCATATGTTTCCTTTATTAGCCTGGCATAAGAGAGAGGCAGTGAATAGATGTGACTATTATCTCTCTATAACACAGATGGAAAAATGTATGTACTTTCTCGCTTTACTTTCAGCTTTTCCTGCTGTTTATTGCTTTTAACTTATTAATGTCTTTTCCAAGGTGAGAACCATGTGTTGAAGTTTACCCAGATTCGAACCATGAGCGATAAAATAATGGTCAAGTGGGAAGCCTTCTGGCCTCCAGACTTCAGAGACCTGCTGGGCTTCATGGTGCTCTACAAAGAAGCGTAAGTAAATCTTCAGCCATCATTAACAATCAGACTTGGATCTCTGCCAGACAAATATTGTTTTCAGCTGCTTAAGTACTTTATAGATAAGAAAGTGATGTGTGTGTGTGTGTGTATATATATATATATATATATATATATATATATATATATATATATATATATATATATATATATATATATATATACACACACACACACACACACACACATATATATATATATATATATATATATATATATATATATATATATATATATACATACACACACACACACACACACACATATATATATATATATATATATATATATATATATATATATATATATATATACATACATACATACATATACAACCCCAAATCAGAAAAAGTTGTGACAGTATGGAAAACACAAATAAAAAAAGAAAGTAGTGATTTCTAAATGTACTTTGACTTGTATTTCATTGCAGACAATACAACAGCACATGATTTAATGTGTTCCTTATGATTTTTATTGTTTTTGTTTCAAAAAAACAATATTCCTATTTGGTTCTTGCAACACATTTCAAAAAAAGTTGGAACAGTAAAGCATTTACCACTTTGTAATGTTGCCATTCCTTTTCACAACACTTAAAAGACGTTTAGGGACTGAAGACACCAAGTGATGAAGTGTTTCAGGTGTAATTTTGTCCCATTCTTGCTGCAAACAAGTCTTAAGGTGGGCAACAGTACGGGGCCTTCGTTGTCGCATTTTGCGCTTCAAAATGCGCCACACATTCTCTATTGGAGACAGGTCGGGACTGCAGGCAGGCCAGTTAAGTACCCGTATCCTCTTCCTCCGCAGCCAGGACTTTGTAA
>CM042436.1:24696541-24726541 GCA_023631565.1 Gymnocephalus cernua | reverse complement strand
AATAAAGACAAACACCAATGAAGACAAAAATGTTATATTACAACAACAAAAAACAAGGCTCTCTTCTGCGCTAGCCAGAATGCAGAAGGTACTGCTAAAATTGCAAACAGACAAACAAAATATGGACATGCAGCACTCATTTTAATCATTTTAATGTACAAGAGAAAAACACATATATCAAGTAGTGTAATAATTCCCAGAGCAGGCAGATGTTGGTCACAGAGCCAACACCCTGCCAGTAAGTGTGTTTATTAGTTATACTGTAACGTGAAATGCAAATTAGAATGAAAGGGGATTTCTCCTCTGCTATCTTTAATAATTCCCAATGAAGAAATTAGCTAAGTGTGACACCAATGTATCAGGACTTTTCAAGATCTAGCTCTTAGATATTTCTTTGTGTTTCAGGACTAAAAGTTGTTTTCTGTAGTGAAATAATATTGAGCATCCCTTTTACATGAGAGAAACACAGACCTTATTTTTATTTATTTTTTACTCACTTAACAGCAGTATCGTGATCAGTCGAAGTACTTGTAATATTCTTACTTTACTTAGCTGTACAATAAGCTCATGGTATGATATACTGGCAACTTTTTTAAACAAATTGACCAAAGACCTTTTTATTACTGAGTATTATAGGTTGTCAACATGTTCAGGCTGCAGTTTACACCGCTGCGTGTTCAGTGTTATTGTAGGTTATCTCAACTGACATTTGACACCAGAGTGGATGTATTCATAATATAACCTTTACATTGTTTTAATGTGTGTACCTTGCTTCTCACTTATTTCTACTTTGTATTTTTAAGATATTTATGCTTTGTGTTTTTTGTTTTTGTTGTCACTGTTAAGCAACCAGCTGCCCTTCAGAGACAAATACAGGGATTGATGGATAAACAAACAAAAGTATGCTTTAAGAGGCCCTTATTACTTGTTAAACCTCTGTATTTGTGTGACGTCTCCCCAGAACCCTCAGTCCCACTGGACCCCATTTCCTCATCCAACTCCTCCTCCCAGATCATCCTCAAGTGGAAACCTCCCAACGACCCCAATGGCAACATCACTCACTACCTGGTCTTCTGCCAGCGCCAGCCTGAAGCCAGCGAGCTTTACAAGTTTGACTACTGTCAAAAGGGTGAGCCACATTGTTTATTGTCGTCCTGTTGTTGTGTCTGCTTCTGTGTTTGTGGTTTTGTGTGTCTGAGAGCGAGAGAGAAAGAATGTCTTTTGCCATCTTTACATTGGCAGAAGAGCTCTTCTCAAAAAGCTCTTGGCTATTTCAAGTTGCTCCTGTCTGCTCTCAGGACACTCTGTGATGACTGTGATCTGAATCTACTTGATGGGTAATCAAATCAAGATTTTATTTTAGATTTTCCAAATATAAATATCGATCCACATTATTTAACAATTAAAAAAACAGAAGTACACAATCAAACAATGAGGCTTTGCTTACTTGATGTACATAAAACATTATTAAGACTGATATACCTAAAGTCACCACATCTTCCCCTTTTTTCATTTTTCATTAGCTGTAGAAGCCCTGGCAGAATTTTCTTAACCCAAAGAGTTATATCTTTAATTAAATGAAAACATTAAAATCACTAAAACTGTGTTAAAAATGTCCAAATGACAACAGAAATATGTCTAAAGCACACTGTTCATGGTGTCTCACTCTCAGCAGGATGGACAGAAAAGTACAGCAGAAAAGCATTTGTAGAATTTGTTTTATCTTTGAGAACATTTTAAGCATAGTGACCCCTTGTGAATTGAACCGAGTGCTACTCTGTACCTACCGAGCAAGAAAATCAAGTGCAATCAAGGTGAATCTTTGTTTGCGTAGTATTATGTCGCTTAAACTACGTGAAACCTGGCACTGGGACATCAGGATCTTCCTCTCACTCTGGCTTGGGTTCAGGCAAAGTTCAGACATTTATCTTGGTTGGGTTATTCCTGTCACAGCCTGACCTACGTGGATGCCCTGCCATCAGTGCCCTTCTGTCAGCACACAACAGAGCCCAAACCTTCCTCTTTTCAACTCCCATAACTCCCACACATCCAAAGAAATGGGAGTCTCCGGGGAGGTTGTGTCACTGGTAATTTATCTCCAGCAGAGAGGGTGAAGACCAGGGGATGCCAATGATAGACATGCCCCTCAGGCGTGTGTGTGTGTGTGTGTGTGTGTGTGTGTGTGTGTGTGTGTGTGTGTGTGTGTGTGTGTGTGTGTGTGTGTGTGTGTGTGTGTGTGTGTGTGTGTGTGTGTATACTTGGATACTTTTGCATAAAACTGAGTTCTTGTCGCAACAGTCATTCCATTCTGTCTGACTGTATGTTTTCTTTTTCTCTCTGGTTGCCATATCTGACTCCCTTTCACCAGGGATGAAGGTGCCGTCACGAGTGCCCACTCAGGTTGACAGTGACGAGGAGCAGAAATGGAACCAGACTGAGGAGCATGGCCCGGGGACACGATGCTGCGCCTGCCCCAAAACCGACAAGGAGCTCAAGAAGGAGAAAGAGGACTCAGAGTACCGCAAAACCTTTGAGAATTATCTCCACAATGAAGTCTTTGAGATCAAGTAAGACAACTGACAACAGAGTTGTCTTTTTAAGAATTAAATGTAAGAAAACTGTAGCGTTACTTAACTTTGGGTTTGAGTCAAGTTGGATTAAATCAGAAAGGCATTTCTTTTCTTTGTCTTTATGTTGTGAAACTCAATCCAGTTCAACATTGCTTTCAGTTTAGCTTCCCACACAAATAAGTAAATCTCTCATGGACCATCTTTTGTTTGGTATTTGTATCATGCTGAGCACTTTCATGAAAAAGCAGTAGGAGTGTTTTGACTATTTTTAATAATGTTACTAAATTCTTCTATAATGTTGTATTTAAGTGTTACTGGAGTACCAGGGACTCAGCTAAAACTTAGTTTCAGACAACTTACTGTATCTGACAAGCACGTTTCACGAAGAATACAGGCAGTTTTAACTCCATTTTTTATCATTGTAGCTCCAACTACTGCTCCCTGCAATCTCCATTATCTAATTCTTGTTTCATTTTTAATTATTTTTATTTTGCTTCTATCCTCTGAATGTCTAATGCTGTTTTTAAAACTTAAAAACTTGCCTTGCCTTGTTTAGACGCTCAAGAGAGCGACGCTCTGTAATGGGCATCGCCAACCGAACACAACCCTTCCTTACCACCGCCCCCAGCCCTCCCCAGGGCACAGGCATCCCCGAGGACGAGGAAACCTTTGAAAGCACAAAGACAGTGGTTACCGTCTACGCCCACGCCAAGGAGTCCACTGTCATCTCCGGCCTGCGCCACTTCACCAGCTACCAGATCGAGGTCCACGCCTGCAACCACCTGACCGACCCAGCGCGCTGCAGCATGGCAGCGTATGTCAGCGCCCGCACAATGCCTGAAGGTATGGAGTTAAGCGGGATTAATGCTTCTGATGGCTCTTCTTTTGTAACTATTATTAAGGAGAGGGAGAGTGTGGGTCTGTGTAATAAAACCACATCACCATCAAGAGGGTCGTAGCTGCCTTAGCCTGGAGATGTTGGTGATTTGAATCGACTGTAGCTCCGAAGCTCTCAAAATGTGTGGCTTTTTATCACCTGTCTATCCCAGATCTTTCCTCCTCTCAATCGTGGTAAATAAAAAAATTTAAATTCACATCTTAAAGATTCTGATCTGTTTGTTTGGCAACAAACAACTTGTTTATTGACAATGCAACTTGTCCACCAACAATTCAGTTGGCGATTTGGGTGTGTTATGCTAGTAGTGGCTAATGTGTCCTCAAGCAGAGATGAAAAGTGAGATACAGAGGTCTGGTAAACTCACTTCTTTCTAACTCCATACCCTCAGATTTTTTTTTATTTTAAACTGCCTGTTTCAAAAAGAACTACGTTAAATTATATAGGTAATAATTATATATACCGGTACATGCATTTCTGATAATGATTTTGCTTTTTGGCAGTTTGGCGTTTGTTTAACAGAGGACAGCATAGAGAGAGAGAGCGAGAGAGAGAATTAGGCCAGCTGGATGCCCCTGCATCTCGCCTGTAAACGCCAAACAACCCTGAGTTTTAATAAGAATATGATTCATGAAACCACGTGACTTTGTTCTCCGCAGACAAAGCTGATGACATCGAGGGTCCCATCAGATACGAGGTGACAGAAAATACAGTGCACGTCACGTGGCAGGAACCGGTGTCCCCAAATGGTATGATCATCCTGTACGAGGTCAACTACAAGAGGCTGGGAGACACAGAGGTGAAGACGCACACCACAAACACACACACACACACACACACACACTCGTTGGGTTAGTGGGTACATTAGTTTACTGTAAGTTCACCACAACACATAAACATACTCTCATTCGTACTCAGAAAGCACTTTTTATATTTCCCTTTCTCATTGAACACAAGAGCATGAGCTACTAATGAAAGACAATTTACCTGAGAAGCCAATTAAAAGTATCCATCTTAAAACTACCCATGCAGGACCGACAAATGAGAGAGGCAATACTTATTACTTGACTTGGATTTTGAAATTTGGCCTTGGGGCCTCCCTAATGTCATTTGGTTGCTAAACTTAATAAAGAAGTAATGTTAGCCTTTCACCATGTTTTAGTTGCTATGGCGACAGGTCTACAAAACATGCGGCTGATGCTGCAGACTGTTATTTACTGTGGAAAACATAATAAAAAACAACTCGGATATTCCCACAGTGGAAACATAAAATAACAAGTCAAAATGTTATTTTCAACATAGAAATTATGAAGCAGCCATTTGCTGTTTCTCGTTTGTTGTCCACTGCCTAAACCTCAGCATTGTTCTTCTGCAGGAACTGCACTACTGCGTGTCAAGGAACATGTACAGAGATACCCGGGGCTGCAAGCTGAAAGTGATGCATCCTGGGAACTACACGGTGAGGATCCGGGCCACCTCGTTGGCCGGGAACGGATCCTGGACCGAACCCACGTTCTTCTACATCCAGGATTCAAGTAAGTGTCCATCTGCCATGAAGACAAACCAAGACAAAACTTGAGCTGTGTTCCAAATCCATACAACATTCAGATTCTATACAGTATGTCCCACATACTATTTTAGCAGGTAATACACAAGAACATCAACATACTTTACCATTTTATACTAACAATACGCAATGTGACATTGGATGTCAATCAAACGGCAACTTTGGAAAGCTATTGACAATTAAACTTCACAACATCAAAATTGTTTCCCTTATAATTAACTTCTACTTATTATTTTAGAGCTGGTTCACCACCACTCTATTTATCTAATTTATTTAAAAAATTCCAGCTCTGAGCAGCTCCTTGCAGAAGCCTCATATGACTTAGTCCTCTTAACTATGTCAAGATCAAAAGATGCTACCAGTTGTACTTGAAGCAGATTATCTCCACAGTGCTGCACATTGATCCTCGCTGCAGTTTAATGTGTGGGTTTCATAAGAGCTTGTTTTTGTTCTTCACCTGAAATGTGACTCACTGTCTGTGGCCGGATGTGTTGAACAGGCGATCCTCTCTACGTCGTGAAGATCATTATTGGACCGATCATCTGCTTTGTCCTGCTGTTGCTTGTGGCCGTGGCAGGATTCGTCATGTTCAGGAAGAAGTACGCAATCAGCACATTCTGTTCAATACTGTTGCTCATTTTCAAATTATTTTATATTTTGTCTGTTTTTATTAAATACTTCTCTTTTTTTCCTTCTAGTCAAACTCAAGGACCTAGTGGTCCCATCTACGCCTCTTCAAACCCAGAGTATCTCAGTGCTAATGACAGTAAGCAAAGGGTTTCAGCCATTTCAATCAATAATATAGAAACTGACTTATTTCATTTTTTAACTTAGATGGATTCATAATTTAGATTTTATGGGGTTATGGCACTTTACTCAAAAATATACCTACACCTCTGAGCTACAGTAGCTAAGGAGGTACTACATGGGGACCACAAGAACTGTGATTGGTCAGCTTGGGCTGCTTGTGTTTTCTCCTACAAGTTTCTGATGCCGATAGAAATTGCTGATAGGGAAAACAGCAATTTTATGAAAAGATCTTTTTCAGTAACACACACCGGGCAAATACATCTGCACTGTAAAGCCTTTGTTCACCACAGTCACTGCTTCTTTTTATCACAGTGAATTAAAGATCATTTCAAAGCAGTTGTCTCCAATACAGTAACGAGACAGGTCATGGTTACTATTTACAAATGAGTTCAGGTGCAGAGATTTATAAATTGTCTTAAATCACTTTATTACATTTTAACACTGGTAATTGGTAATTATAAGTTCCTTGTTTTTACTCTTAACTATCTGCTTTTAATGTCTTAACATGCACTTAAGGAATGTGATTATTCCCAGATTTAAGCAGTAACCCTATTTCAGAAACTTTGTGAATGAAAAATGTAATGTTTCCTGAAAGAAATCCTGTTTAGACAGGTAGATTTCTCTCGTATTATTTGGCAAATGGTTTGTGCACGTGCACATGACAAAGACAGCCAGTAAATATTTTTGCTTTACTCAACTTCCTCAAAAAATAAATAAATAAAAAAATGCCCAAAATTTCTTCAAGCTGCAGCACAACGTTACGTAATAACTTACATGAAAATAAGTTTTTGAAAGATGCAAGGGAATAGGAAAGAAATCTGACTACTGATGAACTGCATTATCACATTATTAATTAACTGGTTTCTTATGTGCGTGTGAACTCAGTCATGTGTAACATGTTCCTGTAAATTTTGCCTGCAGTGTATGAGGAGGACGAGTGGGAAGTGGGCAGAGACAAGATCCACATTTTGAGGGAACTGGGTCAGGGCTCCTTCGGCATGGTCTACGAGGGCATCGCCAAGGACATCATCAAGGGCGAGGGGGACATGCACGTAGCGGTGAAGACGGTGAACGAGTCGGCCAGCCTGAGAGAGAGAATTGAGTTCCTGAACGAGGCCTCGGTCATGAAGGCCTTCAGCTGCCACCATGTGGTAAGGAGAGACAACATTTTCTGAAACGTGCCTTGTACATAAACACGAGGCATTGTAGTGTCAATTTTTGTTACTGATAATGTGTAAAAGTGCTGGGTAGGGTGTGCATCTATGAACCCCACCGGAATGTTTTAACTGTCAATAATAAGACACAGTACCGATCTAGAAAAGTAAGTACTAAATGTCCCATCATGGGCAAATACCAGACCTGTCCCACATTTAACTGTGTGAAGGGCAGCAGTATCACCTTGCACCAGACCAGTTGTCTGTCAGATAATTCAAAATGTATTCAAACCAGACTATATATTGAAATGAAAACCCCTTCCTCCGTGTCTCCCAGGTCCGTCTGCTGGGTGTTGTGTCTAAAGGCCAGCCCACCCTGGTGGTAATGGAGCTGATGACCCACGGAGACCTGAAGAGCTTTCTGCGCTCTCTACGACCGGACGCTGAGGTAATGAGATTACAACACTCACCCCTGAATCACAAACCCAAGCTGAAGTGTTTGAGATATGCTCATATTTGGTTTGGGTTTAGTGAACTTGCCACAGTATACAAGCAGAAGTACTCTTATCTTCTGCCATGCACATCTTTTTCTTCTTTTTACTTCTGCTTTTTATGTAGATAAATGTTGAAGTAGTCCTTTGTTTTAATCAGTATTTCTGATGGTTTCTTTTTTTGTCTCTGCATGGGAAATTATTTTTTACAATAAAGGGCATTAATACAGGACTTCTCAACTATCAGTGGTTTACACACACGCACACGCACACACACACACACACACACACACACAGACACACACAGACACACACACACAAAGAGAAGTTAGGATCTATGCACTTGAAAGGTGCTATATAAATACACTTTCCTTAACTTCCGTTACATGTAACAGCACAGTGGTTCCTAAACTTCTATCCTCACAACAGATGTACAAACAGAGAACAGTTTCAATGTTTAAATTAACTGGCAGTTAACACTCCACTCCATCTGCTGTTTTCCTCCCAGACAGATTGTTGTGGATTCAGGACTAAATCACATCTACCAAATGTAATTTAAGTAGACAAGGAACTGTGTGGCCTAATATGGATCTATTTGTGTGGCGTTAACACAATAACTGAAGCTGCTATACCGTTTCAATTACCGTTGCACAATAACTAAATTCCACATTGATTTTACTTTTGAGAAGTGTCATCTTCTGAAGTGTGTAAATAAACAGATGGCACTTTGATTGGAAAACAAGGACGATGAGCACTTGGATGTTGACAGAGGAGTTTAGCAGTTAGCACTAAAGTCAGCTGAAAACATCAAACAGGCTTGTTTGGAGATGAACAGCAGGCCTCCAAACTGACTGAAAAAACTGTTGCTACTAAGCTGTTGTGTCAAGTGTGATGATTATATTTTGATTATAATAAACCTGATTATTTTTCTTTATGCTGTGGGATCTAAGAAGTAATACGTGTTTAAGTATTAAAACCTAGGTTGGGTAACAAAACATGAGTTGCAGACATGAAAGCAATGTGTGAATCTCTGTGTTAGCAGATCAGATATTGAAAATCTGTCTTGTGTCCCTCAGAATAACCCCGGGCGTCCACCGCCCACTCTAAAGGAGATGATCCAAATGGCTGCTGAGATCGCGGACGGCATGGCTTACCTTAACGCTAAGAAGTTTGTCCACAGAGACCTGGCAGCCAGAAACTGCATGGTAGCTCACGATCTTACCGTCAAAATAGGAGGTGAGTTTTAGCACACTGTCTGTGCAGCCCCTCTGTGGCTTCAAGTTTGAACATAACAATTATACCCCATATATAATTAAACATTAGTACATTACATAATTCCATACAGAACCGACGAGAACAAAACAGGCTAACCTCAACAACAAGTCAAAGTATTTATTACATTGCATTACATATCATTTAGCTGACGCTTTTATCCAAAGCGACTTACAATTGCTATATATTGCTATACATCTTTTGATTTTGATTTGATTTATTTAATTGTATCAAAAAAATGCCTTACACATGACAAAACAAAATCAAATACAATCGAGGATAGGGCTGTGACGATAACCGCATCACCGCAAAGTGACGTGCCACTACCGCGGTGATGACATCATCACCACATATTTTCTTTTTACTTTTTGCTTGCGGAAGTTACAGGAGAACAGATATTGTGTGATATGAAATGTAATGAAAGCAATAATCATTATCCACCTCACACAAACTTCCTTCTCCCATTCTCTCTCTTTACTACTACTACAACACACCCACACACACATGACGCCGAGTGGCTCGGAGCCCAGTTGCCGTTGGAGGAGACCGGTTCAATGGCTTGGTCAGCGACATGAACTCGTAGCGGCCGTTGGAGCTTCCGAGCACCGAGCTTCCACTGCTGCGAATGGGTTTTTAGCTTTAGGAGAAGGCATTTTATCTGTTAATCCTACCGACGTAGACACTTAGACATTATGTGGTTGTCCCGCAGTGATGAATTGTCTGCAGTGCTGCGCGGGTTTTTGCCGGGTTCCGATTGTTCTCATCTTAGCTCCGCCGAGACAAAATAAACATGGAATTTCAAAAATGTTTCATTTATTGTCAGAAATATCATGTTTTTAAAAGCATCCCTTCATACAATTTTATGTGACATATTTCCAGAGCAGGCTTATGTGCCGGGGCTGAGCCTCGGAGCAGACTGCCGAGTCGCCCTCTGCCGAGTCGCCCTCTGCTCTCTGTCTGCTCAGCTGCAGACGCTGCCCGCAGCTGTGCTGCGGAGCGTCTGCCCTCGGCATTGTCAGCAAACTTTTTTTTCTCTTTACTTTATTGACAAAAGAGCCTGTGGAATAGATCAACAGAGAGGAGAGAAAGCAGAGTGGCCGTAAATGACAGCAAAACACAGTAGCCTAAATACTCTCACATTGAGCTGAAATGGAAACTCTGTGCTAAGGGTTAAGCTGATGTTTTTTGGCCATTCACTTTACCGGCGGTATCGACAACAGATAAAGCCACTGTGTCTTGAGAAGCTAAAGCTTGTTGTTTTATTGTTCACTTTTAACTCCCTTTACATCATCTTTGCTATCTCTTTTTCCTCTCGCTTTTCCGCACAGTGGCACTCATACGCTACTCTCTGTTACCGCTCGCTCTCCTTGCGCGACCACACGGGCACTGACGTCACTCACTTAAGGCACCCTGCCATTCTCGCTCTAATTTACGCTACTCTCGTAAGGGGGTTGACGGTGAACCGCCATACCGCGGTGATATGTTGCTTCGTCACCGCGGTAAGAAAAACACTATACCGTCACAGCCCTAATCGAGGATGACAGGACTTATTTCCATTGTGGTCCTCAGGACAAGACAAGACACTTAATCAATGACATAACATAAAAAACATTTTTCTTAAATAAATAAAAATAAAATAACGGTAACTTGCCTTTTGATCTATTCCGCAACCCTATCTAGTATCCAAGCCTTGATGCTCTTTTTAAAAGAGTTAAGGCTGGGAATGACTTTAATTTGCCAATCTAACTTGTTCCATTGAATTGCCCCTATATAGGCAAAGGTTCCTTTCCCTAACCCTGTCTTAAATGAATAAGGACACAGGTCAGATATGCTGCCACGAGTGTAAATATTGTGTGTGTCCTTTACCTTAGTTATAAGACACAACAAAAAAATTGGGACACTACCAAACAGTATTTTATAGATCATGGTCAGTGTTGACATGGTAACACAAGACTCAACGGGGAGCCAGTTGAGCTCCACATATGACCTACCTATATGAGACCTGTGGCCTAAGTTGGTTTGTAAGGCCTTCAAACCAAAAAGTACATGCAAATTCAAAATGATTTAAAATGTTGGCGTTGGCTAAAATGATCATTGTTGACCGTTCTAAAAAATTTTAATTTCTGGCTAAAAACTTTGTGAGCCTGGTGACTTTACTCAGAACCTTGTTGGCCATATTCCTGCCATCCAAGTTGTTCTCTAGGATGCAACCCAGGTACTTCACTGACGCTTTTGCACTGACCACAGCATTATTAAAAATGACCCAACATTCCAAGCATCTATTCAGTCTGTATTTTAGAAGATATTTTAGAAGATAGTTCAGAGCTCAGGATACTCTCTAGGGTGGATTGGTGTTTATGAGACATTAAAAGTGCAGAGTCATCAGCATACAGAAATGGATCACATGAACAGGAGTCTGCCATATCGTTAATGTATGTTAAAAATAAGGACTGTCCGAGAATACTTCCTTGTGGAACGCCGCATTCAACTACACTAGGATCAGACAGCACTCCCCCTAAGACCACCAATTGTTCACTCCCTGATAGGTAAGACCTAAACCACCTACAGGTGGAGCTGTCTGCCCCCAAGGCCTCAAGTTTGGCAATCAGTCTGTCATGATTTACCATATCAAAAGCCTTTTGCAGATCCAATAACACCATTCCGCAGAGATTTCCATTATCTATTTTCCTGCGTATGATGTCGGATAAATAGAGTAGACATGCTTCGGTAGAATGTGACTTCCTAAATCCAGATCGGAATTTATACATGAAGCTGTTTTTATTCATGTATTCATTAAATTGCTCACTGACCAATTTTTCAAAATTATTTGAGACTCTGCACAAAATAGAGACTGGGCTGTAGTTACCAGGATCGTGGCTGTTCCCCTTTTTAAAAAGGGGAACTACCTTGGCCCTCTTGAGGTTGTTGGAGAAAACACCAGATTCAACAGACATGTTAAAAATATGGGAGATGTAAGGGGCTATTTGGGCAGCGGCATCTCGTAAAAACCGAGGGGATAACCCATCTAATCCAGGGCACTCAGTGCAGTCTAGCTGTAAGAACTTTTTTTCCATCTCCCCTACCTCAACCTTCTGTAAGGAAAATGAATTGGGTAGCGCTCCAAGTTTATTATAGAATGATGAGACCAGCTGTTCTGCTATAGAGGTGAAGTAAGTATTAAAATGATTAGCAAGCTCTTATATCATAATTATATTATGTAATTATATTATGATCACGTATGCCGTGATAGTACCACTTTGAGATATTTTAGTTTTGTCTGAAACTAAGATCAGATCAATAATACTCTCACAAGTCTTGCTTATCCTGGTGGGCCGTTTTACCAGTTGTTCAAGAGCAAAAGAGTGACACAGGTCCTCCAGCATTTTGCTGGAAGGATGAGCACAGCCTGACACATTTGTATTCATAACAAACCCCCCCCCCTTTTTTTATTTCAGTCATACCTAACTATACAGTAATTATTAATGGCAATTTCCTCATCGCTTATAGTTTGATCTAACCAACTTTCCGTTAAACAGATAACTCCGACCTCTGATTGTTTCACCAGCTGTCTAATTTCCTCAATTTTAGGTGGCAGACTTCTGACATTAAGATGTAGGAAATGTAAACCTTTCTTACTAAAAGTTGATTTAAGGTATGTTTTAAAGTCCATGTCCGTTTTAATATCAGAGGTTGCACGCCTCTGGAGCAACTGTGGGTAAAGTGTCTTGCTGAGGGACACATTGGTTGATGTATCACAGTGGGAATCAAACCCAGATCTCCCACACCAAAGGCATGTGTCATATCCACTGCGCCACCACCACCATTCAACATCTTCAACATAAAACCCTTCATTGTGGAGTGCTTCACAAGGTCAATAAAATAATCCAACAGATTACAACCTGAATAGAGTGACACTGAAAAGCATTAGGGAATAAGTGGGCCTTAAATGACATTCAAATGTATTAAGCCCTTTAAACATAAAAAAAAAACATTGTAACAAAGTGTACACATCAGTGTAGGTTTGAATGCAACTAATAGAAATCATCTTTTCCTCCCAGACTTTGGAATGACCAGAGACATCTACGAGACGGACTACTACAGGAAGGGAGGAAAGGGCCTGCTGCCCGTCCGGTGGATGGCACCGGAGTCTCTGAAGGACGGAGTCTTTACTGCAAATTCAGACTGCTGGTCAGTAACACCTGTGATTTTGGGTTTGTGTGTTGGCGTAGATGCTGTACATGGTATACTGTAACATGGTGTTGAGTGACAGCTGGTGTCAAGCAGTGTCTTAAACAGGAGAATTAAATGTTAAGAAATCAGCGTTTGTGGAGGACATTCATAAAACTTGATAATTTATCATACAGCATCCTAGAACATTCTACAAGCAAAGAATAAAAGTCAGCTAATCAGTTGTAGCTTACTCGTTGATAAAATACAATGTTTTTCTACATCGCAAATACATTATTTTATTTATTTATATATTTTTATCTTCCAAAGGTGAATCGTTTCCTGTTGAGTCCATTTTTAGTGCTTCTCCACACACCTGAATAACAAACAGTAAACACATTACAAATACTAAAATATGAGATCAGAACATGTGTGTAGCTAACCTGTTTTCATGCGCTGTTGTTTACCAGCATCGCAGCCGCTGCCTCTGCCCTCAGTCTACCTGTTCCCTGCATCAAGTGTTTACAGACAGATTACTCTGTCAGGTGCCTAATTGTCGTGTCCTCATTCTCCCTGTGTTGCTGTTGTTGTCTTTCTTAAACTTGTTTGCCAGGTCATTCGGGGTTGTGCTGTGGGAGATCAGCACGCTGGCCGAGCAGCCGTACCAGGGCCTGTCTAACGAGCAGGTCCTCAAGTTTGTCATGGACGGAGGCTACCTGGACCGGCCAGACAACTGCGCTGACAGACTGTGAGTAGTAGTAGTAGTAGTAGTAGTAGATATGGACTGAGAAAAACGAGTTTTAGTGTTAAATGATCTCAGACTTCCTGAGTCGTTTAGAGCTGCAACAATTGGTCAGTATATCAATTAGTCCATCACTGTGAAAAAGTGCAGGGGAAATTTTTCTCTGTTTTTTGCCATTTTATAGACCAAATGATTATTGACTGATCGAGAACATAATTGGCAGAGTAATAGTTAGTTGCAGCTGTAATCTGTACAACAAACAGGAAAAATAAAAGAAGCTTTCAGCAACTGCCAGGGCAGACAGACATGCAATAGATGTTGCATGTACAAACAGAGTAGTCTGTAGCAATAGTAAAATTTACAAAATGTAGAAACAGGATGACAATATCAGATTAAAGTACAAAGATTTAGTATAAATAAATATTAAGTGTACAAGGGGATCAGGGCTGGGGATGTATTTTTCTGATCAATGAATCCCATGAAAATATTAAAACCAGTAGTCTGTCCTAAACCTGTATGTGGCACTGTAGTTTGTAGAAAATGTTACTTTAAAAAGTGTGCTTTCTGGAGGAAATATTTGTAGCTGTGGATTAATAAACATTTGGTGTTCTAGTGTATTTACAGCAGCAGGATGGTGTACATGTGGGATTAACTCAAAATAAACTACAGTGCCCAGGTTCATCATAATGAGGGAACACGTCACCCAGTACAGCAACAGTGTGGCTTACTGATGTGTTTTTAATAGTTTTGGACAACAATGGAGCTCTGTGGGACAGACAAATAAGGCCTTGGCTACACAGAAAATAATTTTCATTGGGTTTGTTTGGCATTAAGAAAAATGTGTAATATCACTAGCCATATCCTTTCAGTTATAGTTGTATTAAATTAGGTATTCCTAACCACACCGGACAGACAACTATGTTAACAAGAAATAAGTACATTGTGAAAGGAAGAAATAACTATAGTTAACAAACAAAACTTTCAGACCTCAGTATCATTTAACCGTGATCAAACTCTCCCTGTATCCTCACCCAGACACAACCTGATGCAGATGTGTTGGCAGTACAACCCCAAGATGCGTCCTGCCTTCCAGGAAATCATCGAGATGCTACGCGAGGATCTGCATCCTTCCTTCCAGGAGTTATCCTTCTTCTACAGTGAGGAGAACAAGCCACCCGAGACCGAAGACTTTGACCTGGACATGGAAAATATGGAGAGCATCCCGCTGGACCCATCGTCCTACTCACAGAGGGAACAGTGTTTGGACAGGGACGAGGCCTCCTCCATGGGCCTGAGGGGCAGCTACGAGGAGCACCACATCCCGTTCACACACATGAACGGGGGAAAGACCAACGGACGAATACTGGCCCTACCGCGGTCCAGCCCCTCCTAACATACTGTACACATCCCGCGCAGGCACGTCATTGCTATAGATTTAAATATATTTTTGTTTTTTGTTGTCATTTTATATAGATCACACTTTTATCACACTCTCTCTACAGGAGCCCCTCAGTGCATAGCTCAGGACCTTATTTTTCTTCTCAGATGCCACAAACGCACTACAGAAAGTCCACACATGTATGCCAGAAGACACTTTTTGTATTTATGGACGAACCTCCAGCGTCTCTCTTGTTCATGATTGTAGTTTATATACTGTATACATATACATATATAATGTGTGTGTGTGTGTATATATATATATATTGCCAAGTTTGTGCTAGACTGGGTGGATAATGGATTCAACTGTGAAACAAACTTTTGACAAACAAGATGGCTGCTAAACCCACTGTCCCTTCCTGAGTCCAGACTGTGTCCCTCTCCCCCAATTCAACAAGAGGCTTCATACCTGGGTTGCTTAGTTTTGAAAAAAAAAAGTGCCCTTCTATTTTGTCTGTGGCCTACATCAGTTGTCATGGAACAATGTCTGAGTCTTTGTACGCAAGCAGATGACGAACTGAAAATGAAAGACTTTGGGAACTGTTGGATAATCAAAGGTGGTCCATCCTCGAACAAACTCATCCACTGGAGAAGCTGGTTGAAGTGGCTTACCTCCTCACACTCTGCAGTATTCCAAAATGGCACACAGGATAAACACAGGACTTCTGTTAGGTTATATATTTTAAAATGTATTTACGTTTCTTTCTTTTCCTTTTTTTGAGTTTTCACATTTACAGCTGAAGGATATTTAAACTGTTTTCAAAAACATGTTGGTGAATGAATTCCTCAGATTGACCAATAGCTGCTTCTTTGGTATATTTTAGTGGGTATAGAAGATAAAAAATATATATATAAATATATTGTTGATGTTTTTGTACATAGCTGATATTTTGTCATTCTTGAGGTATTTCCAGTCATAGAAAATGTTTTTACATGTTGGTCTCTTATGTTTATTTTTTCTAATCTAGAAAATCATACTAATTAGCTTTTTTGGACTCATGATCAACCAACAGCGCGATGCCCGGGAGGAGTGTTTGGCGTCTTCAGCTTAAGATGTCTGCCCGTCATATCGAGATCAAATAAAATAGTGCTGTAAATAACGCAGCAAGGTGCATTCATGAAGAGGCTTCGGCAGTGCTTCTGTTATTTTCCATTCTCTTAATACATGTATTTTTCCAAACAGTGCTGTTTCTTCAGCAAGTACTGAGATTGTCATGTGTGTGTATATAAAGGGAAGTTGTGCTTTTATTTCAGTGAGTAGAGTATGGAGAGGTAAGAGTTTGTTTCCAACAGAGCCACACGTAGCCAGGCATGAATATGATGTACACACACTCAACTCAACTTACATAAACTAGAGCCTGAGTGAGATTGGATTTTTGAGGCCAATACAAATAAAAGAAGATATTTCTTTTTTACACAACCACTCAACACTACACGATCAAGTACTTTTGGCCCCAAATTTGAATTTGAGTTTTTATGAAGGTATATATACTGAGACAGCATATTTTACTTTTTACATGCTGATGTTTTACAGATGATGATAATGACATTACATTCTGAGTAAACATTTCCTGAATTGCAATAATTATAAATATGATAAAGAACTATAACTAAAGAAACAAATCCAACAACTAAGAAAAATAAGTAAAATGCAGTCTTGAAATGTTTATGTACAGCAATTCCCCATGTGTATGTCTGACAATATATATGCTGATAGTAGTGACTATTCACATCTGTTGGCATTAATCAAAAGTATTTATCAAATTGCAAAAAAAATATTAAATACCATGTGCTGTAATGAGGGTGTCAACTGTAATTGGTTATAAAGCTGGATGGCTGTGCCACGGTTCAGGCTTTAATGTATTAGGTTTAGTGCAATGATACCACCTACTGGACAACAATGAAATGTGATGACATACAAGCGTTGCACTTTTGACACAAGTTTTATTTCTGCACAACATTGAATATATATACAAACTTCAGTGACAAAGCATGATGTGAAATGTTTAAACATAATGTAAAGGGAGTTTAGTTGAAGGCATGCAGGTATGATCACCACTACAACTGTAATAATTGTTACTATCTTCCTATTACAGAAGAGGTTAACATTTTAATAGAATACACAAATGCCCATATGTATTTGTGTTAGGGGAAAAGTGTCCCCTTTGTGTTTCCCTGGACAGTGTTTTTTTCTGGCCGAGCTGCAGTGGTGAAATAGAAACACAAATAGGGAATTTTATTCTTAAAAAAGTAACTTTTATTGAATTAAGACTGTTAAAGCCTCATCTTTAAAACTTATAAATATTTTTTTGCAAATGAGGACTGGATGTCCCACTATCTCTTACAGTCGAGACGAATAACTTACTGGGCATGTTTGTATTATTTTAAGTCATACTTGAAAAATGAACCTTTCCTTCAACTGAACTAAACACTCAAACTGAACATGAAAAATACACATGTAAATATACATGAGACCTTTTGGGTTTCTGGTCAAAATGTTTTGAAAGAGGATAGGGATGTGTTAGGGATTTGTGACCTCAGTGTTTCTAAAAAGAATCTTGGCTACTGTGGCCCTGGTTTCACCTGCCCGCTGCAGTCCAAGTAAAGTCAGGGCCTCATTTCCACATCTCTGTCTGGGGATCACTAAATGCAACCTCTATCAAAGTATGTAACTGATATGCAATAACGCAACTGAATGACTATACTACTCCACATTAACCCAGTCATCTAATAAAAAAAAGTTTAGGAGGTACATGTCGTGTAGGGATGTTGGTTGACAAAACAGTCTCAGCACAAGTACAACTCAGTAGCGGTTCAGGAGCGTTCGATTGTAGCACACAATCTTCCACAGCAGTTGGAATCACCCAGTTGTGTCCATAATAATGGAATTATATGTCCAAATGCTTTTCTGAGCACTTTAAGGACTTATCGTTCACTTTGAATACAAAATTGAGATTGAAAGTGACATTGGAAACAGTAGTTGACAAAGTATTCTCACCACAAGGTTCATTTAGTATAGTGACCACCTCTGCTCTTAATACAGTACCTCCTGAAGATGCTTTCCGTCACATGTTGCAATCCAACACTCCCTCTCAATCCGTCTGGATAATATTAACAGACAGTGGATCACAAAATACACCCTGAAACAAAGTGAGTAAGATACATTATCATAGGACAGTTTAATTTCTTTCACATATTCTGATAGTAGTGGCTATAAAACTGACTTGTAGCTTACCAAATACACACCCTTAAACCAGTTCCATTAGCTAGCTAAAAAAACAAACACAATTACATTTTAGACAAATATTACCTGAGCTCCTATCCTGCATAATTCCATGTAGTTGCATACACAAATAAAGCTGTTTATATTTGGCAAAATAAAAAGCATATCACCTCATGTCTGCATTAATTTAAAGACGGAGCGAGTCTGCTGTCAGCTTTGCGGAATGGTTGCACTGAACCGACGATTCCCACAATGCTTAGAGAGGGAAGGAGGGCTCATCCAAAGGAGGCTGGGATTTCTTTTTAAAACACCCCCTCCATTATTTCTTATTTGTGCACTTGTTCCTCCTGAGGCATCCTCACAGTGGATATGTATTCCCTCTCTTGCCGTTTTTCCTGGAAATAAAGTTGTCTCTTGCTTTAGGTTGTCACTGCCGCTGCATAATTACAACACCGGGTAAGATGAAACTGTTGTTGGGTTGTTCTTGTTAATGTTAGTAGTTAGGCGGACACGACAAAAGTTGATAAACGCCATTGGTTAACGTTAAAAAAAATGGTGACGTTATTTCGGTTAATGTTAGCTAGCTAAACTAGTAATTTACTTTACATCTCCCAAACGTTGTATGTAGCTAGTTAGGTAAGTTAGGTAACGTTAGATGAGTTAACGTTAGCTAGCTAATAAATTGTCATCTGCAGCTACTCCGGTCTCGACTCTAAACCGGTTTGTTTTGTCCCCTGAAACCCCAACGCACCTGTCTCTGCTGACTTTTTCCAGTGGCTAACGCTAATAATCCAGGTCAGTTAACGTTACTCTCACCTAACGTTAGCACTTTGACATTCCTCACAATCCCCTTCCGCTGGATAACACATAAAAACCCTGATGGTAACGTTAATTGTTTAAGCAATAGTTCAAGACAGGCCGTGGTATGTTGTGATTATATCGCGAGACTATCACAGCACGTCCCACCCCGACAAAACGTAGCAACACGTTTTAAAAAGTGAACCATGTGAACACCCAGTTGTGTGCGTAAGCAAACTGCTTTTCTATTGCCACAAGTTTACATCATTAAGAGAACGATTTACGTACACTCTCTGCCGATTGAGTACACACCCACCAAGGAGAGAAAACATTCACAAAGCCCACACCGTTTAGAGAAAACATCGTTTTACCCGGAAACCATAGCAAAACGGTGTGGTAGCTAGCACAGACTGTGTCTTTTGCTTAGCTAACATTAAAAAGTAATTGTACACACAATAACACAAACTAACTAGTCCCGCTTTGCCAGACCAGTAGAACAGCAACTCCAGTGTTCTGCAGGTAAAATTGCTGTTTTTGTCAATGGAGTCTGCTGGCTAACGTCTTCAATGTAAAGAGGTGAAAATAATTTTAAATGAGAAAAATTTTAAAGGCATACTTTGCCGATTTTCAATGTGCTGTGTGTGCCAATGTGAGAAATTGTGTTTACGATTACGATTTGAGGGAACCATTACATGCCCTGACAGTTTCCCATTAGGAGTGTCAGGTGATTGCAAATGAAACCAGAGACCATCTTGCAGTGGGATCACATTCAAACTAGGTGTAAAGTGAGGGGGGGCAGTGGCCCCTTCGCCACTTCCTTCTCATATCATATGTTTACAGTTTGGAAGTGCTGGTTACCCGGGGCTCACATTGCATTGCATACATACACACATACGTCACTCTTGGTAAGGGTAGGATTCACTTACTGACAGAAACAAATTGGTATGCGTTTACAGCACACACTAGCCCGGCAGTATAGTTAATGAGTAAACTCCTTGTCAAGGCTGGTAGATGTAAGGCAGCATGGAAAGTGCAACACCTGTTGCTTTGAGGAATCTGGTGTTTCTGTTAATGACAAATTATAGCCTACTTCTGTGATGATGTGAAACAACCCTCCTGGGTTTATTAGGAACAAGAGCAACAGGGATCACTGGTTTCTTTGTATCAGTCAGCTTTTATGGCTTCCTCAGGCAAATAGGTATAGTTTCACGGCTGTTAACAGTCAGTAGCCTGATTTAATTGTTGTTGTCATGATAGAACATCAGCTCTCACTTGTGTTTGATTGGTCTTGTTGTTTTGGTGTTGAAGTGATAAGGGCCCATGTACTTTCCACAAAACACAGCATGTAGCAGTATTTTCTGCTGTCTTTCCGTCCTCTGCAGGATACTTGGCAGACTTGCTTGTCTTGTTTTGTCTCTTTCAGGGAATGAGCTGTATTTCATGCTGCTCTGTTCACTTTCCACCCAGAGTGGGTGAATCATTTGAGGTGTGGCTGTCACTCACAACAAGGGCCTGAACCATACGACAATATGGCTAATAACATACCATGAGGCTTTGAAATAAGTCCTCCAAGAAAGTAATGTGATAAGAGTGCCTGTGGAAAAGTGCTTAAGCAAGTGGTGCTGTAAAGTTTGTTGTTTGTTCGTAGGGCTGCAACTAACAAGTATTTTCATAGTTGTTTATTTTCTTGATTAATCAATTAGTTGTTTGGTCTCTAAAATGTCAGAAAATTGTGAAAAATGTTACTCAAATGGCTTGTTTTGTCTACAACTCAAATATTCAGTTTACTGTCAGAGGAGTGAAGAAACTAGAAAATATTCATATTTAAGAATTAATCTACGATGGAGTAATAGGGCCACCTCAGGGGGAAAAATTATCTAAAATTACAAAAATAAACTTGAAATATTACGAGAATAAAGTCATAAGTCATATGTTACCATTACGAGATTACAGTCGTAATTTTACGGTACAGCAGTAGGCTACACAATACGACAGATCATCAAATTAATCGATCCTAGTGGCGCTGGCAGTACAACACTAAAGGGCCTTAGTGCTCTTTGGCACATGGATTCCTCCCGTTTTGAATAGCCCACTGATGTAACCAACAATAGCCTTGCAGCCGCAATATTATTACTTTATTCCCATACAATTTTGACTTCAATCTTGTAATGTTCACATATGACTTTTTTCTCATAAATTAATTAAAAGAAAATCCTCAAGGATAGCCCTAATACGCCGTTGTATGAGTCAAACCGATTAATTGATTATTAAAATAGTTGCCCTTTAATTTAATAGTTAAGTAATCGATTTCATCTTTGCAGCTCTATTTGTATGATGAGGATCTCAAATGTAGCATATGGTATTCAGAAACAATCATGTATAATAATAAAAAAGAAAATGAATATGATTGGTTACGTCCAAAGCATAGCTGCTGTTATTTCTATCCCAGAAGACAGAACCGAAAAGAGTAATGAGAAATGGGTGATTCTTAGTGTATTGTAATACAAACTGGGACATTGTGACACTCCTTAATGATTTTGTTTTCAGGACACAACAAAAAATGGTTGAGCAGCAGGTAGAGCAGAGGGTTCAAGGCAGTATTGAGATATGTGACTAGACTATGGCTTCAACTAACAATTATTTTTCTTACAAATGAAATTATTCCTTTAGTTTGTAAAATGGCAAAAACAATTATACACTTCCTCACACTTGTGAAGGTGAAACGAGCAAATGTCTGACATTATAGCCATGCTAAAATCCATGGCATGGCCCTGTTTGTCTGTTGGTTGTTCCACGACTTTGTTCCCAACTTTTTTTCCTTTCTTATTCATTGTTAAGAGGGCATTTTAATGACATGTGGTACGGGGAAAAGCTTCACAAGATGCTCTTCATTTAGCAAACATTATTAAAGCCTGCAGGGGCCAGGGCTGGGAGATATAGAGAAAATCAAATCTCACGATTTTGATTATCACCATATTGTATGGTTGACTATTGGTACTTTAACTAAATGTTATTTACACAATGAGATTTTCATAAATAATCACCAGAAATGATTTAATGACTTAGTGGGTAAAGGTAAATAATATAACAGCTAGAACTAGTCTGGTAAGTTCAGAAAGTTACATCACTTTACTGTAATGCAGCCTGTAAAACCAGGAAAAGACGACACCATATTACGATATCTAGTCTCACATCGCGTTTTCGATATAACCTCTATATATTGCCCAGCCCTAGTAGGGGCTCACTATAACTCTGCAAATGCACACACAAAACTGCACACAGCAACATACAAGCAGCCGCTTAATGTAATCACAGGAAAAACGCAATACAGCATGTAGGCTACCTGTCGGTTAGCCAATTAAAATCCAAACAAGATGCTTTGTGGCACAGAGGAGAAGCTGTACACGAACATCTTTCATAAACCCAGCCGCAAGCCATGTTACTGTTTTCTGCTCCTCCATACTGTTTATCTTCCATCCCCTGGCAATGACAACTATTTTATTTTATTTATAGTGTCAAATCATAACGGACGTTATCTCAAGACACCGACCACAGACCGAGTAGGTCTAGACCACACTATAATTTACACAGAGCCAGCAATTCCTCCAAAAGCACATCATTCGGCGGCGGCGAGGAAAAACTACCTTTTTACCGAGCAGAAACCTCGAACAGAACCTGGCTCTTGATTGTTGGTGGCCATCTGCAGAGAGAAAGAGAGAGAGAGAGAGAGAGAGACCTAACTGCAGTAAATACAGAAATACAGTCCCCTCCAAAAGTATTGGAACGGCAAGGCAAATTCCTTTGTTTTTGTTGTTCGCTGAAGACATTTGGGTTTAAGATCAAAAGATGAGTGTGAGACAAGAGTTCAGAATGTTAGCTTTTATTTCCTGGTATTTACATCTAGATGTGTTAAAATCGACCAAAAGCCATTGGACAAACATTGGGCAATGTCCTGAAAAAAAAACTGTAGTTGATGACAGAAATATTGTGAGAGCTGTGAAGAAAACCCCCAAAACATCAGCATACAAGCTCATCTGTGAAGCATGGTGGAGGTAATGTCACGGCCTGGGCGTGCATGGCTGCTTCTGGAACAGGCTCATTCATATTTATTGATGATGTAACTGATGTTGTAGCAGCAGAATGAATTCAGAAGTGTACAGAAACATTTTGTCTGCCAATTTACGGAGAAATGCATTGAAACTAATCGGGAGAAAGTTTATCATGCAGCAGGACAATGACCCAAAGCACACTGCCAACAAAACAAAGGACTTCATCAGGGGGGAAAAGTGGAAGATTTTAGACTGGCCAAGTCAATCCCCTGACCTTAACCCAGTAGAGCATTTCACCTCCTGAAGAGGAGACTGAAGGTAGAAACCCCCCAAGAACTGAAAGAAGCTGCGGTAAAAGCCTAGAATAGCATCACAAATGAAGAATGCAACAGTTTGGTGATGTCAATGGGTCACAAGCTTGAGGCAGTTATTGCAAGTAAGGGTTATTCCACCAAATATTAAATTTACTTTAAGATTATTTGTTCCAATACTTTTGCTCACCTAAAAATGCTGTGGTCTTATACAAATCTAAATGTAAATACCAGGAAATAAAAGCTGACATTCTGAACTCTTGTCTCATACTCATCTTTTGATCTTAAACCCAAATGTCACAATGTGAACAACAAAAACAAAGGGATTTGCCTTGCCTTTCCAATACTTTTAGAGGGGACTGTATGACTCATAATAGTTACAGCAGTGGGTATAATTGAATGACATAATGAACAGTGGCAATTATAGTCACATTGATGATAATAGAACTATGGCTAATAATAGTAGTAGCAATGGGCGTCGAGCGGGACCATGGCAGCAGCCGCAACCACGGTCCAGATGCCACCACAATCAAAGGAAATCTGCAAAGCAAGCCACAGCAAGGAATACTTAGTGATCAAGAATTAATTAAGAGAGTGATATTTGTTGGATATATCAACTAATGGAAAATCTCAACAACTATTAGATGGACTGCGATAAAAGTTTGTACTGTCATTCATGGGGATCCCTTAACCTTTCATCTAGCACTATCATCTGTTCAGTTTGTTCATTACGTTGGTTTATGACCAAATAACTTAAAAACTAGTGCCATTCCCATCAGCCTCAGCTGCACTTTGTGTTTAGTGCTAATTTACAAATGTTACCATGCTAACACGCTAAACTAAGATGGTGATTGTGGTAAACATTACACCTGGTTAGCATTGTCATTGTAAGCATGTTAGCATGCTGACATGAGCATTTAGCTCAAAGCACTGCTGTGCCTAAGCTGCTACTGTAGCATGGATGTCGACTTGTCTTGTTGCTTGATAGATGACTTAAGCAATTAATCGAACATCACAATTGTAATTCTCTGTTGATCTCTGTTTTAGCACTAGTTGAATGTAAAGCCCTGATGAATATGAGGTGTGTTAAGCCTTTCTAAGCAGTGTGCTGCAAACACTGATATTGTGGATTTTGCTCTTGTTCTGCAGGACGTGTCGGTGAGTCAGAAGCTAGCAGGAGAGCTCTTGTGTAGGTTTGTGTCACACAACTCCTTTATTCAAACAGTAATGTTTGTTTTAGGTGTGTCTGGCTTTCAACAACTGCATAATTAGAATGCAGTTTGTAGTGTAGCTTGGAGGTTTTTTTTTTGGCAATTGTGGCTGTATTTTATGCATTGTTCAAGTTTATTTGATCAATATCATTTACCACCCACACAACTATAGAGCTGTGTTCCTCCTGTCTGTATTGCCACAAGCTTTCCTACTGCTACCTTTGAATCAGGTGGAGGCCTTCGTACGCAACATGGATCAGTCTCATTGACCCTTAAGGCCATTAGCATGTACAGACATTCATAGACCAACCAGTCCACTGACTCTGGCCACTACTCCTGCTTTTTTTCTGTTGGAGTTTGCACCAAATTTAATAGACTGTGATCAAAGAGCTTATTTTCAGTTATTGTCAGTTCTACATGCATTTTCTTCTCTCGTTTTTATCCACTGGTTTAACAGGATTTTTCTCCCTTCGTGATTTTTTTCCAGTGTCACAAGGACACAGTGGAATACATAACACAGAAAGCAATAAGTAGAAGTATATATGAACAAGGTGAGTCATTCTTTGTCACAGACATAGAGATGATTGCCGTTGAAAGTCATTGAACAGAACAGAAATGAGAAACACTTTAATTTCAAAGCTGGATTTGAAATGCTGTATCATTGTATCACTGTACCATATCATTTGAAACTGATACTGTACGTGTCACTGTAAGAAATTGTCATTTGTAGTACAACTCTGTGTTCTCCAGCACCTTGCCTGAAAGCTAACTTGAGTTGTGATGTCGAAGTTTGCCAAACCAGTTCCCTCTCCACAGTGCTAGATACTACTACTGCTACTTTAGCAGCAGCTTGTTTGGATTCAGCACCATAAAAATGCACTCTCTACTTTACAGTCCTTTTTTTCTTTTGTAGGTAACCTTACTGTCTGAGGGCTTGTGAGTCATCAAAGTGCTTTCAAACAAATAATAAAGGTATGTTGTTTTTTGCATTTCCTGTTGACTAATAAACTCTTAATCCTTGAAATCCTCATTGCTTTTAAAGTGGCACTGGGCGATAATTAATACATTGACTTAGTGTTGTTGTATTGTGGTGATGTAATCATATTGTTTTAATGTTGTACAAAACTGTTGTAAAAATGAATGAGTCAAAGTAAACTGTGAATAAACATGAACAAAACTAGTTCTTGTAGGTTATGTTTTACACATTTAAATAGTCATGTCTGTGTTGCATAACTGTAGAACACAGCTCATTGTATTGAGCATTATTTGTTGCATATATATATGTATGTATGTATGTATGTATGTATGTATGTATGTATATATATATATATATATATATATATATATATATATATATATATATATATATATATATATATAGAAAAGACAAAGGAAAACACCCACTTGTAACAGGTAATTTAAACTTCATTCCTGTGCATCTGTTGTCTCTTTCTTTTCCATACTTCTTTCTTTTAGTCTTTCACACAGTATTTGTCTTTGTTTCTCACTCTCACTCTCACTCTCTCACTCAGCTCCAGGGAGAGTTTCTCCCCCAGCCTTCCATGGCCTTCCTGCCTGCTTCCTTAGTCCAGGCATGACCGTCACCCCTAAAAAACGCAGTGCTCAGCCTGGTTCCTCCTCTTGCAACCACACAAGTCCCAGGTTGGTGAGCATGTATTTAAAAAAAAAACTTGACTTCTATCCTGTACATTTGTGTCTTCGACCACAGCCAACAGTGTCCTAATTTATACATACATGACACAGATTGTCCTGTTCATGTTTTTCTGGGTTCATTTTGTTCATGTGCGGTTAAAAAACCTGATTCTGAGTCATGGGATGTCTTTTGTTGTTTTTACTGGCATTTCTCCTTTTGACATCAAGGTTGTGTTACACTTGGCATTAGATTAATCTTAATAGATAAGATCAACCATCCAAGTCTGATGGTGTGTTTTTGTGTGCATGTTTGTGTGCTGACTTTTACCTGTTGAGCTTTATCTTATTACATATGAACTAGATCCGATATGGATGAGGTCGAGGGCCTGCGGTTGAAGCTCTCCTCTGAGGACTCTGTGTCCCTGGCCGAGCCCATCAACCTAGAAGGTCAGTGGGTCACTGTCAGCACGATGACAAGCTGCTGAAAGCTCCCTGTACCTTTTGTCACAACAAATCTTTTGTAATTGGGACATTGTACACAATGAATTCAGTATCCCAAAACCACTTAAACAGATTTTTAAGAATACATTCTTCCCATGTATTGTTTTGATCTGGGATTTGACAAAGCTCATCTTGCCAGGAAATAAGAATGACAAAGTTTTGATGAATAATAATATAGTCATTATTGTTGTTAAAGAGATATTAAGTTAAATACAATTCTGTAACACAATGAAAGAAATAATCAGTGCTGTTTATTTCCTCACATTTTGTTTTCAATAATGGACGGAGAGAAAAATCACTGTGTAATGCTGCAGAACATTTTTGCCACAAAAATAAGACATTTAATAATGATTAAAAATAACCTTTCCAGTTAGGAATCACTGATATACCTACTCATATGACCACAAAGCACCTTGTTTGGGTGATACAAGTCCTAGTGTGACTTTCTATGTGTCATCCAGATTCCCATTATGCTCAGCTGCAAGGCGAGCTGGAGTCCGACCAGCAGAACCTGGAGGCGGAGTCGTGGAACGTGGCCGTGGACCAGAACTACCTGAAGGCCCTTAACAAAGAGGCTGTTAAAAGGCAGGACGTCATCTATGGTAGGCTTAACCAGCTAAATCTGTAAATGGATAATGCCAAAGATATTTTCAGTTATAATCATATATCATCTTAATAACGTGTGTGTGTGTGTGTGTGTGTGTGTGTGTGTGTGTGTGTGTGTGTGTGTGTGTGTGTGTGTGTGTGTGTGTGTACTGACTTTTATCATGTCAATCAGTCATTGAAGAAGATTAAACTGTGATCACTGATGATGGCAGAGTACATAGTAATTGCACTATTTAAGCAGAAATGACAGTGCCTATAATTATGATGTTGATTGATGCCTTCTTTAACTCTGAGGACCTTTGTGATGGTAAATACTTCTATTATGATGAAAAGTATAATGACAACAGCCATTTTGTTTATTTTTATTTTTATTTTTTTTACTTTAATAACTTTGTTTGCCTTTGTTGTTGAGTAAAGAGAGTACAGATGTAATAGTCATTATATCCCACACAAATGTTCCTGTATGTTTCAGGCACTTAGCCCAGACGTATTAATCAAGAGATCCCCCTTTCTTAAATCTCCTAGAGTTGATCCAGACGGAAATGCACCACGTTCGCACCTTAAAAATCCTTCTCCATGTCTACATGCACGAGTTAAGGCAGTCTTTGCTGATAGAGGAGGCCAGGCTGGAGCGACTCTTTCCAGGGGTGGAATCCCTGCTCACCCTCCACCAGCACTTCCTTAACTGCCTCAAAGTGCGCCAAAAGACAAGTCAGGAGGAAGGAAGTCCAAGCAACTACCAGATCACACATCTGGGGGATATTCTCATTTCTCAGGTAGGGCAGAGTCATTTTGAAGCCACAGCAGGCTTTCGTGTAAATCATTGCAGTCAATCAATATAATTGATCTTCTTAAATCGAGTCTTAAATTTAAATATAGTCTTGTTCCTGTGTCAAATAGCCTATTAGATTATATTGAACATTTCACTTAACCTTTGTGTTCTCCTCCCATCGACCATGCACTTGTTGTCCTCCCGGGTCAAAATTGACCCGGTCTGTTTTGCCAGTTTATAAAGCATGAAGTATAAATTATTACCCAATTCTGTGTTACATCTTCTAAGCAACTTCTTTCCAACCTATTACCACTAGTTTTACACTTTTTTTTAAAATATATGGTCCAAAGAAACGCATTTATATAAAATATACCTAATTTCTGAGTTAAAAAAAAGCTGAAATTCTGAATTATTTTGATGAACAGTTGAGATCAATGGGAACATATGTTGATGGGTTATCACAGACTGGTATAAGTCAAAGTTTAGTCAAGATACTGTTTTGAAACCATTTCAAGTTTTTTAATGGCAGCCAATAATCACGCTTGTTGTCCTCCCGGGTCAAAATTGACCCGGTCTGTTTTGGCTATTAATAAAGCATAAAGTATAAATTATCACCCAATTCTATTTTACACCTTCTCAACAACTTAATTCCAACTCATTACCACTAGTTTTAGAGTTATTTTTGGAATTTATGGTGAATAAACTTAATTTACATGAAGCGATACCTAATTTTTGGGGTAAAATAAGCATAAATTATGAATTATTTTCATTATAGTTAAGATCAGATGAACCTATGTTTGTGGATAATCACTGACTGGTATATGTTAGTGATTAGTCAGGATATGGTTTTGAAACTATTTTATTATTTTCAATGGCAGCCAATAATCACACCTGGTGTGTTCCTGGGTAAAAATGGGCTTGTTCTGCTTTGCCTGTTTATAAAGCATAGACAATTATAATTAATCACTCAATTCTGTGTTACAACTTTTACTCAACTTCATTCCAATTCATCTCAACTAGTTTTACACTTATTCTTTTCTATTTATGGTCAACAGACCTCATTTACATGAAATTATACCAACCTTCTGAGTAAAATGGGTTGAGATCATTATTTGTGTTTGGATTAATGGCTGGTATGTGACAATTATTATATTCCCAGGTTAAAATTAACTGGTGCAATTGTATTCACAAACAAAGGAGAGCTACCAAAATGGAAAAAAATAATTTACGGAAAATTGTCTCGTCTCCATTTAGGAAAAGACACATCAAAGGTGTTATAACATCAAGTTTACAAAGCTGTAGTTTGAAGTTGTGTGTGTGTGTGTGTGTGTGTGTGTGTGTGTGTGTGTGTGTGTGTGTGTGTGTGTGCGCATATGTGTGTGTGCGCATATGTGTGTGTGCGCGTGTGTACATGTGCGTGGGGGTGTTTGTGTGTCTCCGCATGTGCATTCATGTATGTGTGTGTGTGTGTGTTCATCTGCTGTTGAGCACAAAAGTGCCCCATTGCACCACCGGGTCAAAATTGACCCGAGAAGACCACAAGTGCATTAAAATTAAATAAAACACCCAAAATTCAATGAAAGTAGTGATCATTCATATTACTTGCGAAGAACATAATTGGGAACCACCCATGTTATTTTTGGTTAATTTGGTTGAAATATACCCATATTTCTGATAAAGAAACTTTGAAAACGGGTCAAATTTGACCCGAATACGACACAAAGGTCTTGTCTCACCAAAACCAATAATGACATTTTTATTTTATTTGATA
>CM042436.1:24306541-24691541 GCA_023631565.1 Gymnocephalus cernua | reverse complement strand
AGATACATCATATTCTTACATGATCTGATGTAATAATCCAGGACCAATTGTGATAATGATTTGAATAACAATAAAACCGTATTATTTGTATTATCGTGGCTCATGCAGGATAACAAACCACCAGTGATCTCCCTTCAAAGGCTGATCGTTAGGGAAGTGGCTCATGAGGACAAAGCCATGTACCTTATCTGTGCATGCACTACTAGCACGCCGGAGATGTACGAGATCCACACCCGCTCCATAGAGGAACGCGTCACATGGACGAGGCTGATACGGGAAGCTGTGAACTGGTAAGCTGAGGAGGACTTCTAGGAGGAGAGCCAAATGAGTTTTATTGAAAAGCGCATCTTTTTATTACAGCTCTACGAATGTTTCATAGAATAGTTGCAACAGTCTGTTAATAGCATTGATTGGCTTGAAGGTGATCCAACTGAAAATATCAGTGGGTTTCCAAAATGTAAAGGATTCATGTCATCTAAAATGTAGCCTAAAAGACCAAACATTTCCATCCTCCATTATGAGATAAAAAAAAAAAAAAAAAAAAACGAGCACAATAAAGAGAACATTTTTGCATGGAAATGACTTTATATATATATATATATATATATATATATATATATATATATATATATATATATATATATATATATATATATATATATATATATATAAATAAAATAAATAAAACTGGTCAGAGTAAAAAATAAAAATGCATGTCTTTGAAATATGACATAAAATACAATACTGAGTAAGATGTCTGTGATTCAGCTATTCTGAAGAAGAGCAGTACCATGAACTGACTGCGAAACTGCAACAATTTCAAGGTAAGACAGCCAGCGGTACTCCCACTGACACAAGATTTTAGAATGTAATTATGTGAAGAGATTTGTTTATTAGACGCATTCAGTGTTCAATTTAATTATATGTTCCACCAAATAAATATCCAGGTGGTGCCCAAATGTTCTGTCTACATGTGCTTAGCGAACGGCTCACTAGTGTGCCTGTATCACAGAAAATCAAATGCAAGACGGTTTCATACGGAGGCAAGCTTAAAGGTCTCAAAATGTTTTAAGGTATTTGATTGAGGAAAGGTTGGATTGTTTAAGCCAAAAACCTTGTTGTTTGATCTACATAAAGGAAAAGAAGAGGACACATTAACATCTGCAAGCTTTCAAAAGAAATTGCTCTACCTGATGAAGACCTTGTAGATTCAAATGTTGCATCATTATTTTTTGGGGGGAGTTTGTAAATTTCAGTATGCAAACCTCTTTTTCTTTGTAAGCTGTTTTTGTCTTGTTCTTTTGAAAACAAAATCAGAAACTTTACGGGAAGAGACCATGATCCTATTTAGATATATTTCCAGTCAATTTTTGTGCACTATGTAAAGCGGGAATCACTGAAAACTTGCCCTTATTTGAAGTAAGTTTAAAATATCCTAAGTACACAAGACTTTCAGACCCTGGCAGTGTGGTAACCATAACATAACTATTTATTCTTCCACTGCCCCGCAGGAGGGACTATCCAATCAATTTATTTTTCTCTGCGTTTTCACCGCATTTATTAGACAGACATGTTGTTTATGTTTATGTTGCTCTTTAGATTTTCTAAAGGTAAGGGATGACCAGATAAAGCAAATTCTGACAGAGAAGCAGCAGATCTTTGCTGCTCTCTACGAGATGACGACAGAGCAGGAAACCCCCCACAGAGGGCTACTGCTCCGAGGAGATGCCTCTGACCTCCAGCAGGGGGCGACACTGCTCAAAGGAGCCATCGATGAGGGTAAGAGCTGAGCCAGCAACATCAGTTCCTACACTGTTTTGTGACTCACGTACTTGGAATAATAAGACGGTATTCACTGAAATATACTTCGCTTTGTTTTCCCATAAAGCCAAGTCATGACTCAGAGAGCACTGATTAAGTTTTTTTAAGGAGGAGATTAAAGAGTTGTTTTTTCTCCTTAATTAAACTTAGAGCCATGGTTTCGCAATGTGAGCTTAAGATGATCATTCATGGTTTTATATCATCACGGCTTGATTACTGCAACTCCGTTTTCACTTGTCTCAGCAAAGCGTCCCAGGACAGTCTACAACTGGTCCAGAACTCTGCTGCAAGGCTGTTGACCAGGTCTAGCAGAATGTCCCACATCTATCCATGTTACATTGGCTTCCGATCAAGTTCAGGATCCAATTTAAAATTATTGTTCTTACATATAAAGCATTGCATGGTCAGGCACCTGTTTATATCTCTGACCTGCTCCTTCTGTACATTACTAATAGGTCACTCTCGAACCAGGGACTACTGGTGATCCCACGCACTCGTTTAAAAACTAAAGGGGGTCGTTCCTTTGAAGTGGTAGCTCCGACTCTATGGAACGCCCTTCCTATTACCTTACGTTCTGCAGTCTCGGTTGCCGCTTTTGGAACGCAGCTGAAGACACACTTGTTTCAACTCGCTTTTGTCTCATGTTTGTAATTTTGAGTCTTTTTTATTTTAATCTTCATTGGAATTGTATTTGTTTTTGCTTGTTTATTTTCTGTTTTGGATCCTACTGTATTTTAACAAATGTCTTTTGTGTGAAGCACTTTGTGACTCTGTAAGAGGTGCTATATCAAATAAAATTATATTATTTTCTCTTGTCTGCAGCGGAAATCCTGCAGACCCTGCTCTTCTCATGGATAAGAGACCCAATCCTTATGGATGAGGGTAAGATGCAGAGGGGGCTCAAGAGGGCCGAGACCTTTGGAGTGGCTGATGGTAACCCAGGTGCAAGCACCATGAAAAGTAAGCTAACACAAAACTAACATAGTGGTGACATCCCGTCTTTTTGTGTGTTATTGTTTGTGTGTTGACAGCTAAATGAGTTGCAGTAAAACATGGCTGATATATTTAATGATGGGCTAACAAACATATGTGTTTATATACTTATTTGTTAATGTGCAACTTGCAAAATCTATATCAAGACATTTTGACATGCATTTTAATAGAGGTGGTCAGGGAATTTGACAATCTTCTTTGAAACTCTTAAATGGTGCATCAGGGAAGTTTACAGATTATATAATACAGTTTAAATATTTGTTTAAAACATTAATTGCACTGGTTTTCCTCACAACAAACCCAATCATACTGTTAAAAAACAAGCTACTAACTGCTACTGTTTGTACCTGTACAATAAATATTCTTACCATCAGAAATTATAGGTCACTACTCATTTTGAATTTTATTAATTTTGTATGATTTCATTTTCTCAGATGGAGATGCAGGTGGCAGCACTAGTGACCCTCAGCTCAGGGAAAGTTACAGCTCTGAGAGCGTGGAACAGTTGGTGAGTGGGACCGATTATAAAGGATCTTATCTTTACCTCCCATCTGGTGATAAAACATTAAATATTTACATTGCTTGTGCTATTTTGCTGTAAGGCTGATGACACACAGATGCCAGACTGCAGTTTAACCTCCAGTCATTTCCCTGAGGCGGAGGTAACTTCTTCATACTTATTATTATTTTCCTCTTGTTTACTCTGTATTAATTTTAACAGAAATATTGATATCTGTCACTGCAAGTCTTTTGGTGTGCATTATTATTTTTCTCTGTAGTTGTGTGACAGGGTGATACTGCTCGCACAGAGGCTGTACAGCTTGGAAGTAAGACATTGTATATTGCTCTCAAGTTTGCTATATTTGCGACGCTGAATGTGTGCTTTGTGAAAAGAATGCCATCCATTTTCTACCATAATAATACATTTGTGTTTTCCTATAGTAGATTTCATGTTTCAGTGTCATGTTTCTATTCAATTTGTCACTGGCAGGCAATCATCACCCAGCAGGACAGCCAGATTGAGCTGCAGCATGCTTTTCAGACAAAGAGCAAGCAGCCCGCTCGTCATTACAGCAGCGTGCTGCTCGAGCAGGAGAAGCAGCGCAACTTGGAGAAGCAAAAGGAGGAACTTGCCAACTTGCACAAGCTGCAGGCCCAGTTTCAAGAGGAGCAGCAGCGCTGGGAGAAGGAGAGGGAGCGGCAGAGGATACAGATTGAGACTCTGGAGGCTCGGCTGCAACAGAGGGAGGAGGACTGTCGAGAGTCGGAGGAGAAGCTCAAGGAAGACAAGGCTGAGCTGGAGAGGTTGAAGGACGACTATCAGCAAGACCTGGAGAGGCTGAGGGAATCCACGCAATCAGTAGACAAGAACAAGGAGCGTCTGAATCAGGAGAGGGAGCGCCTAGAGCAGCTGCAGGAGAAACTAAAGAAGTACATCCCAGTACACGCCAACTATGATGATCCTACACAAGTGAGGAATAGGATGATAATCTGATTATTGTGTATTCATCTGTCCATCGCAATGTATAATCTAGTCAAGGAACATTAAGTTTGCAAAGTCTATATAACAAAAGTGGTTTTAAGTCTTTTGAAGCAAGATTATCAGAACTAAATTGAGCCTCGCTTTAACGCTGACACTTTTGATGAGGAACTCAACAATGGCGTTGACTTACATCACATTTAAAAAATATAATTTAAATATTTAAAGCATTTAAAGCAAAAATGCAGCAAAAAAAAACAACCACTAGAGTCAGTAGTTAACCTTCACAGGTAGAAGTCAAATGGGAGATCAGTTAATTTATCTCCCTGAAATAACAGAGTTTGAGTTATGCATTTCCTCTTTCTCCCCAGCGCTGGACTCTTTCCAGTTACCAGTCGTTCAGGGGAAGCATAGTGAACGGAGGCGGGACCTTGGATCTAAAGCACCGCATCTTGCCCATCAACTCCAACTCCATGGAAACTCCTCCAAAGGTTCCACCGCGCAGGGAGAGCATCAATCCTCTGCCAGCCAAGCCCGAGCTGCCAGTCCACCTGATCAGCACCACCAACCAGGTGCACAAACCTGCTGCCGTGCAACAGAAGATCCCCACCAAGCTGGCTGTTCTGTCCAAGGGAAAGGAGAAAGGTTACAAGAAGAAAGGGTCCCACCAGAGAACGCACAGTGCAGGTCAGGATACAGTTGAGTTTTAAATCTTTGTGTACTTTCTTTCTCAAAGAGTTTTAAAACTGGCGTTGCATGCATTTACAATACAGGAGGCTTCAGAAAAGAAATGAGCAGATGTTCATTGTCTTTGGACAGAGAAACATTTGCAGACGGTGACCACAATTGCCACATTTACTATTTGTTGGTTTGAAACATTTAGCTGCAGCTGAACTTTTAGAAACCATTGTTCATCAGCAGTGGGCCAGCTGGTAAATAACAAGCTCCATCAGCCTGTCAGATTCAAATGTCTTAAAGATTTGGTTAGTGTCAAGCTTGATCCCACTCCTGTCTTTCTACATCCAGCTGGTATAGACGTGAACCAGGTGCTGCCCATCCGAGTGACCGGGAAAGAAGGAGGCAGTCTGAGAGCCAAAAGGAACAGCAGTCCCCAAAGAATCTACCTGTCAGGTACAGACAAAGAATTGGCTTCCCACTCAGTCTGTTATAAAGACATCACCCCTACGTATAATCACATTTGTTCCCACATCATGGGATATCCACATTTGATTTGAATTGATAGTCTATCCAAAAGTATTTTAAGAATCAAACACTCACCACCACCTGTGTGTGTGTGTGTGTGTGTGTGTGTGTGTGTGTGTGTGTGTGTGTGTGTGTGTGTGTGTGTGTGTGTGTGTGTGTGTGTGTGTGTGTGTGTGTGTGTGTGTGTTAAAAAAAAAATAAAAAAAAAAAAAAAGAAAAAAAACAAACTCACTTATCCAGAACAAGTGCAGATGGCAAAAGAAAAACCAAACAATATAAGTAATGTAGGTTGACTAAGGTCTTGGATAACTCTAAATGTGGGTGTTATTGGATGTTTTTCTAATAATCTGTTGTTTATTGGTAGAATAATTAACTCTGTATTTTTAAAGACATCTTGCACTGCAAGCGTCTGAAAAGGTTTAATTAATGAGCGCTGCGTTCATAGATGTTTAGAGATTTTAGTGTTACACAATTATGTTACATTTTGATTTATTATGGTATTTTAGCTAAAAGGTGATATAAGTGTGAAATGTAACGCCTCAAAAACAAACCGCAGCTTTGACAAGGATTCAAATTGCAACAGCTACTACTTTGTATGCCTGAAGGTGGCGACATCAACATGTGTAAACTGCTCCTGCTATTCCTTTCCTGTCCTGTATGTGGTGCAGGTTGGCATGTGTAGCACTGGTTAGTGACTAAGCAGCTCCCCCTTTGTGGAGAATCTGCAACCTGCCAAACATAAGTAAAGAAGTGCAAGCTGATTATGAAGGCCTAACAACAGGAATATATTTAAAAAAATCAAAGGCAGCACAGGACATATAGCCCCTAAACTTCCAGCAAGTGGCCGCCTCACAATATGTCTTTGAAGATATTTCTAATTTCTTTTTTTAAAGATGAGCCATTATCCGTGGGATTTCTGTTATATTCTAAACTATATGAGTATGAATTAGCTTAATTTATTTAGTTTTTCATTGTCCCTTCAGGTGCCTTCAACCCACCTGGATCTATGCGCAGTATAAAAACGTCTCAGTCCTTCAGCACACACGAGAGGAGCAGCAACGAGTCTCCACCACCGCCGCCTCCTCCTTTTCCCAAAGATGTTCTCAAAACAAGCACCCCGCCTTCTCCTTTTCCCAAAGATGTTCCCAAAACAAGCAAAGAGAAGGAAATATTCCTTTAATCCTAAACCTGACTGGAGTTCGGATGACTGGAGTCAGGCCTTGTCCGTCATAAAGACTTGTCCGTCATAAAGACTTGTCCGTCATAAAGACTTTTACACATGGAAAGACTGATGGAGATTTTAAAAGACATTGGTCATGACTTCATGACATCCACCTGTGTCCAGCATGAAGATATGTTATCACAAGAAACCAGCTGTTTGCATTCAGATTAGTCTTGCATTATCTCCACAGCTGGAGTATGGTCTGGCTACACCGCTTATCTGTTCTGGGATGAGGGGGGGGGGGCGGGCGCTCTGGCTTGTTTGTATTTCTTTAAACCAATCACAATGGTCCTGGGTGGCGCTGAGCCCCGGATGCAGCAACGGTGTCCTCGCTAAATAGGTAGATGGTAGAAGGGGAGAGCGCTGGATGTCAGGCTATATTCCAGCAATGTACATCTGTTGAGCCAGACTACATTCAGATTAGCTGAACATTTAAAAAAAAAAAAAAAAAAAAGTACTGATGGACATGTTTTATAAAGATATGTACATTTGTGTTGGTGGTTCAAAAAATGTAAAAAGCTTTTTGCACATTGGGAGAGATATTTTAAATTAAGATGTTGCAAAACCTTTCATTGCCAAAGTTCTTTTTTAATCACTTTTATTTTTAAATGAAAGAAGGTTGTCTTTAACTATTAGCACTCATGCCTTAACTCCTAAGCTTTCTTTTTAATTTAATGAATGATAAATACGGTGTGAGGAAGCTGTAGATTTACCAGCTTTTACATCGGTTTTAAATATGATGTGCCAAGCAGAAACTTTTTTATTTCAGAATGAATCAGAGAACTGTGGAATTTTTACTGTGGTCCTGCTCCTCAGTATGTCTTATAATTAAATCATAAATTAATAGGGTATGTGGAAGAATCTACAAGTTATTGTTTGTAAATACTATCGGCTGTTTTGTGCACTTCCTGACTGGAGACAGTGAGAGTCTACGAAAATATTTCCGAGTGACATTCCCTGTTAAATAATGTTCTATCATAATTACACAATAAACATTATGTTGATGATGGACCGCTGTCTCATTTTGGTTCCATTTAAAATTTTCTCCCAAATAGAATAAAATGTGCCTTTGACTGTGAGCAGACCGTCGTGTCTGTCTTTGGGCAGAGTATTCACGGTGGCAACGGTTCTTGCTTAAGTATTAATTTAATAGGCATATTTCTTTGACCACTGTGATATTAAGTTATACTTTTAGGTAAAGTAGTAACATAATGTTTGCTTTAAAGCATAGATTTATTGGGGGCGACCTCTAGCTCACCCAGTAAGAGCGTTCGCCCCATGTTGGCTGAGTCCTGCAGCGGCGCAGAGTGCAGCTTTGCTGCGTGTCATCCCCCATCTCTCTCCCCCTTTCATATCTATCCACTTTCAAAAATAAAGGGAAAAAAAGCCCCAAAAAATAATCTTTAAAAAAAAAAAAAGCATAGATTTATTGGAGGTAAGGTTATTTGTTAGTGTGACAAACTTTCAACGGTGTTCCTGTATAACCGCTAGTGCTCGCCGACTCCAGGGAAATGAAGAAGTTTGGTTGTAACGTTGGTATATCCAACATCCAGAAGCACACATGGTGAAATACAGAACAGAGGTATTCATTTCCAAATAGTTGTCATATGTGATTTGTCTCATATGCTGCTGTCAGAAAATATAGTAATCAGTAGCTTCAATTCAAAATACCTCCAGATACACAAAAACTTGAATGAAGTGAAAAATCCAAGGACACTGATAGCGTAAAGGTTTGATTTCCACCAGGGCTACCAATAATAAATGCATACATGCTGCTGTACCCGTCCCCTAAAAAACATGTTGGGTTATGATTTAGTATGAACAGCTCCCCACTCTGAGCGACTGAGCTAGAGCAACAAAGAGGCTCTCTTTCAGACTGTTTTCATTTCTGCAGTCTGAACAGCAGTTGACCTTTTTCACAGCTGGAGGGTCACAATGAAAAGACACTCAGACTCAGAAACCAATGCAAGAGGTGGAATTAATGTCCGGCATCAACATATTCAAAAAGTAACACCCATAGCATCGAGACTGACTGACTGAAGCTGTTGAGAAGTCTTTCAAGTGAATCACAAACTCTAAAAACCTGTTATCTAAAGTTTTTAATTCAATGTAATATTGTGCAACAAAAACAAAACACACCAAATATCAAATACAATGTTTCTTTATTATATGTATTCCTCAACAGAGGCTTTGAAAACCACTTGGTGACAACAAACTATGCTGGTGAATGAATAATCTCACGTCCTGGAAAACATGGCTGTTGAATCAGCGAGAGCAAATCCAGACAACTGAGTTGCTCTCATTTCACCTCTGACAAAATGTATTATTACCTAGACTTTTACACAGGAGTGTTGAATTTGGTAAATGGGCATCATAAATGAATGATGAGCAGAAATAAATCCATACTAGTTTACAGAGCGAAGTGACTGCTGGCCTCTGGTGTTTTTAAGATGAAACCTTCAGGTCAGAAATGGACTTTCAAAACAAAAGCAAGATGAATATTAGATATATTGATACCTTGGTTTCCTTTTTTTTTTTTTTACCCTTTATGAGTATACATTAACATATACAGACATGAACCAACAACTTCTGTCAGCCCATGAATTAAAAAATATTGTGCAAATGCTTCGAACAAACTACTCCGGGTACATTGGTTAACACAACCCATCACACGCTCAACTCGTACATTAAACTGCAGCACACCATCATTTAGAGTTCAGTACTCATAGCAACTTTTACATTTGACACATTGTACTTTACCTCCCAACATGGACACGATAAGGCCAAAAAGCAACTATTAAGACAACATGAATAACTACTGAGGGGAACAAAACAGCGGTGCCAACGTTTTAACTGCCGCACCACCAATAACGTATACAAAGTCTGCACTATAGATTATACACTGGTTTTATATAAAGGGTAAAAATCAAAATTATAGCATGCAAAACAAAATATACCAAACGTAAGATGAGAAAACGTCAACAAATGCTTCAGTTAAAAAAATAAAGTATCTAATAGCTTTGGCTCAGTCAACAACCATAACACCACATTTTAAAGAAACTCTTCTGCCATCGCTGCAGTACATTACATTGTGACGCTGGTGTGCTATATAATGTAATGGAGGGATAAAGAGCGCTATACTGGCTTGTTATGTAGTGTGTGTATTTGTGTGCTTTTGAGAAAAGCTTTTCAAGAATACTGGGATCTTTTAAGGCCCCGTCACACCAGAAAGCAGCACAGGTAAATATTTGGTCCTCGAGGCTTGGTGACTACTTGCAGGGCCAGCTGGTAAACTACTGCCGCTGGTGAGCTACAGTAGTAGTAAGCAATTTCTCCTTAAGCTTGTTTTTATTGTATCTATATCGGGCCATTAAATCCCCCTGGCATTGTGTTCTTGGGATAGTACACCACTTCATTTGATAAAAAAAAACTATTGATAAGGGAAAGAAGCATTTCAAAATTTGTATTTGTACCATTGACTCCTGTCTTATAACTGTAGGGGTTCCATTATTTATTAATCTGCGGGTTATCCAATTCTCTATTAATCCAATTGTTGGTCTTGTTTTAAAGAAAATATCAAATGCCAGTTATAATTTCTTGCTTGTTTATTTATTTAACGGGACAACGCACATTAACATGAGCACCTGAGTCCAACGTGTAAATGTGTCAGATTTAGCCATACAGGCTAATTTTCATCTGCAGTTCCTGGCTGACGTCTTGTTTTTTTCTGATCAACAGATCAAAACCCAAACATACTCAGTTTATTTTCATGTATGAGACAGAAAAGCTTCACATTGTCACAATTGAGAAGCTGAAACCTACAAATATTTGGCCTAAAAAATGGGTAAAACAATTATTTGATTATCCAAATAAATGCTGGTTAATTTGCTGTTGGCCGACTACGACTAATAGCTGCTGCTCAATGTAACTGTCTGCAAACCCTACCTCTTTTGTGGAGCATTTTATACTCCACCAGAGGAGGTTAATTGTAAGTGGATTGGATGGAGCAAGTTAAGTTATGACGGCTCACCAAAGTATAGTGTAAAAAAGAAAATGGCGTGGATTTACCTCTCCTGTGAATAAATCCGCTAATCGCAGTGATTCCATTGAACTGAATTGATATTTTGCGGTTTTAAACACTGGTGTGACTGGTGGGCCTTTAAAGCTGTTAAGAAGAGCCTCAGCTTAGTGTTGTTGGAGTATTTAGTGTTCAACAGCTTGTGTAGCTTCCAGATTTGGCTTTTTGTTCCCTTTAGAGGTGGTACGGACCAATAATAGAAGGTGTTGGGGCTGCTGTGCAGGTGTTAATACTTGGTGTGTTTGTCAGTTTCAATGCCTCAACCTTGTGTGTCCAATCCTGGCGCCCCACTGAGCCAGCCATTCAGAAAGCAAAGATCTCCTCTGCTCATCTCCTCTGTGCCCCTCGCTAAAAGTGCAAATAAACATCCATACTGAAAATGTCCATTGACTGAGACACAATGTAGAAAAAGAAAAACTCAACAAGTAAAACATGAAGTGAAATGTAAAATGCCGTACTAGACGTCCTTTCAGTTTGATTTGTTTTCCTCATCATCTTTCTCAGCTGGGCGCGTTTCCTGAGGCGGGAAGTGGGGTGAGTCTTCTTCTGTGGTTTGTGGCTCCGGTTTAGTCAAGTGATCCTCTGTCTGCGGCGCTGCAGTTTGTGTACAGTTGATTGGTGATAGCACTATGGGAGGCTGCAGGGGACAAAAACAGTGTCTATATAAGATGGCTGAATTGTGTGGAGCAGAAAGCTAAATGTAATGATAGACAGAATATACAGTCATTCCTCTGTCCACATGTAGATTTGAGGCTAAATGGACTGTTTTTGTTTATCACATCCATATTAAACCTCAATTCAAGGTGCATTGATGTTGTCAGAGGTATTCCTGTAGGCAGAGATACAAAGTCCCAGATATGCATAAAGAAAAAGGGGAAGCGTATCAAAGAAAATCCCACATGGGTGAGTCCACTAAACCACACAGATAAGACATGCTAACTATTTAAGAAATAAAACTAGGTAATCTAAATAATTCACTATGAGCACCACCAATAATAGCTCCAGTAGTTGTTAACCACTTGTCTATCACAGATGTGTGTACGCAGATAAATGAAAATAGCATCTATTCTTAAGGGAAAAACCACAGAAAAGGAACCTTAAGTAACATCAAGATGTTTTAATGGTAGTGTAAAGGAGCAAGCCCAGATGGAATACCTGCAGTGACATTCACAGACAGCTGAGCCCTCAGCAGCACACTAGAGCACACCCACAGTAAAATAAAGGGCAAGGAGCACCAATGGGAGGAGGGGGAGGGAGAGAGGGAGGGGAGGGTGGACAGTAAAAAAGAAAGAGGCAGTTGGAACGGATGGAATTATTTAAAGGGGTTACTCAACTTAAAATTCTACTTTACTCGCATGTTATTTTACACTAGGTTTTTTTTTTCTTTTCTTTTCTTTTGTTGATTGTTTTTTGGTTCTTCGGCAGTAGACGGTCATATCAAACTGGTATTCACCACAAATCCACTTCCAGTCCAGAACTGGGGCAACTCCCTGCGCCACAGGGCTACAGTGAGACTGGTGAGCAGAGTGCAAGGCACCAGGTAGAGCAAGGCCGGCTGACCCATCTGCATGAAGGCCAGGGCCACGAAGGTGATCAGCAGGCCGATGCCGTAAGCTGACAGAGGAGAGAGAGAGAGAGAGAGGGGGGGGGGGAGCACACACAAGGTCAGCTGTTTTAACGTCTAGCCAACACTTCAGATAATGCAGGGTTTGACTCTAAAGACCCTCTCAGACTGGATTTATGTCTCTAGGGGTGGTGGGGTGATTAACATTAGCTGCCTTGGTCAGTGGATTTAATCCTGTTTAGTGTATGTGGGTAATTAGTAATAATAAATGAAGTGATAATTACAGCTGCGATTACTTCTCTTTTCCCTTTTTATAATTCTTATATTTTAAAGTAGATCTCTTGAGTTTTTTTTTTAGTAGGAAGAGCTGGTTGTCCTTTCTTTTTATTCTTATTTATCAGCTCACTGTGAAATCTAACATATAACCACCAACATACAGGCCTATTTGGGAAACAATAGTCCAACAAAAAAAGGTAAAACCTTTAGGAGAGCTCATTAAATGGGCTGTTGTAATGTCAGTTACAGGTAGGAACTGGTTTTCTCTATTGGCTAGTCCGGTAGAATACAATCTGTAATTTTTCCAATGGTTAAAATGTCGTCCAGAACGACTGTAATGTTAGTCCCGTGCAAATGGGGCTTATCATTAACACTCCAGCAACATTTCACCAATTACACATGGTGTAATCACAAGCCCCCTCCCCATGTACGTACCGATCGTACAGGCCACAAAGTAGATCCTGGAGGATTGTGTTAAATTGTCAAACCTGTGACAGTACGCCACCAGCAGACCTGACAGAAAAACAACAAAAAGTATCAATCAAGAAGAGAGTCAGCCGCTTTACATCATCCTCAGGTGTCAGACAAAATCTTATTATTTGAGTGACAAAAGTGTTTCCCTACACTTTATAATACCAGGATATTCCCTAAAACCCCAGATAAGATCAATTTAATGTTTTACAAAGAAGTGGCAAAAAATACTTTTTTGTTTGTGTGTATTTTTTAGATGACTATTTTTAGTCATCAATTTGTGAGAAGAACTAAACCTTGTAACTATATAGCATTACAAATGCAGCCATAAAAAGTAGTTGTGACTGTGGTCATTGTTGGTTAAATCATTTTCTGGTTGTGACCACACACAAAAACCCACACAATGATGAGCTTTAATCAGGTTAAGCTCCTTGTAGTAGGATGACCAGTGGTGGAAGAAGTATTCAGATCCTTTACTTAAAGCTTTAGTGCGTAACTTTTTGATATTAATGAACGTCCGTTACATTCAAGCCATTGCCAAATTAGTTAGCTACAAAGCTAATTAAGACTATCAGCTCCACACAACTCTCTCTGTATATCTCAGTGTGACTATGTTCAGAAGATTTTGTCGTCCGGTGACTTTCCCGCGCAGAAACTCGAGTGAAGATAATTAACTCTTCTGAAGAGTCCATCATGTTTTGTTTTTTTAATCCTCCTGCCGGCGACAGAAACTACGCACTATAGCTTAAACTGTTAATACCACATTGTAAAAATACTCTGTTACAAGTAAAAGTCCTGCACTGAAAATGTTACTTAAGTAAAAGTATGTAAGCAATGTACTTGAAGTATTAAAAGAAAAAGTGCTCAATGCAGAATTTTAGAAACTGTAAACGATGATCTGTCAAGTGTTTAATCGGCTAATCATTTCAGCTGTACGTGTAGGCCTATATGTTGTTTAATTTACAATAAAACGTATTTTATAAACTACATGTATTGAGTGCAAAAAATCTTAATTTGTAAAGTAACCGGTTACTAAAGCTGTCAGATGAATGTAGTGGAGTAAAAAGTACAACATTTCTCTCTGAAATGTAGCAGAGTAGAAATAGAAAGTGGCATGAAAAAAAAGACAAGTAACGTACAAGTACCTCAAATTTGTACTTAAGTAAAGTACTTGAGTAAAAGTACTTAGTTACATTCCACCACTGAGGATGACAGTACATTACCTGGTACTAAGACATCACCAAAGCCCAGGAGAGAGAAGGGCCGGTCACAAAGAGCCAGAGGAGAGGAGTTTAACCGTGGCACTTTGAGCACCATTGGAAGCTGGAGGAAACACAAACACTAGTGTTACCATCTGCTACTTTACCCATGAGCTACGAGGGGCATTTGGAGTTGGAAGAGCAAACCCCACTCACCCAAAGGGAGTTGTGGAATTTGAAAACAAGCTCACCTTTTCATGCATGGAGGAGTCAGAGGGACCAGCCGCTACCTCCACCATTATACTTTCCCCACTCTGTGGAGAAAAGGCCATGGGTAATCTAAGTATGACGCACAGTAAAAGAGGCCATAGACATTTTGGATAGCCTTGAGTGAAAACAGTCTCAACATACCTTTGTAAAGAAGGGTGTAATAAATACGAAGAAAACATCATAGACAAAAAGGACCGACAGTAATAAGGTGCAAGCCTGCAGAGCCGAGACAGAAAAATACAACAGGTGAGTTTACATCTAACATAATCCAAACATGTATTATTCAAAACACAATTTAAAAAAAAAAAAACACTTTCCACATTGTTATAGTTTATATTAAGGAGTGCTGACCCACCTTAAATGTGGGGAGTCTGACTGTTTTGAGCATGTAGAGGCAGAAGGCGATCCCCAGGGCGTCCTGTAACACCCACGCCCACCTGGAACATGCATAACAAGACTGAGTCAGCCAACACCATCATCATCATCATCATCGTCAATATAAAATGTACCTACAGCATGTTATCACGTACACACAGACAGAAAAATGCTACCATTGTGTCACCCGACACTCAACAAGCAATAGACACCCATGGAAATAAATCTCACCTACAGTTTCAAATATCGTTTTTACATATAAATCAAATTAAATGTAGTGCATGTGCAGCCCAATTGATAACACTGTTGTCTCTATATGGTTTGTGTTGTTCAATAAATGTAAATGACAAAGGACTATCACACTTTAAAATGATGCTCCCGCTGTCAGCACATTATTGGTAAGTGTTGATGTCAACACATGGATCAGATCAATATTTTGTTCCTTTGTATTATAAGCGAGACGCTATTGCTCAGACAAAACAGGTGGACCTGAATGACACCGTTTCATGATGCCAACTCAGAGCTGATGAGATCAAAACTACACAAGCACCACAGTAACATGTAAACAACCTGTCCTGAAAAAAAGATCTTTTGTTGAATGCACTAGCTGTTTTTCTCTGTACATGTGACTGAATTTGACACTTTTTTCTCTTTGCACTTACTGGTCTTCATTGCGAAACACCATCCAGGTGAGGCTGACACTAATGCAGAGGGCCGACAGCAGCAACATGCGGATCTGCGGCCGTTTGTGCAGGTATGGCAAGTTGTTCTCTGGGACCCTGTGCTCAAAAGACGGTCCACAAATCAATAATTATAACCACAATTGAGACATATATCAACAGTGTACAGGTTTTTTTTTCAGGCTAACTATTCACTTGCAATATTTATATGGTTAAAATATACCTTGAGGCCCATCTCTATCTTTAACTCTATCTTTAACCACATCATTTGAAGATATATTTAATAGGTAATGTGAATAAGTACATTTATAGACAAAGCTTACAAAACGTATGCGAGTGTATGGAGACTTTATGGGCAGCTAGCATTATGAAACCATATTGACATGACCGGCCTCACCGCCACTTGCAGAAAGGGAGTCTCCTGACAAACGGCCAGAGACAGCTGTAGAGGCCGACAGAGGAGGCCACACAGAAGATGGCTATGACCCAAATGGCTAAACAGTGAGGAAACAGGGGAGGCAGGCAGGAGATTAGGGCATATTATTATATGATATCCACTCATATTCTACTGAGGAAATACAATTTTTTGGGGTATTTTGCTCTTTGAAAAAGTTAGTCCTTAAATATTTGAATAGTGGTTTCCCTGCTGTGTGTCCAGTATGAAATGTGCTGGGTGATCAAAGATGCTAAGCAGTCTATCAGCAGCTGCCAGTTTAATCGATTTATTTATAGCCTGGAGGATTCTTGAGTTTTAGCTAATTGGAGGAATTATTAACTCACTTTGTTATCCAAGATTTGCTCAGATGGGCTAAAGCTGTAGTGGGCAACTATTTTATATTAATGAGCGTTACATTCAAGCAATTGCCAAATGAGTTGATACAAAGCTAATTAAGCCTATCAGCTCCACAAAACGCTCTCTGTATTTCTCAGTATGGCTATGTTTACAAAATGCTACTAACTAAATGCTACTAGCAACTGTGTGGAGGAGGGGGTGGGGGTGGTGCGCGATCGCCTAAGGCTTGTGTCATGTGGATGCGCCGACAGTGTTGTTGTCATTACTTAGAATCCCTAATGGGGGCGACAGAATCTACGATACTATAGCTTTAACCAGAAATTCGTCTGATTATACATCCTGCCTCTTAGCTTCTGAAAACCATATTTATATACATATATGGGCAGTGATGACACGCTAATTTTTAAAAACCCTACAACTAAGAAAACTATGATTTGAAATAAAACGCAATTATGCAACTGCTTTCCTTCTTACTCTAAATTTATTTTAGTATTGAGGGACGACACATAAGGAGAAATTTGACAGTGTTTCCAAAACAACCAATGTATCTAGTTTAAAATTAGAAGAAAAGACAAATGACAGCCTACTAAGTGGTGCGCTTATATAATTGGGTGTCAGATGCTACACTGCTGTCTCAATCAAAGTTAACAAGGAAGCCTGCGAGATGCGGTTGAAAGCTCAGAAAAACCTAGCAAGTGGTCATTGAGTTGAGATTATTTGTCAAAGAAGGAAAACATTGTCGACCACATTCTTTGATTTTCTTCTTTTTTAACAAAATGTGAACGAGTAGCTTTGATCAGCATACTGAGAGTTATATTATGTGTGCTCGGATCATTGAAGTGTGAGTGTATTTGTCGGCATCGTACCCAGACTGTCATAGAAGAAGTAGAGTAGCACCAGCATGCTGCAGCACATGACCACGAACACACAGGTCATGATGGGGGTGACGTCTACGGTCTCCTCGTCCTGCTTCTCCGCACCGTCGTCCCGCTTGTGCTTCATGTAGCGTCTGCGAGAGGAGGAACGGAATTCAGAGATGCGTGCTGACCTGAGGAGGCTTGTTTGGGATGCTCATGACTCGAGAGACTAATGATGAGTACTTATGCACACTCATCTGCTTGTGCCAGCTTATAAAGCAACATAGGCTAGGGCAATGCAGTTAGTCAGCCTCCTGTCTTTCACTTGTTTTATTAAACAGTATTCACTGATGGTTGTTGACTTGCCAAAGCAGCCAGAATGATCATCCCACCAGCCACAGTCAATATTTACCATAGTTTGGCTGGCTGGCTGGCTTGGACTCACTTCCTTCCAGAGTTTAAAATACACACTCATATTACAAAATGTTTTTTGCCCATGGTCCTGTGCGTCAGAGACCCCCTATGACTGTGCCCTCAGTCACCTTGGCAAGTCCGTCAGGAAGGACTGACTCGGATTGGCTCAAGCCAATGAGTCATTCCTACGGCCTCAAATAAACAACACTTTAGCCCTTTAGTCGAGTTGCAGCAATACAATGCAGACGGCTTGGTATGAGACAATACACATACATCACTGAGAAAAAAGACTGAGCAATCTTTCGCTTGTAGCTCTTTACCAAGAAAACGGACTAATTTCGCCTTAAGATGACTCCCCTGATAAATGAACTTTGATTTAAATTTTGCAGTCGGGACTAAAAGCACGGTAAGCACGGCCATAAGGAAACTTTGTGTCCTATAATGATGTAATGTGGTGGAAAGTACAAAGTCAGGTGATCACAACCAGCATCATCATTGACAATCAACTACCATTTTTGTCCCTTAAAAGACTTAAACTACCTTTGGATTTTCGGTTTAATTAAAAACATTCATTTAACCCTGAAAGGGGGTATCCTCTATTCTGAAAGTAAAAAAAGCTTTAATTATTTTTTCCTCCAGTACATCACTGCCTGTGTTATTTATCTATATATTGTAACACTCAAACCCATATAAGCAACTTGAAATCATGGAGTGATGACCCACATTAAATGTCAGTTTCCTCTATCGTGTCCACTTACTTCTTGCTGTCTCTGCTGCCAGCCCAGTAACCTCCAATGGCAACAGTTCCTACTGCCATCAAAAAGATGATCACCATGTTGTAGTCCAACACTGGCTCATTGGGTGCATACATGGCGACCAGTCTTCCTTTACCAAAGGTCTGCAGCAGTTGGAAACATTACGTTAAGGCTGACGAATTTGTTAAATCGGGACATACTTCTCCCCTGTAGATTCTCATCAAACATGCATTATTTTACATTTGGCAAAAATATATTTTGTATTTTTGCTTCTCTACTACACCATAATCCAAAGTGAAATATATACACATCTGTCTCTGCTGTAAGGCTGTAAAATCAGTAGAACTCCACAGGCAGCTGGAGGTTTATTCTGATGGCTAGTAGTGGATGGCCTCTCACCTTGCCTATGTCCAGCATATCAGAGTAGCTGAGCAGCGCTACAGGAATGTCAATCTCCTCATACTGAGTCTTGTTTCCTGCTGGTGGTGTCTGTAATTTAAAAACAAAACACAAAAAAACATGCATTTCTGTTTTCTGAAGTGCCAAAATCAACTTAATCTTTATGCAGAATGAATACAAGCAACAGCCTTAACAAATAGTTATAAGCAGGGTTACCAGTCTGTCCTTGCTGACGATGAGAAGGCCCTTGGCGCCGTTAATCTGGGCCAGTCGGACCTTTTCATAGAAAGTGCAGTTGCCTCTCATCACCATGGGGATGCGATTTGGGAAGCCTCCCTCCGGGACGTCGGAGGGCGAGCACAGGACCGATGTTGTCAGGTCATAGATCTGAAGACGTGACTTCAAGGCAAAAGGTTTGCAATGTTGACTAGAGCTGGAGGACATTCTCTTATGGTTCAACACTCTCTTATTATAAAGAAAAAATAGCACGGCATTTATTTTATGTTTATATATTAATAGGCCGGATATCATTTTTCTTTAAAAATGCTTCTTAAATCAGTGAAAATGAGCTTGATCATATCTGTTGCTAAGAGACTGGAGTCAATAGAGCTGCAGTCTGATCCTAATAATGGATGTATGAAACTATCTCTGCATTTAAAAAAAAGCCTTGCTAAAGACTTGCACAAGACTGTTTTTAGTTTTTTTTTCTAAGGATACAATAACATCCAAAAATGAAATCCTTCATGCATTTATTTCCTCCACAGCGGATTACTGCAACTCATTATATTCTGATATCAGTCAGAAAGATCTCCAACATTTGCAGTTGGTTCATAAAGCAGCCGCCAGAGTCCAACAGGCACTGTAGAGTGGAGGAGATCAGATTTCAGTATCCTGTACGAGGCTTCCTGAAATATTTTATTGATCACCTACATATAAGTACATACATACTGGACTTTATCCACACTGTTCTGTGTGTCTGTGAAGCACTTCGTAAGTCATTTCTTGTGTGTGTCATTATTATCATTGCTTACACCTCTTGTTCCTCACTCGTGTGACTTACTGCTTTATTGAGGTCCTGAGGTAGACGTGCCCATTGTGAGTTAAAGAATATGCAGTAATCCTTTCCTTTGCTCTTGCCCTTGTCACTGAAATGAGCCATGCCATACTCTCCCACCACCTGTCAACATGACAACAAGGTCTGTATCACGCCACATGTCCATGAAATGTTTGTTGCTTTGCTTTTTGGATCACAGATTTGAACATTATTTCCAGCCACAGATGATCTGTTGTTGCTGTTTCACCAGAAATCCCGTAACAAGGTAAAAGTCAAAAGTATTGCTGAATGTATGTATTTCTAAACACTCCTGTCAACAGTAAAGCTGTGGAGTGCTGCTCTGCAAACACATGTGCAATAGAGTAGCCTTTTGTAAACAACGGAGCCTGCTTATGGTCAAACTAATGATACTTTCAAGTTGAGGGATTTTGTTGTTATCTCCATTTAATATATATATTTTTTTTAAATTAGCCATAATATATACATTAAGAGGCGACAGGTCATCTAATGCATGTAGGGACCCCACCTGCTGGTAAAAGAAAAAGTGTGGTTTTACTGGTAGTGAGTAACTTTCAAAAAATAATATAATTAAACAACGATGTGCACAAAGCCTTTGGCAATGAAAGCGATGGCAGTGTTGTATTAGACTGCATTAGCTAGTTTTAACCAGGTGTATCTAAACTGGCAAGATAATGGCCGATGGTCTGGTACTGAGTGCCTGAAAACCTTGTTTTATATATGTAGCTAATAACAAAGAATACATGTCTAATGTTATACAGACCCGAGAATAACAACATTACTTTAACTCAGCGGGTAAAAATACAGTTGGTTTTAATATTTTAGGCAGGGACATTATAATCAGCCTAGAAATATTTTAACCTGAGGTCACAAGTTTCAGACGCGTTACCAAAACATGTCTAACTAACGTTATAGCGTTATAGTGCGTTATTATAGCTAACATTTACCGATCCAATGTCTGCTAGTCGCTACTAAAATGCAGTCTAGCATAAAACATTGTAGTGGTTTCGATGATGCGGTGAATCAGCAATAATCTTCCTTTTTTGTTACATCAAAATGTGAGTGATGTGCGGGTTTCTAGGGCCCACAGTGATCTCCGCAAGCTAACAGTCATAGCATCCAAGCTAATAATCCAGGAACACGGCTGGGAAAAAGCTATCCGTTTTTGTTAGCCACATGCCGCAATGCGTAATAAACGCACAGATAAATAGCTTTTGGAGAAATAGGCTCGGTCTCTCTCACCTTCTGGATGAGAAAAGCGGTCCAAATCAATGTTTCAGGGACCCTCATGATGCCTAGCTTGTTGTTGTTTCCCCCATCAACCAACCAACCAAGAGTTCGGCTCTCTGGCCCCGAGCCCGAGCCCCCACCAGCTGGTCTAACAAGTCACGCCCATTTTCCTGTACAGGGTTTTCAATTGGCTGTCACCGTCACGACAGAGAGCGAACATGTCCCTGATTGGTTTAAATAAAAGCCAGTCAAAAATAAAAATAAGTCTTGATAATAATCGGTGAAAACGTTATAGCCTACAAGAAGTAAGACGTTTAGTAAAACATGTAAAATCGGGTCTCGACAATTTAGGCAGGCGTGGTTGAGCTTTTAAAGATGGAGAATAGTTCATGGATGTAATGTGTAAAACATACATTACAGATATATTATTATATATTTATTCCCAACTGCATTTTTAAAGAGCCACCAGACTTAATCACGTGATTCAATATGTTTGAAATAATAATATAGATTATACAAGTAGGCTGTATAGCAAAACTTGAAAAACACACCAACATTATATTTTATAATACAATTTACTTTTTTTTATTTTACCTATGTTTTTTTATTCTATTACATAGCCTACACTACAGAAAGAGAAGTCCTCATTAAATTAAGAACCTTCAGTCACCACAAGACGTGGACTCTTGAAGTCAGACTTGAGCCAACAAGGCTGGCATGGCTGCAGCCGTGGTTTCCATCCTTAACCCTGGCTTCTCACTGTAATTATAGATTACTGGGCAGCCTCCAGTATAACTGCTAATCAGGAACTTTTAAAAACAGCAACGTTGTAAGCAGTCTATGAATTGTTCTATACACTGTATGGCATTAACCAACCTAAATTTCAGAGCCAAATATTGTACTTTTTACTCCACAACATTTATACAATACTTACTAGCTATTTTGCCGTTTCAATTGATAATATGAAGTATAATCAACGAATGCTTTATGATGTATTGTTATGGATAAAGATAAGATATTATTGATCCCTTGGTGAAATGCTCAATACGCAGCATGTATAGCATGTTACCAGCTTTAACATTCAGGTAATGTACGTATAAATGCATCAGTAATTGTAATTCAATAACATACACTAATATTATACAATATTCTGAAATTGGCCATTCTGCATACTTTCACGTGTTGTACTTTATTTTGCTTATGCTTATGCTTTTGTACTTTTACTTAAAGGTCCCATGGCATGAACATTTCACTTTATGAGGTTTTTTTTTTAACATTAATATGAGTTCCCCCAGCCTGCCTATGGTCCCCAATTGCCTATGGTCCCCAATTGGCTTGTAATGGTGATAGTTGTAAACCAAGCCCTGGGTATCCTGCTCTGCCTTTGAGAAAAAGTAAGCTCAGATGGGCCGATCTGGAATCTCCTCCTTATGAGGTCATAAGGAGGAAGGTTAACTCCCCTTTCTCTGCTTTGCCTGCCCAGAGAATTTGGCCAACCCATGAGAGAGAGAGAGACATCATGGCTTTCAAACGAGCAAAGTGGCAGTTGGTTAAGGCCACACCCCCACCCTCCACCTTGCCCTTCCTCTCTCCTCCTCAATAGCTACAGACACAGAAATGGCACATTCTGAGGAAAGCTTATTGTGGGACTGGCTCTAGTGGCTGTAATTCTACACCAAGGCTAAATTTCGGAAAGAGACTTCAGATATAGTATTAGGGGAACACTAAGGCATACATAAAAGCATCAAAAGAGCACCATGTCATGGGACCTTTAAGTAAAAAAATTTGAATGCAGGACTTTTAGTAGAGCAAAGTATTTTTTCACTGTGCAACTGCTTTTACACAAGTTCACAGTGCTTGACTTGTTTGAAAATTGATACTGGCAAAAAAAATGGTAAAATATTTTGTGTTAGTAAATTATAATAACTTTTCACCCATGATTATCCAGTTATTTATCCAAATTTAGGTTGGAACTGTTGCATGTTCTTGTGTTTTTATTGGCCTAGTGCATCCTAACCACAAACAACAAATAGACAAAATAGGTGAATATTTACATTATTAATTATATTGTCACTATATTAATATTTTAATTACAACCCCAAATCAGAAAAAGTTGGGACAGTATGGAAAACACAAATAAAAAAAGAAAGTAGTGATTTCTAAATGCACTTTGACTTGTATTTCATTGCAGACAATGTGAACACAAAATATTTCATGTTTTGTCTGGTCAACTTAATTTCATTTGTAAATATACATCCTTTCCTGTCATTCAGACCTGCAACACATTCCAAAAAAGGTTGGGACAGGAGCAATTAAGGGCTAGTAATCAGGTAAAATGGTTAAATAATGATGTGATTTGAAACAGGTGATGTCAACAGGTGATTGTAATTATGATTTGGTACAAAAGCAGCATCCAAGAAAGGTCTAGTCCTTTAGGAGCAAAGATGGGCCGAGGATCGCCAGTTTGCCAACAAATACGTGAGAAAATTATTGAAATGTTTAAAAACAATGTTCCTCAAAGAAAGATAGGAAGACATTTGCTTATTTCACCTTCAACAGTGCACAACATAATTAAAAGATTCAAGGAATGAGGAGGAATTTCAGTGCCTAAAGGACAAGGGCGCAAGCCTAAGCTGAACAACCGTGATCTCCGATCCCTCAGGCGGCACTACATCAAGAATCGTCATTCATCTATAAGCGATATCACCACATGGGCTCAGGACTACTTTGGCAAACCTTTGTCAAGTACCACAATACGTAGTTACAGCCACAAATGCCAGTTAAAACTGTACTGTGCCAAAAGGAAGCCCTATGTTAACAGTGTCCAGAAGCGCCGTTGACTTCTCTGGGCTTGGCGGCATCTGGGATGGACCATCACACAGTGGAAACGTGTACTGTGGTCAGATGAATCAGTATTTCAGGTATTTTTTGGGAGAAATGGATGGCGTGTGCTCCGGACCAAAGAAGAAAAGGATCATCCAGACTGTTACCAGCAACAAGTCCAAAAGCCAGGGTCTGTCATGGTATGGGGTTGTGTCAGTGCCCTTGGCAAAGGTAACTTGCACTTCTGTGATGGCACCATTAATGCTGAAAAGTACATAGAGATTTTGGAGCACAACATGCTGCCTTCAAGAAGACATCTTTTCCAGGGACGTCCACGCATATTTCAACAAGATAATGCAAAACCACAATCTGCACACATTACAAAGTCCTGGCTGCGGAGGAAGTGGATACGGGTACTTGACTGGCCTGCCTGCAGTCCCGACCTGTCTCCAATAGAGAATGTGTGGCGCATTTTGAAGCGCAAAATGCGACAACGAAGGCCCCGTACTGTTGCCCACCTTAAGACTTGTTTGCAGCAAGAATGGGACAAAATTACACCTGAAACACTTCATCACTTGGTGTCTTCAGTCCCTAAACGTCTTTTAAGTGTTGTGAAAAGGAATGGCAACATTACAAAGTGGTAAATGCTTTACTGTTCCAACTTTTTTTGAAATGTGTTGCAAGAACCAAAATAGGAATTTTGTTTTTTGGAAAAAAAACCCAATAAAAATCATGAGGAACACATTAAATTATCTGCTGTTGTATTGTCTGCAATGAAATACAAGTCAAAGTACATTTAGAAATCACTACTTTATTTTTTTATTTGTGTTTTCCATACTGTCCCAACTTTTTCTGATTTGGGGTTGTATTTATAACTATGGTAACCGGTGTTATTTGCTTTTTTTTGTTCTGAATTACTTCAGTCCCTCTTTATTCTTTGCATGCTCAATCTTGTTAATCATTGACGTAAAACGGCTTGATTCACTCAGCATGATGTCATTCCATATGTCCTGCCGTCTGCCATGTATTTACCTGCATCAGGTAAACCATCATCACAGGAACTTAAGCGATTTCTGCCTACACAATAAAAGGGTACATTTTGGGTGCATGCATTTACCCCATTTTGCAGTTCTGCTCTGATTCCAAAGTTTTAGTGGTCAGAATGACTTTTGATTAACAACCAAAAGTATGATTTTCTTAACATTCAATATGTTTCCACATTTCATGTATTCATTTAAGTTAACCACTAAATTATATTTTCTGTAAACTTATCTTCCCACACAAAGGTTCTTAATGCTGTTTCAAATACTTCTTTGCAGTGCCATAATCATAGATATAAAACAGTTTTTTATATCTATAATTCTGGTGAAGAAATAAGTCCTTTCATTTTTCTTCCTCTAAAAACACTCATCTAAGAAGTTTGATTTCAGAAAAATATCAGATTAAGCATTAGAATATTTGTGTTATTGAAAGTAAGGACTTTACTCAGGTCATTAAACAACCCAAATTCCCAGAAACAACACTCTTGGTAGCTGGTGTTTTACAACGTCAAACATCCTTTAGTTTTCATATGCCCTTTACTCAGAGTATATGAGCATGCAAGGTATATGCTTTCAGTGTCGTTTGAGAATTATTAGAAGTAGACATCATTGCATTTATTCACCACTGCAGGAGTAATAAGTACAGGTGCTTTACAAAAGGTTTTATGGACCAACAAGTGTGTATGTGCCATTTATAGGCTACCATACATAAAATGAAACTTGAGTTGCGTACTGTTCAGGAAACCATGCCGTTGGTAAGGCTTTTATTTTGAACCACAAGACCGGAAAGTCTGTGTTTCACTGTGGCCAGAGACTATTTAGAAGGACTTTGCTGTGGCTAGCTTCACTCTGTTCAGTCTGGGAATATTCACACAACTACGTTGAAAAGGAATGCAGCACTCGTAGCCAACCATACTGTAAGTATACTTTTATAGCAATACTTTCGCATTTTATTTGGTAAAGTATTCACTTTGCTTCCAGTATTTCAGTGCTATTAACCGTATGTTTTCCTTACTGAAGTAGCTAACAAAGCTGCTGTTTATACAGTACGTCAACGTTATAGCTAGCCAGCTATAACGTTGACGTTAGTTAACCAGCTAACGTTAGCTGTCCCGTCGCTATGATTCCCTTTATTTCTTCATTTGAATTTGTCTGTGTTCCATTAACGTAGCTAAGTTAATAGGTTGCATCTGTGGCTCGAGTTTCCTTTTATGTTTGTAGCTATAAGCTTTACATTTATGCTGTTTTCACCACGGAAAAAAATTCTCTGCTACCTGCTTTTAACATACGAGTCGCTATTCAGCATCTTTAATAGCGCTCACCAGTGTGTTATAAGCTACAGTCAGAAATCGTTTAACCGTGTTTTAATTATTTATTTTTTTATATACCAGCCATATCAACAGTATTTAAATGAAAAATAAAACGCCAAATACTCGGTAGTGTTCCTTAATCCCAGTCCCTTTAATTGAGTCAGAGATGGTTGGTCCAGGCAGGAGATGATGTCAGTAGGACTGGTATGCAGAGGTCTGACATCAGCCAGAAAGTCTCTGAAAACTAAAGCTGTGTTGACTCGGGCCAAATAAGGAGGATATAAGCCCAGGTACTCAGTCATGTAGGTGGAAAATAGTACTTTTGTCTTATAACTAAGACTTGTGTCACAGTTTAGATCTACTATTATGGCAGTGTTTTGGTCACTGTGCTGTCTCTCATCATGTCCACACCAACCACTGCCAGTATTTATTGAGTTTATATAATCCCACTGCAGTGAATCTCAAGGCATCATCATTCCAGTCAGCACACCATGGCTGGCTTCAGACAAGAGGATGTTGAGATGTATTATGAGATGGGAGAGGAACTGGGCAGGTATGTTCTGCACATTTATTGTCTTTTTCTTCTCTGAAAAAACGTATTGTATCTGAAAACATCCGTCTGATACCACTACTGTGGTTAGTGTTAACAAAAGACACTGTTCACACTTGACTCTCAACATGTCGTGGCTGTCTCAGTACCTGGAGGGCAGTGATGCAATATACCCTTTCGTGATTGATTATTTAGGATCTATTCATCTATGCCACGTTTGAAGGCCATCAGACTTGTAGGGTTTTGTGAATACAAATGCCTACCTGCTCTGGGGGCCATTGACCAACTGTAATTAGCTGGTACGTGCATACCAGTGCTTGTAGTTCTAAATAAAAACAAATGTGAGCATGCGGTGTAATCAAATAGTTACCTGAGGTGTGTTTCAGATGCATTTTGACGCCAGATATGAGCTGCAAAACATCCAAAACTTTAGATATGATAAAGGCCAAAACGTTTTAAATATGTGTGAGCAACAAATTAAATGTCCTTTTTAATATCCTTTTTACACTGGGCTTGATAGTTTGTGACTGAGTCACCACATTATAATAGTTTAAACCTAACTTCCTACCCAAGGTACTTTTTTCTGCAGTAATGCAGCAAAACTATGACAATGCCTTTCAATGTGCTTTTCCACCTCTGCTGTGGTGTAGAGTCTATAGGTGGGTGTATCTCTTGTGTACGTTGCACATGAACGGTTTCTTCCAGAGCAGTAAGAATACTTGTACTTGTTTCCTATGTAGACGTTTCAAGTATTTACCCCACAATCAAGTTACATTTTTCATCAATCTCTTGTGCACCCACCTGCCTTCTTTCTCGCTTGGTTTCTCTTTTAGACAGAGATAGACTCATTTCTAGAAATACGATACAAGTTGATTTCTGTTGGAAAAAGGTTGAAATGTTTTTTTTGGTTTTTTTTAAATATAATTTGATTATAGACAGACATGCTTGATACGGCGTACGTTTTGTTACAGTGATGAGTTTTAAAATTGTACTCGTTTTCTTGTGAAATACTGGATACTTTCAACTCTTCAGGCTTCTTAAAATCCTTTTAAGAAGCTGAAATTATCCTTTTAAAAAGCTGAAATTATCTGGAAAAAGAAATCAAATTTTGGATAAACTACATGTCCACATTGAGGCCATAATCTGTGATGAGGGGTCACAAGTAGAAGTTGCTTCAGTTTAGGGGGGCACTAGTCTGGGTCAACGAAAGTACATTTCCACGCGATAATTGCCTGACCACGCGCCGGATGTCCTTCTGCTCTCTGTGTGTTGCCGTTCTCAAACTTCCTTCGATTACGGAAACAACAACAAACTTTGAGCTAGCAAGCTAGGGTTACAAGCACAAGCCAAAAAGGTTAGGAAGCACTGACTTAGTCCATCATAAGTTATCATTGCCCAAATATATGATATTTTGACATATCTTGCGTACTCTGACCAGCAGCCAAGAATTCAGTCAGAAGAAAATGCAAAAATGCAAGCAGTCCTGTATTATCCTATTTTTGTTAACGGCCCTTTGTTTTCGCCTCCCTGCAGCGGACAGTTTGCCATCGTTCGTAAGTGTAAAGAGAAGACCACAAGTATAGAGTACGCAGCCAAATTCATCAAGAAGCGGAGGTTGTCCTCCAGCCGGCGGGGGGTGAGCCGCGAGGAGATCGAGCGTGAGGTCAACATCCTGCGGGAGATCCAACACAGCAACATCATTACCCTGCACGACATCTTTGAAAACAAAACTGACGTGATCCTGATCCTGGAGCTGGTGTCCGGAGGAGAGCTGTTTGACTTCCTGGCTGAGAAGGAATCTCTGACGGAAGAAGAGGCCACCCAGTTTCTCAAGCAGATCCTGGACGGCGTTCAGTATCTACACTCCAAACGCATTGCTCACTTTGACCTCAAGGTTAGTGATCTGTGGGGTTAAGAGTCGGCTTGTTCGTGAGGCTCTGGGCCTGCAGTCGTATTTCACACATTTGTCAAGATTCCTGTTAAGGTGTAAGAGGAAGTTTATGTTGTACTTTAAGCACTTGTGTGTGTGTGTGTGTGTGGGGGGGGGTTTCCATGTGAAAAACAGGACAGGGCTATAGACACGCAAGGTTGTCAAGTTGCTTGGTACTTGCTTTCTGCATGGTGATACTGTTATGTGATACAAATATCTTCATATAAATAATATGAAATGGTGTGAATTAATTCAAGTTCTAAGACAAGAATACCCAACATTTAAGCTATATATCAAATAAAATCAAACTTGATTTATATATGGTAGTACCCTTCATACAACATGACAGTAAATGCTTCTTTAAGTGAGGTGTAAAAGAAAGGAATATAAAGATATTTTGAGAACCAAATCTCAAGCAATATTTCTCATACGTTTTAATATGGTAATCTATCCCAAGCCCTTTAGGCCTGTATTATTACACATTTATTTTATTTTCTACAGTTATTCTAGTTATTGTGCAGTTTGTTGCCAAATGATAAAGCCCAATTAAAGGTTCTTTTAGTTTGTGGCATATGCCAATTCTTAGTATTATGCTGCTGTTAATTCATTAACATATCTTTATGTTTACATGTGTACTGTATCAAAACCTTGTTCTCTCACTAATGTTTAGCTATATCGTTTTGTCTTTCAGCCAGAGAATATCATGCTGCTGGACAAGAACGTCCCCAACCCCAGGATCAAGCTGATTGATTTTGGGATTGCTCATCAGATTAAAGCAGGAAATGAGTTCAAGAACATTTTTGGAACACCAGAGTTTGTTGGTAAGATCCTGTTCTGCCTTCCTGAATATCCATTTCACAAATAAAGTAAAAATGTTCCATTTGAAAAATCTGTTTTTGTGCAAGTGTGTGCCCACGTAAGTTAAACCTTGTAAGTGGATGCTGTGTTTCAGATCTGCACATCTGGTTTGAATTAAAGTGTTCATTCCTCTGTGCTTTACAGCTCCAGAAATAGTCAACTATGAGCCACTTGGACTGGAGGCGGACATGTGGTAAGATGTCAACATGTTTTTTTTTTTTTTCTCCCTCTGAAGCGGAGTACTGACCCGCTGACCCATGTGACATGTTTTCATTCATGTTTGGTTCTTCTCTTCTCTGCAGGAGCATCGGAGTAATAACATACATCCTGTGAGTAATCTTTCACATCACGACTTGTTGTTGACATTTATAGAAACATAAATCACTTCACTCCTCATCCATGTTGTTTTATCTGTGTTCCTGTAGGCTGAGTGGTGCTTCACCATTTCTGGGCGAGACCAAGCAGGAGACCCTGACAAACATCTCAGCCGTCAACTACGACTTTGATGAGGAGTATTTCAGCAACACCAGTGAGCTGGCCAAGGACTTCATACGACGTCTGCTGGTCAAGGATCCCAAGTAAGAACTTTTTCAGAAAGATCTGGTGCCGAAAGTAAAGAAGATAAATCTCTGTTATGTATATGAAAGTCTCAGCTGTGTAATTTTCTCACTGGTGGATTATTTTCTTTTGCAGGAAGAGAATGACGATTGATGATAGTCTTCAGCACCCCTGGATTAAGGTGGGTGTTTTTATTCAGCATTTATATCTGTTGGTGGAGTTTCAAATTCAATATATACAATTTGAGTTATTACTTATCAGGCTCTACATGAGGAAGCCCCTGAGTACATTTCTAAATGATTGTTGCCATATAGTAATATAAAGTGTCTGAGGTTGGCTAACCAGGGTTTACTGGATGTTCGCAGAGCTCGACTAAAAATGGAGACCAGCATTGCTGTTTTGCCCCTAAATTTTGGAATATTGGAAATTGGAATTTGATGTTTTGCTTTTTTGTTTCTCTTGTGTTTAATACTATGTTGCTAAATGCTTCTATAAGGAAGCATTTTAAGTTTTGTTTTGAAAAGTGCAATATAAAGCAATTTTACTTAATAAAGCTCATACACATTTGAGTGTTCTCGGTTATTTTACCAATTTTACATATTAGCTTATTGCAGATAAGTAACGAGAAATTGCACTACAAGTATGCCAAAGATCTGCCATTTCTCTCCATTATATAGTTTGTCCACCAGATATCATTAAGTTTGCAAAATGATCTGGCGAGTACAAACTGTCCTTTGGTTGAAATTCCTTTATCAGAAATGTTTGTTTATCTACAAAAACGATTTTTGGCTGATATACGGTCAGCATTTTTTTAAGTTCTTAAATATCAGTATTTGTATTGGCCTCAAAAATCCAATATCAGTCGGGCTTTGTTATCAAATTGCCATTCTGATTTCAGACCTTTACATTTTTCCCTCTGCAGGTGATTAAGAGGCGAAATGTCCGCCAGGAGGAGAGAGACCACAAGACTGAGCGCCGACGCCTGAAGACCACCCGTCTGAAGGAGTACACCATCAAGTCCCACTCCAGCATGCCACCCAACAACACTTACGTCAACTTTGAACGCTTCTCCCAGGTCCTGGAGGAGATCGCGGCAGCAGAGGAAGGCCTGAGAGACCTGGAGCGCAATCAGCGCTCATGCCGGGAGGACGTGGCGGCGCTGCTGTCCATATATGAGGAGAAGGAGGGCTGGTACAAGGAGGAGAACCAGAGCATCTCCAGCGACCTGAGCCATATCCGCCAAGAGCTGCAGCACACTCAAACCCAGCGCAAGAAGAGCCAGGAGGAGGCCAGGCTCACCATGCAGGCCGCCAACGCCCTCAAGCGCAAGTACGGGCGCCTGGAAAACCGCTATGAGGTCCTGGCTGAGCAGGTGGCCTCGGAGGTCCGCTGGGTGGAGGAGCTGGTCGAGTCCATGATTGCAGAGAAGGATGGCCTCGGCAGCATGCCCTGAGCCAGACTGAGGTCCAATCGTGACACTCTGATTCTCAAGTTTCCTCCTGCCTGTCTTCTCTGCACGTGTCCCACCCAGTGCAGTTTGAGTGGGTCAGATGTCATCATAAGCTGTGCTGCTGCTGCCCATCGAGAAAAAATGTTCCACCCTTTTTATGTCACACTTGAGAGAACCAGCAAGAAGCACATAGGTAAAATGTTGAACCCATTCCCCCATTAAATGGTCATTCCTGTGTTATGAGTTAATTTATAATTTTTAGAGATTTTACGTACTATTTTTTGACAAAATTATTTGCAATTTGAAACTATATTGGCGTGGCTTTTATTTTATTTTTATTTTTTTGCAATTGTTCTTAGCCTGGTTATCTTTAAGAACTTCCTTACATCTGAATGTCCTGGTGCATAGATGTCTGCTGATTCACTCTTGCCTCAGGTTGTTGGCCAGTTACGTGAGAAAGCTTCACAACATACAGCTCATAGTGAGTATTTATTTATCCGGTTACATTTTCCGATTCAATTGCAGCTCACATTCAAATTCTCTCATATGTCGGAACAGAGTGTTGATTATAAAGGATGAAATAAACTTAAACGCTTAGCAAAGAAGAAGAAAAAAGTTTTATTGGAATGCTTTATTTTGCAGATCTGTGATTTTTTTTTTTTTTTTTTTTTTTTTTTCCTAATTATTTCTAAATGATTTCTTGAAAGTTTCCTGGAAAGAACCACATAGTTTGTCTCTAATTATGACACATTTTGGACATCCAGTTTACTTGCTATCTGCTGATTTAAAAAAAACTCAAGGTTGCGCCAGCTTAGCATTTAGCATTTAGCTTTATTTTACTATCTATAATAAGCACCAAATTGCATGGTTCTTTCCAGGAAACCCCATAGGAAATAATTTTGAAAAAGAATTTACAGACCCGTAAAAATAAAGTGTTTCGAATGTATAAACTCATCTTTGCAGTGCCTGTAAACTGAATGACCGTGTTGCCTCTGCGAGCACTCATAAATCACTGAGTTGATGACATTTCTATCACATTGATATTGCTCAATGTCTTTAATGCAATAACTTTTGCACATAAGCCTTGTAAACCAAATAGTGTGCTTGGAAACTTTCTCTATATACTGTTTCTGTTTTCATTCTGACCATCTCTGCAAACTCAAAACATTCCACTGATAAGTTTCACATCCAGGCAACACATTCCCCATGTATAGCATTGAAAGTGTATCATATAGTCGGTAGTATTTTTTTCAGTATAGGAATGTACTCATTTGCACTTAGTGTTCCAAAATCTATTTTATTCTGTCTATAAAGTGTAAGAAGTTGAGTTGAACTGTCTGGGCTTGTTTCAAATAAAGTTAGCACTGTTACCAAGTCGTATTCATGTGTTGTTATTGTGTGTATGGAAACTAACTTTTGTAACGGTACATCCTTACCTCTGTACACTTCTGTTTGTCAGTGATGCCTTTTTTGTTCAGTAGTGGAAAGAAACTCAGTATTTACTCAAGTACTGCACTTAAGTACACTTTTGAGTTCCTGGTACTTTACTTGAGTAAGTTCATACTACTAAACGTTTTACTCCACTACATTTATTTGACAGATGGTTACTTTTTTAAACAGATTAAGATTTTAAATACAAAATGTAAAAAATCTTAGATATGTTGTAGAATAAACCACCCATATAGATAGATAGATAGAGTCCCATGTGAGACTATTATTATTGATACATAAATGTCTAAGCTGCATTTTTACTGTTACAGTATAGCTGGCCGAGCTAATTAAAAAAATATTTTATTTATATATATATATTTTATTTATATATATATATATATATATATATATATAAAATATTTTTTTAATTAGCTCGGCCAGCTATGCTGTAACAGTAAAAATGCAGCTTAGACATTTATGTATCAATAATACTCTCACATGGGCTTATGAGAAGGTTTCTATTACTTTTGATACTTTAAGTACATTTGGCTACTAAGACTTGCATGCGTTTACTTTAGTAACATTTTCAGTGCGAGTAGTTTAATATTGTGGTATTGCTATTGCGTGTTCATATTGTCTTACTTTTTTTAATTGACAGATTTGTTTATTTTAAATTATTATATTTAATTAATTATTATATATCTTTATATAATTATATTTAAATTATCTGTCAAACTACTTAAAGGTGAACTATGAGTTCCGGGCTTTTTCACAGTGTATGCAGGGGGCAGGCAGCTAGCGGATCAAGGAGAGATGCCTACGATTTGAGACAAAAATGAAATTGCGCTGAAACCATGCAGGAACTCATAGTGCACCGTTAATGTTGTATACAGGAAAGACAACATGAATGTCTTTAGAGCTGGATAAGTTATCCACTAGAGTTGGCAACAAACCCCACATTTCTAATTGGGTCTCCTTGTGTTGTTCTCCTTAAAGCAGCAGGGGGAAAAGTAGTTGTTAGTAACTGTATGAAAGATGCCCTCTGGTGGTGGTTCACAAAAATACAGGAGATTTTTAAAACATTGGCCAGCCAAAGAGCATAAACATCTCATTTGTTTTGTACAACAAGTGAACAATGCATAAATGTTTACATCTGCATATGAACATTTGAACAAGGCGTTGGAGATGGTTGGGGATCAAAGCCGAGGGCAATAATCTGTACGCATGGCCAGATAACCAAATACAGTAAGGAATAGTTGTTGGGCCCCTATTGACCCCTCACCTGTAAGCAAATTGACATACAATCAAAGCTTTCTTTTTCAATGATGGCATGGTAATTTGATTTAATACGCAATTTAAAAAGAGCAAAATAGTATAAAATAAGAAAGCTATTAAGATAGATTCTGTAATTTTAATGAATGACGTATCATGTCTGTCTGTGTATGTAAGTCAGTGAGAGGCAGAGATGGAGGCCAGTCTGAACCTGCCTGACGATGGTCAGAGAGTTTTTTTATTACGGTATTACATTATTACATGTCATTTAGCTGACGCTTTTATCCAAAGCGACTTACAATTGCTATATATCAGAGGGCACACACCTCTGGAGCAACTAGGGGTTAAGTATCTTGCTCAGGGACACAATGGTTGATGCATCGCAGCGGGAATCGAACCTGGATCTCCTACACCAAAGGCATGTATAATAACCACTGCGCCATCACCACCAAAAGGAAGGAAAAGGATGGTTTTAAATTATGTTACGAAGATGTGCGTTTATCTGCTGCAGTTACTTGACTCATATCAAGTAACTGGACTTTGTCCAGCAGACCCCATGTACAGTATTATACTACCTTGCAAAACATGTCTGATAAAGCTGTACTTACTAAATCAGTTATAAGTCCAATAGGAAAACTAGTAGGAAACTCATTATTATTTTCTTTTCCATGTTTTATATATGACTTGATAAATCATATTTATTGTTGTCCAGTAGAAAAAAGTAATTTTCTGAGTTTTGGCACCTTTTGTAAAACGTATCACAAAACCACAAAACAGTGCACAATACTTTCATGGTTTTATTTGTATATTAATTATGGCAATAATAAATAAATAATAGATAACAACCTTTTCATCAGTTTGGTTCCATAAGTCATTAATTCGCTGATGATAAATGTATCAAATTACATCTGTAAGATAGTACATCTGTTTTGTAAACTTTGAGATTGCAGCATCCTTTAACTTCATGTGTAATAATGTAAAGTTGTTTTCTTTGTTTACAAATCATACAAAGAACTTTCAATTTACCATTTTGAAACAAATGGATAACTGGAGCCAAACTGCTACAATCACTACAATTGGATGACGAGAACAGACAGAAAGAACCGCTCATCCTTGTGTTCAAATGAGCTGTAACAGTGTGTGGACTTCACTCAGGAAGGAAGTCCTTGGCAGTGGTCTCAGGAAACAGTTAAACTGTCTTTGTACAAGTCCAACTTAGGAAAAGTTAAAAATGGGTAGTGCTTCCTTGTTGTTCTTTGTTAAAAATGTCAACACACATCTATTCTTGGAGAGTAGGAATGTTAATATGTTTATGCATCTTTCAGAGAATTAATGTGGGCACACAGTTTCAGTGCAGGCCCCAGTTTAAGGTTCATGGTGCTGACCATGTGCTCCTCAGTTAGAAGCAGCAGAGCCTGTCCATCTATTTCCTGGGAGCGGAACTCCTCGGCTACATCCTGACCACCTGCAGAAAAGAGAAGACGGAGACTAAATAGAGTGTGTGTCTCTTGTTGATTTTGATGCATTTTGTTAGCTGATCTATTTGCAGAATTACTTACTTATATACATATATAACATGTATTAAATATCAGGCTTATACAACAGCATATGTATATTCTTACTATGTTAAAACAAGGGGCCTGTTCCAGTCTTTAATGGAGCAATTTACTCAAAGCTGTCTTTGCTGCTTTGAACATCTGGCAGTGTTAATTTGATGCACATGAGGTGATTCACTTTATGTCCTTGAAGGCAACAGTGGAATGTTTGCAATGCTGCTTATTTTTTCTTTAACAGTGAGTCAACAGTAAGACGAAGGAAGACAAGTGGGTTAACTACCTTCATACGTTTATATGCTTTTGTTGTTTATTTTTGTTTATGATAAGCTGCAAGAAGTCAAAAGCAGAAAATGGAGCATACTAAGGTTTGGGAAAAACATGTTTTGTTTGTTTGGCTGTTCATGAGCTCCAGGAAATTGTTAGCAGTACCTGGTAGGGAGTTGATATAAGAAAACACTTGCTCTACGTTCCACTGAGACGGACAGCCGACGTCGCCTTCTCCGTCAGAAACACTGATTGTTTCTGTCATCCTCTGCTCCTGCTCTCTCTCCCTCTCTCGCTCTCTCTCGGCCTGTTTACGGAGCCTGGTTGTCATGGGAATGGGAGGCTCGTCCTCCTCTTCTTCCTCCTGCTCTTCCTCCTGCTCTTCCTCCTGCTCTTCCTCCTGCTCTTCCTCCTCTATCAGTGAGCTTTGCCGGCTCTCTTCTGAGCCAATCGACTCACGAGCCTGTGGAGCACAAAGACAAATTCGGACAAATATCTAGCCTACTTTGTTTTTGTGTGGACTACTTAAAGAAAAGCTCAACCAGGTATTAGCCTTAGTCATCTCAGATACGATTACGGTTCCTACGTGTGAAAGCTGCAGTTTTAAAAAAATACTTAATGTAATTAAAATAAAGGATTAATTAAAGGAGTGAATGCATTACATGTTTTTTTCTAATGTTGCATGATGGGCCATTGAGCCTTAAGCATCTTCTAACCCTTAAATAATTGAATTAATCTGTATTTTAGGAAAGAGTTTATGCATCAAACTATGGTCTAAATGCTGCTTTAGAGGCTTTTCCACCCTGAAACATAAATACTTATTTTGCTTGTGACATACACTTGTCGGGTTGCTTTCTTCGGTTACCTCATGAGGTAACCGTAGCCTTTCGGCCGGCAGCAGATGTCATCAGATGGTACCCAACCTTCACTGAGTGTTTCAACACTTTACACAGTTGGTGGGCCGGCAGTAATGGCCAAGTCATCTGCTTCTGACTTCCAACTTCCCTCCTCTCGCCTACTCCATAACCAGCGAGAGGCTCGTTCTGCCTCCTCCCCCATCCTGCGAGCTGCTTGTTTCTTGCTCCTTTCATCCAGGCTCAGAGCTGATAACAACCACCATGCTGATCTGGCTGGAAAAACCTCTGCAGCCGATCTCTACGGGAAACATCCCTGCCTGCCATCCCTTGTCCTTACAGTCCTGAACTAAGGACTGGTACTGTAAGGCCTCTCTCTTTCACTCCTCCCATGGCACTGTCAGCTCAATCGGAATGATTTTCTCGGTCTTCAGTTGCCCACAGTACAGTGTCCGGACGTAGCGTTGTATGCACCACCTCTGGGAACTGCCACCTATACCATCCTTGAGCCAGAGATTTTTTGCAACATGACAGTCTGGTGCCAGCTTTAAGGCATCAAAATATTCCACTTTTTAGCAATTATTATTAAAACATCATTATTATTTGATTGAATTTATGTATTTAACATGAAATTCTTGATTCCCTGACAGACTCTTATTTGGGCCTTCTGGATGAAATTATTATACGACTCACATCTTTAAAATAACTATTAACCACTCACTTTTATTGTAAAAACAACAACTTTTTCCTAGTTTTTTGGGGCACTATTTTACTTTTACAACTATTGTTGTTATTAAGTTGTCTTACAGACCAGTGGTTGAAAGATACATCTAATTAACAGGATCAGCAGGAAACAAAGGAAACAAAACTTTTGTGCCACACAAGGCCATGTTTATTTTGTCAGATGTTTCTTTCCTATTTGTTTTTGTTTCCTTTGGATATTTATTTTAATCTCTTCAGGCCTGGACATATAGACATTAACAATTGTCCATAGATGCATCGGATCCATCTTTTTGAAAAAGTCACTATTTTGAAAATGGGTTCACAGACCAGGAGTCACCTTCAACGCTCTGCTCCTGTCAGATGCAGCAGTTCCCCAAAGAGCAGCTTGTCTCATAGAACCAGTGATCCCTGCAGCACTCCCTGCATTTTGCTACATGCATCAGGTCAATGAAATGAACTGACCTGTCTCAGAAAATGTTCTCTAGAGGCTCCGTTGACTCTCCTGCTGGGGGGTCGTCCTCTCCTGCCCATGGGCCTGTGACCCCAGCGGCCTGCTCTCAGCACAGTGATACGCTTGGTGCAGCTCACACTAAACCTGAACACAGAGAATCAAAATATTAAATTAGATTCAAGCAGTTCACTGCAGATGATCGTATTTGAATAGGGATGGCACTGCAGTAATGATATCATTCTTGAAGCCCAAAAGCCCTTTGAGATTTTTTTTTTCCTGTGTGTACTCAGTGCAGTTAGACAGGCTTTTGCTATTGTGCACTAAGCTAATAGTCTGCATCTGGACTCTTTGATGCCTGGATGGAGACTCAAAAGGAAACCTGTGAGTGATTATGCACTTGTGACTTTTTCTTATAACCCAAATGTAACTCAATGGGTTCCAGATGTCAGATGATGACATGTCTCACCACCACTGAGACAGACAACATTTTCAGTTTACTTGTCTCGTGTGGTAGAGGCTGCCTTTTTTAAAGGAAAGATCCTCTTTTGCAGCAAAACTCTGCTTTTTCATTCATTTTATTCTTACCAACAGTCATTGTTTTAAACGATAACGGTGGTGTTATTCTGTATTTTGTCTTCCATGAAAAGACTAAAACCAACCAAAGTGTTAATCTGTCTCTCAATACTTTCTGGCTTCCCTACCCTGTCTGTTAATATATGTCTGTAAATCAAAAATGTATGATACATATTTCATTTATTTTAAAGGCTCAGTAATTTCCTAAAACAGCTGGGTGCTGGAGGAAATAGCGCATTTGTTGGGGACTATTTTTAACGGTGGATTAATACACATGCAGTGCTCTAGTGAGTATTTCAGGACGGGGTATGTTGGATCAACTCAAAATAAACTACAGTGTGTGTGTTAGAGGTAATGAGGCAACTAAAAACTCAAATTTGTGATGTCATCAAGTATAAAGGTTGGAACTGCTCCAATGAATTGAGAAAGATGTTATAGATGACACTGAGAGCACCCAGGGGAATGTTCTGAGTATATGGGTACATTTTCTGTCTCAGGACTGAGAACACTACAACAGAATAAAGCTCATTTGGGTATAAAAAAAGAAAACAAATCGTCCATTCAGTGTCTATGGAGCAGCTCCAGTCTTTATACTTGATGACATGACAAGTTTGAGACTTACTTCTCTGGTTTCTGGCTTTGAGAGAGAGTAGCTCATGTTCACAGATATTGATGTAACGTTCCTAGGTCATGAACATAACATATTGGAGTTCTTAATTTAGGTGGTGTTTCCCCTCAATTCTGAGACATTGATAATGCAGGTTTTAATCAGCTCAAAAAAAGGAAAGAAAAGCTTGTATAACTTAACATTGACTTACCATCCATTGGAATGTCATTACTGTGAATGTCATTACTGTATCTTTAATGCAGTTGTACATTTTCAGTACTGGATTAGCATGACTTCAGAGAACCAGGCTGATGCTTGATATTACCTGTGCTTATTAACAGAAGTGTTGTTGGTTCATCTTAATGTGTGAGTGATTTATTTTACCTTCTGACACACGTCATGGAGCAGAAGCGTTTGGAGCGCAGGAACGTGTGAGCGTAACCTCGGCTCCCACAGAACTCACACTGCAGCACACCTGCCGCACTCTCCCCCAGCTCTGCAACTTCATAGGACCAGCTGTTAGTCTCTCTCTCTCTCTCACACACACACACACACACACACACTCACACACACACACACACACACACACACACACAACACACACCCTCACCGTCTGCTGCAGGGCCATCGTCTTCCATCTCGGAATCTGTTGAATCCATCTGGTCAGCATCCAGCGGACTGTCCTCTGCTGCTGAATCCCCGTTGGTTTGTATCTCCTGAGATGCAGGCAGTGAAGCCTGCTGGTCTGCTAACAGCGAGGAGGAGACCACCTGTATTAAGAGGTGCATTAAGAAAAGTAAAATCTCACATACTGACATGGAAAGACATTAGTTCTGTGTGGAAACAGATGGGGTGTAGTTTTTACACGTCTACGTTTGACTAAATTGAAAGTTTTATGATATGAACTGGAAACTTGAACTTAGAAAATTTGCCATCGCACAAGATGTTTGTGGCTGCATTGCATTATGCTATTATAAGGATGCTGTCGGAAGCACAATATCTGAGAGGCTCTTACTGGCACTGGAAATGATTGAATGTTAACTAGCCACAAATGATAAGAACTGTATGTCCATTTAAAGGGTTTCAGGATAAAATTTCCCATTAGCTAAAACATCCAACTCAGACAGACATTCACTGTTGATATTGCAACTCCAGTGTTCATACCGGGAATGGCTCCAGGCCCTCTCGGATGACAAAGCCCTCTATAAGGTGTGTAAGGACGTGGGTTGTGAGTATCCTGTCAGGGCTCTCTGGGACGCTTGTTGGGGAGGAGGGGGGCTGGGTGGGGCCTCTCACTGCTGCTGGCAGGACGGGAGGAGGTAGAGGAGGAGGGTTGCTGCTGGTGGTGGTGTGCTGGGAGGGTTCTTCCACCACTGGTGACCTGATCACTGGGCGGCTGGATATGATGGAAGATGAACCCATCACTGAGGAACAATAAGAGGTGTAAAAGATAACACAACTGAGGGGTGTTTCACGCAAGCAAAATTACCAGTTGAACCATGCTTGTTCCGGTAATTCCAGTTTATTTTCTTAGGAAATTCAGTTTCGTAAAGGAGGTTTAAGTAAGTCTGACCTAAGTCACCATGGAAACATATTCCTCCAGACTAACGCCTGGTCTCAGTCAGGTTAGTTTGTGGCAGACAGCCAATTTGAAGACATTTTAACGGTATTCTAACCATATAGAGACTGCTGTGTCACTTGTACAAAACAAGTAAAGTTTCTAAAGAGTTCAAATTATCTTATTGTCTTGCTGTAACATTTTGGGGTAAAATTGTGGGGTCATATTTCATACCTCAAAGTTGTTTAATAGTATGTTGCATCTTTACATCTACATCTTAATTTTATGAACTAATGTTAGCTTAATTAGCAGATTCAGATTTTTAGGTTTATTCCAGACAGGCTCTGCTTTTCTAAACCACCTTTATGAAACATCCCTCTGGCTAATGAGGAGAGTTTGAAGGGTTAGAAATGGTTTTATTGTATTGTATTCTTAATCATATTTTACCTGCACCATTCTGCTTAGGAGGCCCAATGAGAGGTGTCAGGGTCCTGTCTCGCTGTGGACTGGGAGAACATTCATCTTTCCTCTCCTCTGAGCTCAATCCATTCACTTTGCACGTTTGCCCCGACTGAAATCCAAACCACAACAAACCCTTGATCAAAATAACACATACTGTGAACTGGCAACGCCTACATATTAACAACAGCACACGGTGACTCACGGATGGAGTTTCATTGTGTCTGACTCGATGCACTTTCAGATTAACAGCCACCGTCTGAGGAGGTGGGAGGTTCTGGTAGGGCATCTGGACCAGAGCCTCCGCTACAGGCAGCTCCTGCTCTGTCGGCAACATATGTCCCGAATGGATGGCCAAAGCCTGGACCGAGTGCAGGGACAGCCTCTGAAGGGAAGCTGGGGGGTTCTGGGGCAGCCTGGGGAGAACCAGAGGCGGAGGAGGAGGTGGAGGCTGGTTCTGCACTTGTGGGAATGAGGTCCGGCGGTGCGGAGCGGCCACCAGAGGAGGAGGCTGAGGTTGAACGGTGGCAGCTGGGATTGAGGTCTGAGCTGAGGATGCAAACACTCTGGGGACAGATGTAGAAGAAGAAGAAGGGCCTTGGGGGTCGTTGTTGGTTTGTGATTGGGTGCTGGGGGTGGTCAGTCTTTTAACTGAAAGAGAAAGAGGGTTGGAGTTGGTTTCTTGAGGTGCTACTCTGAGAGCGATGGGCTGGAGCTGTCTGTGGTTTGGAGCTCCTCCTGTAGCCTGCTGGAGGATGAGCTGGTGGTGCGCCACCCGCTGGCCTGGCAGACAGGACAGCTGCTGCTTGACCAGAGTGTGGGTCTGCACCGGGGAGTAGGCTGCAAGGAGAGTGATGCATAGACAGACATGAAGATCAAAAACAAACAAATACATAAAACAAGTATCTCATTTTCAAGGTTGACCTTACAGTTATGGCACATGTCACGGTGTGGGAGTTCATTTTCATTACAGTGACTCATAACTTAAGCCTGGAACACACTTTCTAGTAATCTTTCCTTTAAACCTCAGTATTTAAACCCGTTATCTCACCTGGGGTTATAATCTGGGGGCCTGAGGCCAGCCGGGTGACATCCGCCGGTCCTGTTTCTGTTGAGGTGTCAGTCAGCTGGCTGGTTTTCAGCCCGCAGATCGATGTCTTGGATAAAGAGGTGGCCGGAGTCAGGGCTTGCGGCTGGGCGGATGGCTTTAAAATCACACTGTGGGCTGTGGCAAGAGCTCCAGGTAAATGGGCACGTAGAGCGAGATTCTGCACCTGAATATACACAGAAAGAAAGTCACTTTTACACTGTTTATAGAAGCCATGGGTGGTGGGGTTGACAGCCCAACTTTATTAACAATTCCTCTGACAATTATCAAAATCCCAAACCGTATTTACCACATAACTTTTAATTTTGCAATGTGGTTCATGCTCAGGATATGTAACAGCCTGAAGTAGGCAAACACAAATAACACTGCGGTCTTGTGGTGTGCATGGGTTATTCGAATTTAGTGCCTGGCAAAGTCTGTACCTGAGAGGAGGTAGGTAAAGAGGAGCAGGAGGTGACCGCAGGGAGGTCTGATTGAACTGCAGCCACCGTGGCTGCAGGGGTTAGAATAAGCTAACAGAAGAAAAGCAAAAAGCAGGGAGAGACAGGTGGCTAGGTGGTTAGAAATAAACAAATGTTGTGAGAAAACATAACAAAACACATTCAGTAAAAATAGAAATAGGGAAAACGAGTCATGCCATTTTAAAGTATCAGTGCATATTGTAAGAATGACCAACAGTGTGAGATATGTGAAAAGATTTGTACCATCTGAGTGCGAAGGTACATCTGAGCTTGGTTACAGTTGGCCGGTCTGTTTCCCAGGAGCATGGCCTGCTGGGATATGGTGGTTGCAGCACCAGTGGATGTTTGGGTTCGGCCAATCAGGTGAGCTGTCACTGGAGATGCTGGTAAAGTAATCTGGATAAAAGAAAGATGCTGAGGTTAAAAGCTGTGCTCAGAGCAGGTCAGAATGATCGGATTGGTAACACAGATACTTACTGAGTTTTGGGAAACACCAAAAGGCTGATGAACCAAACAGCCACTGGATGACGAAGGTGACTGCCGCTGACAGACTGAAGCCTGAAAGACATTGGAAAGACATCAATCACCCTATAGCTCATGTTAAAATGACTCGTCATGCTTGCACTGACACATAACAGACATCATCTCACCTTCTGTATGGTGGCCAGACTCTGCAGATGAGGGCTGTGCTGGTGCTGCTGCAGGGCGGCTGTCTGCAGCATGAGCTGGTGCTGCTGCTGGGCTGCGTACATCTGGTGCAGGTACTGGGCCGCCAGGCTCTGTGGTCTGTGGATGGCGTGCTGGATCACCTGTTGGATCACATGATGGAAACATCAAGCATTTTACAAATTCATTTCAGTTAGTCTTTTGAATTGTATTCCATTTGCTCTTGTTGCACTGATAAATGGAAACTTTGAAGCATTCAGAACATTTAGTTTCGAAAACATTTAACTGATGTTAGGATTGGAAAATTCCTAGAATAATGATGGCCAAGGGCTTGAGATATTTAACTTCAGTAATTTGATTTCACTTTAGTGCTATGAGCTATTTTATATGGAAGTCTCTTTTTTAAGATAATATATCACTCCTGGTGGAATTAACAAATATATATGTTTTTGATGGTACCTTTTCTAAACAACATACCTATTGAAAAAATATTCAAGGGAAGACTGTCTATTTCCTATAGCTACTGCCTATCTTTCAGTTTACAAAATGTCAGTATTTTGTATTGGCTCTAAGAGTTACACAGGGTCATCTATCACCTGCCTGCCTGTCAAGTCAAACAATGCTTTCAGAGGTCCCAGGTACTGTCTATTACCTGGACTGCCTGTCTGTCGGGTGAGATGATGCTGAGGGAAGTAGAGGGTGCCTGGGTGCACGTGGTGCTGCCGGAGTTGACTGTTGCCATAGTGACGGCAGCTGATGTGATGGGGGTGGTGGTGGCTACAGTCCTATTATTAGTGTCTGCCTGCTTTTCTCCTGGGCCCTGTCTCTCCATCTCCCAGGTCACACACAGATTCAGTAATGGGAAAACTGTGGAGGTAAAAGAGACATTAATTACGGTAACAGCAGGAAGTTAAGTAAAACAGGCACAACTTTAGTTGAATCAGTGATGGACATGTAGGCTACTGCTTAGCTCTTTTGTTGTTTAGCACTTTTCTCAACTGGCACTCTGCAGCAACAGGTTTTAGATAACTGAGTCTAGAAAATACCAGTTTTGGTGCTGGTAATACTGAAGAGTTGTTTGTCTAATATAAAAACACATGACAAAAACAATGTCTTCATGCTGCAGGTAGGCTACTTAATACAGGATCGAGCTGATGTTTTTTATTTCCAGATGATCTACATACATCTACATAGACAAAATATAGTCGACTCCACTCGAGTAACCTTATTTTGGATCAACGGAAGTACATTTCCAGGATAAAGCCTGAAGCACCGGATGTCAGGCTTTGTCCCTCGCCTTCCGCGCTCTGTGTGTTGCCGCTGTAAAAATCCCTTTGCTACGGGAAACCACAACAAGCGTTGAGCTAGCAAGCTACACGCTGAAAATTGCAAGTTTTGAAGAAAATGTGAATCGTGCAACCAGACAGGCCTGCGTGGTTCTTTTGAGGAATGATTGTAAAGATTTACAAATAATATGTTTAAGGCATTTTCTATCTAACTGGGACGCTTTGGGACCGATTGACACCTTTGGCGGAGATTGCTATGGGCAAAGTAGGCCTACACTCAGCGATACACTGCGAGCAAATGACGTTTATCCATGTATCCAGCTAATTTAAATCGCTGACGTAATTGTATTGTGTCAACATTTAACTTAATTTATTATTTTATATGGCATTTAAATTTACTTTTGCGGGGTGCAAATGTTCCACCAAAACAAGTTCCTTCCCGAGTCCGGAGGTTGCCCAAGATGATTGTGATTGGTTTGAAGACAAACCAGAGCGTTTTGTTTTTCTCCTATCCCAGAATGTATGTGTGGTGTAGCCAGACCTTAGGCCTACTCCACAGCGCTGTGAAGATCTGGCAATGCCAGACAAGAACCTTGACTAAACTAAACCTGTTATATTTCTTATTGCCCATAAGTGAAAGGTATTTTTGTGATCTTATTTTGAAAATATGAACTGATTGGATAGAGTTCACTGCAGCGTAAAATCGGCCCATTCCGATCTTCTTAAATAAAAGGATCTCAAAGTCACTTTTATTTATAAAGCCAAATATCTTTCACAAATCAATCTTCAGTCTAAATACTACTAAATCAGACTATACTTACTTGTGTTATTACAAAGCTAGGCCTACAGTAAAAACATTTTGTCTATTGAAATAGGATAACTTATTAATATGGAGGAAAAGGCTATAGGCGTACATTTTTTGGTATTTCAGTTCGGCTTTAACTTGTACCCAAAAAGCATAGACATTAAATGAATATGAAGTCACATAGATAATAAACTCAAAAGATAATCCATCCATTGCAGCACTGAAATAACAACAATAACTGGCTCATAAGAATCTGTCATTTGAATAATATATAGACCTATCTACATATGAATATATGTGCTCTGCTCATTAGGCCTGTCTTATATAAGTTATACCCAATCGTATTATTTTGTTGAATTTTTAGCATGTAGGCTCTTGGAAAAGTGCATGTTTAAAAAAAAAATAAAACATCCAAAAAAACCAAAACAGATTAAAAAAACTACAGAGTTGGTTTGGTTTTGGTTGGTTTTCAGAGCATCTTAAATATGTGTTTTACTCTGATCATTTCGATATAGAAAGCACAACTGAATCATCAAAGTAGCTCTATACACAAGTTAGAAACAAACGATAACATCATAGAAAAACAGAGATGGGTTTATCGCAGGTATCCTGGGAAAACATTGTTATGAATAGGTAATACATATATGTAATAAATAGGCCTATATATATATATATATATATTAAAAAGGTAAATCGTTCACATTATTGATTTATTTTCAAAATGAGTTGTAAAGGTTATTTTGTGCCACTTCTACGTCTGTAAAAAGACAAACATCAGACAAAGGTGCTACAATGCTGGAGTTTTTACTTCTTTTAATTGCTGACACAGCCATGCTGATATGAGTAAATGATAATACATACTAATAATCTCAAAGAGCTAGCCTTAAAATGTTTTTTTTTTTTTAAATGATATGCCATATTTTATAAGGCTAAAGACTGATACTGGTATGGCAGCTTGAATATTGATTGCTTTTTGCTGCAGAGCCGGTTCTGTCCAATTAAACGCCGACAGTATATTCTCGATAAACCCTAAATTATCATAAATGATGTTAAATGCATTGTCCATAATTTAGGAACCTTCAGATAATACCTTTAACAAATCAGGATGCCATTATTCCCTGTCTGTCTGTCGGTCTGCCTCTCATCGCTCAGACGGCGCTGTATGCATGCACAATCATTCACCTCTTGTCGGCGTTACCTGCCTGGTATTGATAGACCATCAGGCCATTAAGAACGGACCAGACCCGGTCCGGCACATTGTCCCAATCAAGAAGCCTATGATGCGTCAGTACTGTCTAAAATGGAGATGAAAAAAATCAGACGGTACACAGCAGGCAATAAAAAAGACTTGATACAGCACCGCTCGCAGTGCGGGAGGACCTTCCACAGCCGGGGAGTCCGCTGCGCTCACTGCGTGGACAGTCCGGAGATGTTTGACGGCCTACATTATTTGTATGTAGGCTACCATACAAAAAATAAGTAGCCTATATACAACAGACAAAAGGGAAGTTTGAGCATCTGCATAGTCATAGTCATATGTAGAATAGGCTACTTATGACTTACTCTAGTAATCAGTTTGGAAATGTTCCTTATGTTGAAATATATCATGGAAGATTGGACTGTGAATCAAAAAATGAAGGTGCACTGGGATTGGGAAGTCAAAGCGCCATCAATGTCAAACTAATTAATCCGGGTGGATTTTTAGAATATGTTTATAAAAACGGATGCATATTAGTGCAACATAATGATGCTTATATGCTCAGTGAAATTGGCTATAGGTGGAGAAAGAAAGAAAGTTGGTCAAGCTTCACATTACACTATCTCTTTCTGCCTCTGTCGCTCTGTCTTTATGAGGAAAAATAGAGAGAGATAAATAAAAAACATAATGCATACATTATGCAGCAAACACACATGCTATTTCTGTGACAAGTTTCCCCGGATCTGCACGACCTGTCAGGAGTTTCACTCAGGAGGATGAGGAAGAACAACTCGTTCTCGGTTGCGAAGAAGGATGCTCTTTTCACGTGGTATTCATGTTCTGTCGGAAAAAGTAAAGCTGCGTGAGTCACCCAGCAAAATGTTTGAACCATATGTAGGCTAATCTATGGTTTCAACATAACTTTATGTTTAGTGGCTAATGGAGCCATAGCAATAACTGACAGCAATAGAGATAGATTTAATTATTATATTTTATGTTGCTGCTGTTAATGTAGGCCTAATGTTGCATTGCATGAAATAAATAAGCTACATCAAATTAATTCAAGTAATGCTAGTATTTAGAGTCATTGTTGTAAATGTATTTGTGTAGTCTATGTAAACAATAAGCCTTTCGTGGTGTGTAACGTTTTTTTCCTTCTTTCATCATTTAATCACGTCCGTTTCACATGTTTTTGTATTCATTCTAGCACAGTAGCACAAAGTAATTCACTAATTCCAAAAAATGGACACACATGCTTTTGCTTTTGTTACAGGTAAAAAAATAAATGTTATTTCCAAACCAAAGCACTTGAGTGGGCAACATGTCTTGAGGCTTCTACAATATCCGAGCTCAGATTTTGAACGCGAAAGCAGCACTTAAAACACATAATGCTTCAGTTGGTACAGTCGGAATGCTGGCAAAGGATATGTTTAACTTTTCGGAGATTTTAACCATATTAAACTGGTTTGCTATACTTTGTGAACTTAAAATCTGTGTAAAACTGTGAATTTAAAATATTCAACAGTAATATTTGTTTAACGTCAGTATACATATTTGTGTGTCTGTATGCGCTACCCAACGCATTCCGACAATGGACTCGTCCGTCGTAAGGCCTTTGCAGTAGGGAGTTGTTTGGCGGATCCCGCAAGTTTTTCTTTACTTTTCATGTTATTGTTGTGTCTCTAAAGAAGCCTAAATTGTTCATTTTTATCAACACTTGTCTCGTTGTTGACTCGGTGTGTCGACGGACTTTAAAAGCAAAGTGTTTTGGGCGTGGTACACAACTAGAGAGCAAAAGAAGGAAGGAAGGCATCGGAGACTCGGACTGGCTGAGCTTATGATGCCGACGTTGCGGGACAGCACCATGTCCCACCCCGGTGAGAATTCCCACCAAGTCCGGGTGAAAGCGTATTATAAAGGGTAAGAAATCATTGCTTCTCCTAGCATGTCATCGATCTGGTTAGTAAGTCAACTAGCTAAAAGCAGTTTTAGATGGAAAGGTGGCTAACCAGTTGGCTAACATTAGCTAACCCGGCTAACGGCTTGCTAATGTTGGGTAAATACCAGTTTGACGTTAGGTAAACTTGTCAAGGCATACAGGCAGGTGAAACTGTCCAGACCATAGCTAGAGCCAGACGCGTTGTCACTGTAAAGTCATTGGTTTAAATTCAGTCAAAATGAGTTGTTGATTGTGCTAATATCTTAAATCTGACACAGTTTGAAAGCTTTGGCGCTAGTCTGTCAGCTAATAAGGTTAATAACTAGCCTGGCATGTTGTTATGCACTGGCCTACATTCATTTCTTATTGGCAGTTTAGGCAAGTTAATAAGATGGACGTGATGTACTTTAATGATTGGCAATATCACAACAGGAAATGATCAAAGTCTTTATTGATATGATACATCGATACCATCATGATAACTGGGAAAACCAAATTAGGTTTTGTTGTTGATGTTCATCATGTTAGGCGGCTTGACTGAACTGTTAATTTCAGATGATATTCTAAGGTATTTCAGTAATACTGATGCAGTGTTTATAATACAACATATCTTTTACAATCTCACAACACAATTCGTCTGTTTCACCATCTTTCTTACTTTAATCCAACCTGAACCTTAGCTAGGGATGCAACTAACATTCATGATTATTTTCATCATCAAATCATCCGTTGATTATTATTTTGGTTAGTAATAAATTGCTCAGTCTATTAATGTCAAATAAACAGGGAAAATGCCCACCACAAGTTTTGAAAGCCCTGTTTGTCATGAAATAGTAATAGTTTTCTGACTAACTATCCAAAACCCATATGTTTAATTCACAATGATATGAAATCATAACATTTAAGAAGCTGAAACTAGAACATATTTGACATTTTTTGCTTTATTTAAAGACTTAAATGATTGATTGATCATCACATTTGCTGCTGATTAATTTCAAGTCTTGACTAATTGATTAATTGTTTCAGCTCTAGCCTTAACCGATCATCTCTGTGGCACCTTACGTTAACCTAAATTATGCCCTAACACAAGCTAAGGAGAACGCCGCTGTGGGAAACACTTTTCGAAGGGGAAAGAATTTTGGACACAAGACAAACAAAAGATTATAAACAAATTTCAATGTACTGTTCATCCCTGATAATGTCATGTACGGGATATGGAAATCCAGTTCTTTGAGTTTTTGTCATACCAAGTCTGGCAGAGGCATGTCCACTGTTTTAGTTTCGTACCTGGATGCGATAATGGAAATCATTGGTGACCCAGTTGTTTTCATGACACTCCCTGCCCCACTCTGTTTGATGGAGCCAGTGATTTGGAGCCCACCCAAGACTTGAAAAACGTGAAGCGCAAGTCACCTTAGCCAGACCTGTTGTATTTCTCACTGACTCTGTGACGCACCTCATGCACACTGTAGTATGTGTTTATCATTAGGTGTCATCGCACAGAACAAAGTATCTGAAGTATTTATGAGGTTGCTGCTGAGGAATCTCAGCTATGCTGCCAGAGAGGGAATGCGGTAAGATGGTCCCATTGTTTGGCTATCGGGACACATTAAGCCAGGATGGCATCAGTGATGTTATTGTTTCCCTGCAGAAATTAGGAGTTGGAGATTGAAGAGTTGCACAGAATCAATATATTTGGCACTGACATATCAGCTATCAGCCGCATGTCAGTACTGTTTCCTTACTGTTTTATATAAAATTGTAACAACACAACTTTCATAAACTTTCTCAAACAATATAATCAAAATGTGCACAGGGCCTAAAAAGCATGTTGGTCTATTGGTCCAGACAAAACAAGATATTTGAAGATGTCACCTTGGGTTCTTCAAAGTTGTGATTTAGCATTTTCTCGCAATAGTTTGACGTGATTAATATTTGATTTGATTAATCGAAAAAATATACAGCAGATTAATCAATGATGAAAACAATTGTTAGTTGCAGCCCTAGTAAACGTGTGACATACAGGTCAGCGTTTGGTGGTTTCCCTGCCGTCCAAACGCTACAGAAGCTCACTTCACCTTCTGTTCTTCAAAGTGGGAATCTAAAAGATCAGCTGACAAAGTGATTCTTTGTTTTCTCCTTATAAACCTGAAAACGTCCAAATACCAAATTAAACCTTACACTCTCAGTGGCCTTTCTCCGTAGCCGTGTCTCAGCTCATCTATTTTCTGTATAGTGTCCTTTTTGAGTCCATTCATTCCCATTTGCCTGTCTGTTGTCGGTCAGCGCTAACATCATCGGACTGGTGTCAGCCTGTAGCAGTCCCAGCCTGTCACTGGCTCGTCTTCATTTTGCTCACATTCAATGATGAGGATAATGTACAATGGTCGTAGATGGACTGAAAATAAATATGGTAGGGCTGAAGCTAACAATTATTTTTATTATAAATAAATCACCTAATTTATTTTCTCAATTAATTGTTTTTGTTTATAAAATGTCAGAAAACCTGCTCAATAACCCTACTCTTTTTAGTAGGGATGCACCGATTGGGAAATTCTGGGCTGATACAATGTTTAAAATAACAATTCAGATTTAGCCAATTCCGATGTTTTGTTGTTGTTGTTGTTTCCCCTTTTGCGACATGGAAACGAATAAATCTTCATTATAAAAAATAACTGAACTGAAGTCATTTGTAACACTGCTTTTATCAAGTTCAAATCTACTATGCCGTGAGACTAAAGCTTGTTTTATGGTTGTGCGGAGGCTCCACGCAGAGCTTTCGCTGTAGCCTACGCCGTGGCCTGTTGTTTTATACTTGTGCGCTGGTGTGTGCGTCCAGCCGGCGTGTGTGTGTGTGGGGGGAGTGTGTTTTAGAGCGAGGATGAAGTGAGAGAGTGACAGCGATTAGCTCCGGAGCGAGTAGCGACTGTAGAGTCATAGTGAGAGAAACAAAGTGTCTCCCCTGTTCTTTCTGACCACGGTGGGAAATCTGTAGCAGGAGAAGTTAACCCTCTCCTTGATTTCATGTTGTTTATGGTGAAGGAGAACCAGGAAATGAGTCGGGGGGGGGGGGGGAAATGCAACGCTACCAAGCCACGGCCGAGAGACGTGCGTCGCTGCGACGCGTAGTTACATTTTTCGAGAGGTGCGCGTCAGGCTACGGCGTAGGGTCCGGCGAAGACCCAGAGGGGTCTGCGTCTACGCCGGACCCTGCGCTGTCGATTCTATGCACAAGTATAAATTGGGCTTAAGCATACTCACACAAGCCAGTAGCTCATGAATGTGTGTGGCCACAATGTTGTAGATTTGGGAGAGACGGACGACGACGACTGGGCTGTATGTATAGGCTTCGAAATGGCTCGTCATCTGATGTGATCACTTTGTTAGTAAATTAATCAGTGTAATGTAACTAAACCACACATGTGCACGGCAACCTTACGTCACGCCAGTGTTGTGTCCAGTCAGTGGCTTCTTCTCCAAATCAACAGTAGCAGAATATGCTAGCTGACTGTTTAAGTCGGACCGCAAAAAGAACATGCAAACATCGGCCACTGCCTTTGGTCAATGGCCTCTTTCTGTGTTTAGCAGTCAGCTTACGTTAGTCCTTTTTTGGCAATATGATCGCACAAACTTTTTGTCAGCGTATTACTAAAGAAAATGCCGAGCTGTGTAGCAGGTCTTCTATAAAACAAAAATAAAACATTTCTGTTTGTCACTGCCAGTGAGTTATTTTTTGCATAGTTGCAGTTTCAACATCAACTAACACAAGGCTTCTTATGTGCTAAATCAACTTCAGGATTCCTGTGTACGACATGTTGTTTGGCAGGAAACTGGGATTACACCGGCTTGACGGAGCAGTTCAGATATTTTGCTCTTTTGAAAGGAGTTGCTCTCCGTTTCAAAGACTCTGCCTTCTGCATCATTGCTTCAAGGTCTAGCTTTGTTTAAAATATGGGAAGCGTTGCTTGTCTTGCCCTTTACTTTTGCTCTGAAAGCCCCTCAAGCACTGAACTGCAACGTCATACACCCCTCACCCACCTATCCACTGACACATCTTCACTAACGAGTCTAAGTATCACAGAATCTCGGCTGCTGCTAACATGTACGTGATGTATTGTCTGTTGCAACGTTTACACATCTTGCACATTGTGTGTAATACAGCTCAAGTGTTTGCATACACGTGTCGGCCTGTCGTTTTGAGTGACCGTGGCTCAGCAAGAGTGTGTTTGGTTGGTGCTCTTGTGCTGCGAAGAGCAAGGCTCTCCTATTCAGCACAACAGGAGGGCCGTGTTGCCTAGAGACCACAGCATCCTGCTGTCTATGTTTCATTCACCCTGGCCTCAGTGGCTGTTTTGGGAACTTCAGCATGTGCGTTTCTGTATTTGCTTCAGTGTGTTGTTGTTGTTTATGTTACCTCAGACATTAGTGTGTATCAGTGCTAGCATGTGATTCCGGATATCCGAGCGTGTGGCTTGTGTGGAGGTGTTGCGTGGCAGTGATGACAGAGAGATGGATGGTCCTAGGTCTTCATGAAAGCCCAGAGAGGCACCCAGACCCTTCTTCCTGCTTGAGCGCTCACCAGTGACGAATGGCTTCATGCTGGGCAGATGAGGCGGCAGAGTCCAAGTCACGGCAGTGCAGAGCCAGCGGCACAAACCAGCATTCACATCCTCCCTTTTAATTTTGCTCTACTGTAGGACGGCACACAGCAGAGGAATGCCAGGTCTGTGTGGAATGCTGCTTCCTCCCAGTTATTCACCAGTGATGAACTCCCAGTCTTTCACTGCAAAATCCTCCTGCATTAGTCACTCTGAGAATTGCACAGCTTGGTTTCCTTCGTCTAACACAGGTCCTCTCTTTTTGAATATAATTTTAGGTTCTATTTTTAGATGAATCTATTGAAGGTTGTGTTATTAATGCTTAAAATGCAGTATTGTCTAATGCATTTTCCAAAATCAAAGGAAGCAGCACAGAAGTCATTAAACAGCTGCCTACTCGTCAGCCCAGTTGTGGAAATAGTATCACTTTCACTTTAGTTGAAGTGACTATATGTAACTTTTTAGTGTTTCTGAAGCTCTGTCATTTTTCATAAAATTATCTTAAATGACCTGTAATGGCAAACGAGGCTAAAAGTGAAAAGAACACTATTTTTACGTAGTTTTTATTAGTGCTGTTGCTAGGGTCCGATTTTTTTTCCCCGCAAAGTCACAAAATGATGTACTGCAGGTAGACGCCGCTACAGTAACACATTCTGACGGGTCACAGATTTCGACTGAACACCGGAAAAGCCTGTGTTAGCGTATCCAGCCAGGAAGGTAACAGGAGATTTCTTTATAGGCTAGGCCTAATTGTATTTTAATGTTATTTTAGAAGTTATCTGCTGTAGCTATGGCTGATACTGGGGCAGGACCATCACAGAAAAGAAGGAAATTAAACGAAGAACAACTAAAAGCTAAAAGGGGAAGTGAAAGAGGACAGGCGAAAACATGAGTCGACTTCAGTCGGCCTTTCAACAGATGGAGACAATTACGGGATTGTAAATGGTTAAAAAAACGTGAGCGTGGAAGCTGCGTGGCTCCCATGTTAACGGGTTAGAGCTTGCACACTGCCTGCGTGACACGCACGTCTCAGGCGTGGCTCGATTTTTCACGTGACACACAAGCTTGTTGGAAGCGTTTCCAGGCAAAATAGAATAGGAAAAGATGTTTATATGTCATTTTGACACAAATACATATTAATAAATGAAAGTATCTAGGTTTTGACATGACAATGCAGATATAAATGTAATTTAAAAAAAAAAAAAACTATCGATTTTCAAATATTGCACCTCTCAATGCAGAAGAAAATATTCTGTACCCTATTTTGCCGTCAATACTGCCGGCGTCTTTGCTGTAATCAAATCAGTAGATATTTATGTTTAACATGAAGTATACTACTGCTTGATTGCAGTAAATCAATGGGAAACGGCTAACAGGCTAGCAGCAGCAGCGCCGCGTCAGACATGTTTCTGGTGTGTAAAGACACACGCAACAGCAACGCCACGCTCACGCAACACAGCCAGTGTGTAGCCGGCCTAATTGTTTCAGCTCTACTTTACAGCAATTAAAAAACTTTAAAAACCTGGGTGAAAGTATTTTGCATTCCTGTTTCTGATTTATTTTAATATATATATTTAATAATATATTTATCACTTTGTAGTCTCTGCACCTTTCCTGTGACCGCTGTAGCCATTAGCTGAGCACAGCAGATGTTGTTTGAGGCACCTGATATGGCTAAACTTTAACTACAGTGTAGACTCAAAGTGTTTAATGAAAACCTACAGCTCAGATCCAGTTACACGCAACACAGTTCAAGTCGCTTCCTGGCATTAATACGCACTTTGGATTGTCTACAGTCACAGTGTGGGAACCTTTTAGTGTGCTGTTTGTGTGTTCATACACTCTTGATCTAGTAGAGCTGCCATACTGCCGTCCCCCCCCCCCCCCCCCCCACACACACACACACACCCATCACAGGCAATGATTAACACCAGCAGGATGGAGGAAGAGGGTGAGAAAAGAGAGGGAGGAGGAGGCATCAGTCTGAGTCTTACGTCAGTTTATCCTTGCTCAGAATGCTTTATTCATTCTTCATGTGTGATTTTCAGTCAAGACAGTTTAATAAAGAAGCTTCACTCTAGACGCTTGACATGAATGTGAAACTGAAATATCAGCCAATAAATCACAGTCTGGTGTTATTTGTGTGTATATGCTGCTGGCAGGGACCGACCCTACAGTGACCTTACACTCCATGCTGTCCTTGGACTTGGTACACTGGTACAGTACATGTCCTGTGCGTAGTTTGCTCCATGTGTTGGTATTTTATCATCCAGCTGTAAAGCTCTCAAGTTGATGGAAAAACTGGGTTCATCTTTGACGATGGCACTAAAGGGAGTAAGAGGTCCTTGTCCTTGCGGGTCACTTCCCGGCTGCAGAGATGGCTAATACACATTATCCCCTCTTTACTTCCCTTTTTTTTACTCTTTACCATGCATATCCGCATATTTTCGCCCATTCTGTTACCCCACTCATTCCTGATCCCACACATATGCTCAGACCCCATGTCGCCTGGAGACCTATGAAAGCGAATAGGTGTACCATCTCCATCCGCCATCTTGGGGTTGTAAACATCACTGAGGCTGGCCAGAGGGCTGGGAGCAGGTGACATCAATTCTAACACTGCCATGAAACGATGAGGGACAGATGATCCCACCTACAGGGATAGATACTCTCGTTCACCCACCTCTGCGCTCTGTCTCTCATGTCTCACCATAATGTTTGAGTGTATGTGTGAACTGAAGAGGCAGAGAGTGTTGTACTTGTTGATTAAGAGCAGTTGTCCAAGTGTTTTGACTGCTTTCCAGGAAGTGATGCACCTCAGTGGTGGAGAGTAACAAAAGCGGTCACAGTACAACTTCAACCACCATCTCCTGTGATTCTTTCTGCTTTAGTGTGGGGCTCTCTCACTCACTTTTTTAGTCTTTCTCGCTCTTGTTTTTGCTCTCTTTCTCACACCCACAATTATGCTGTACAGATGAATGCACACATACATGTGACAGACTGCGAGACTGTGACTCGCACGCAGCAGCGTTTGAGGGGAAAGGATGCTTTCTCACCTCTTTTCTCCACCAAAAGTCTGGTGTTCTCCAGAGTTTTTCTTTGAGTGTTCAGAGAGGGAGAGTTTGAACATAATGTCTGAAGTTAACGAACAGTGGCTTAATCAATTAGGAGATCTACCAAAAATTTTGTGTATGTGTTTGTATGTATTTTTATTGAAATTCTTGGTATCAGTAGGGATGCAGGATCTGACTTTTTCTTTTTCTGTGCCGATTCTTATGCCTCAGCTTTGGTTTTGGTATCTGCTGATATTGAGAGTGTTATTTGACAACACTGCTGTCATTTTTATAAATTCTTTGAACCTCTTTTATGTAACCTGCAACAGGGTAGCGGTAGCCTCGTTGACTCGAAGGAACGTAACTAATATGCAACACAATGCCATGCATTGTATTGATGCATCCAGAGTAATCGTGAAAGTTAGATGAATACTTAGGTATTTTTAGTATTTAAATATTTATTATTTATCTGTCTTCTCTGCAGGGACATCATGATCACTCATTTTGAGCCGTCCATCTCATACGAGGGTCTGTACGGGGAGGTTAAGGACATGTGCTCCATGGACAACGACCAACTCTTCACCATGAAGTGGATCGACGAGGAAGGTACCCCCCCCACCCGCCTCCCTCTCTGATCTCGCCTCTCCGTCCTTTACTGCTGCTTCTTATCTGAGCTTCAAGAAGAGGCATGAGAAACCAGCCAAAATTCACCTTACAGGAGAAGTTTGTTTACAAAACAAATATCAAGTCATGGTCATATGTGACATCAAAATTTAACAGAATTAGAGACTGCTGGCTACATTTGGCAGAATTTGGCGGTGCCATGTGTTAATATGAACACATGCATAAGCACCCACACTTTTACTTGCCCCCCCCCCCAGGATAAGGTCAAACTCATTATACTCCAATCAACTCCTATTGGTCACCACCCACACACAATCACTGAGTCATTAGCCTGTCTGAAAGAGGATAGCTGCTGATAGTTAAATCAACATGCACACAGCTACGCAACTCCGTGAACTCAAGTCATTATCACGATAATTAGAGAATGTACTGTACCTGTACTTAATTAATACTTTTGTAACCCTGGTTTAAAGCTACCAAATACCAACAACAGGTCTGTGTTTTTTTGTGGTCTACTATAAAAAGAATCTGTAGAATGAATGCTTCACTTACTGTATCTCCATGTGTTATAAAATGTTTAGTTCTAATTAATGTGAACACAAACAACAACTATTAATGAACATTTAAACAGTATGTGTCACAGGGAGACTAGTAGTAACAGTCAAAGATTAAAAGTAGAGCCCGCCTGTCAGAGCTGAAACAATTAATCAATTAGTCGGTTGACCTAAAATTAATCGCCAGCTATATCAATTAATTGTTTTATACATTTTCTTCTAGCAAAAATGCCAAACATTGCCAAACACAAAACTAGCTCCTTCTCTTGCTGATGTCCAAATTTGGCTTCATGAAGTTGTGACCGGTATAATTCACAGTTGTGACATTTTCTGTACCAAAACACATAATTGAGAAAATAATCGACAGATTAATCACTAATGTAAACAATTGTTAATAAGGAAAAATAGAGAGTGGGTCAAGAAAGATGGTGTTAGTAATGTTGAAGTAAACAAATCAGGTGCTCTTCAAGGATCCGGCAAGTAGTTGAGTAAGAATAAAACAAAAACAAGGACTGTCTAGCTTACTTTTAATGGACGTCCATGATATTAGTTGCAGTCTTAAAGGGGCGCTATGCAGTTTGGGCCATTTCTTCGCTGTTTTCCTCGCTCGCAGCTCCTATGTTTACTTGTGTCTGACACCTCGCTCGGTCAGTCTGCCATTTCCTCCTTCTCTGTTCCTCCGACAATGCTCAGCCATGACGATAGTGTGAAAAACTCCATCGCTACCTTGTTAGCCGGTTCCTGAATGGACGTATGTGTGCAGTGCCGTGAAGCAATTCGTTACGTTGCGAGACCTGATATCACGTGATACTTCCTGACGCTAAGGCCGGCGGTTCGCCGGCCGAAAGTTGCAAGGGTGGTTTTTCCACTCACAGGCGCTAGGGGGAAGCGATACGACCACCATTCAACTCGAAAAAAGTCATATAACCATTCCAATGACTCCGAAGCTGTTCAGTTAAGGTAAATTAAGCTGCATAGTTCCCCTTTTAAAAAGCGTCCGAGGCATTTTGATAGTCAGTTAAAAATCTTTTATTAATACATGGGTAACAACGCGCTTCCACGCAAAGGGTCTTTATCACCTGTAAGATGGTACTCGTGACAAAAATATGCTCCCTTACCCCAAACCAAATATTAATAAAAATAATAATAATTTTAGGAAAAAAATTCAATAAACGTCTATTTGGCTGCAAAGTGCATAATCCACGTAGTAGAAAAAGCTTACTGAATGTACTGATGTTTATCCAAATAATACAATTATTAAATATCCAGTTAATAATTTGTCTCCGTTCCTGTTTGTATTTTCTCTGTAACATACACAGACTCATGCACTCACAAACTTAATGACTATTCCGGAAACCAACATTTTTCAGTGAAGATAAAACCGACGTGATGGTTGTCTCAGACCACCCACAGTTCTGTGTCAACCTCCAGCAGTTTGTATCCTTTTTTAAATACACAGTGTTGTATTTTGTTGTTGAGCTATTAATAAAGTCAGTGGCTTGTAATTAGTTAGATTATTAGAATCAATGGCCTTAGGTTAACTCTGCCCGTCTCCGAGTGTGTCACCCGCCTCTATCTGTTGGTAATAAGGAGATAATTAGATCTGCGTCTACTGTATAACTTATCTTTTACATTCACAACCTTTTGCTCTCTAGAACATAGTGTGTACAAGTTAATTGTCTCGACTTTGTCATGTTTTGTGTTATTAACAGTCAGTTGGCCATTGTTGATTTTCAGCAATTACCAGATTTCATGCAAATGAGAAACCTGGTTTCCCTTATCAGATTTCTAACTGAAAACATGTATAAAATATAATGTGCTAAAAGAATGCAAAAATACAAGCACCTAATGCGAAGCACAGCAAGCGCTTGGATTGTTAGCTATTCTGATAAAAAAACGGTTTAAAACAACTTGAGACAGGAAATGTATCTGTGTGGCAGCAGTGCTGAGGATGAACAGAATGTTTTTTTCTTTTACATAGAGTCGTGTCCCTGTACCCAGGGCTTCAACTTTTTAATTTTCAATTAATCTGCCGATTTATATTCTTGTATTGTGAAAAATGCCAGAGTCTAAGGCGCCGTCTTCAAATGTCTTGTTTTGTCTGACCAATGGCCCAAAACCCAAAGATATTTAGTTTCTAGCCATCCTTCTTTCACTTTCTAAAACAGTTATATTGTACATATTTGTTATCGTTTTTATAGTTAGAGGAGACAGGGCTGTGTGGTTTTTATGTGCACTTTTAATCAAATCAGAAGTGAGGGGTCAAGAGTACAGTGGATGCCAGCAAGACGGCAGAGGAGAAACGTAAACCCTGATTGCCGTCCTGCACCTGTTTTACTTTTGTTGTTTTATGTGGCGAGTGAACTCTTGTCTCCCCTCTGCTGTCAGGTGACCCCTGCACCGTGTCGTCTCAGCTGGAGTTGGAAGAAGCTCTGCGTCTCTACGAAGTCAACAAAGACTCAGAGCTCATTATCCATGGTAAGCCTTACTGCTTTTCACACAGGCTGTATTAATAACATAACACAAACAGTTTCAAGATTTAACGTTTTCACAGGATGTTCTCGAGAAGAAGCCTGTTATCTTTGACTCTCTGCTCTATAACTGGTCCACTCACCTCTCTGTTGAGCCTTTTATGGCCGGTCAAGTTTGGCAGCATTAATGTATTTTCCATTTCTGGTCATCGAGCTACAGTACACCAGACCTCAGGCAAAACAGATCATCCAGGCAGATTTGGCAAGAACACAACTTGATTGTTAAGGCATTAACAGCCTGCCACTACTAGTAATTAGTCTCTACTGCTAATATTAGAAATAATCATGTAAAATGTTTACATGTACTTTAAAAAAACATCTAATTATAAAGTAAAATACATTGAATCTTAACATTGTTTTAGATAAATGTTGATATATTCCTTGGGCATGGTGAAACAGAATTCCCTTTTTTATTTTTTATTTTGTACTTGCATGCACATTAACATTATACCATAGATAAAAGGGTTATTATATATTATATACATATATAAATTATTCTTAGACTTGTCATAATAAAAATATATGTCTGCTTTACTCCAGTGTTCACAAACATTACTTATGTAAACAGATCTATAACAGTACCTAAACAGAACCAGAAAATAATAATAAATGACATTATTTTTAGGTGTAATTTAGTGTTTGTGTATGAATTTTAAAGTAATCAATGTGGGAGTGTTGGCAGGTTCTAGACTTAAGTTATACATTGACATAGAGAGAAACACGCAATATTTTATTCTTGAAAAAGCCTAACACACTTTATTAATAAATTAAGCAATGGGTACCTGGGGCAAGTCCAACTTAGCCCGGCTGTTTTTGGGTTACCTGGCCTCTCGGAGCCTAACATGATGTGAAGGCGATCCAGGATAACAAGGATCGCCAAGCTGGTTATCAACTGGTGCTTTGTGATCTGTTTCCATCTATGGCCGCCTTCACGTGAAAGAGGGGGAGGTGTTTATTACAAGCGACATCATCACAATCATGAGGAAACTAAGATGCCTGCAGGAAAAATTCAGTTATAGCTACAGCATAAAGTGATTTTCAATCAGGTGAAATATATACAATATCATCACATAATTATAATAGAATAAGAAGCTGTGGGAACACTAGAAATGATTGTCTCAAATGTAAGGCTATAAATAAGTGGGAATTTTAATAGATGTCTTTAGTGTAGTGATCATTTTTTTTCTTTTTTGACTGATGAATAAACTATTGTAAATATGTGATGCACATGAAGTAAAAAATAATGTAAAACTGTTTATGCTGCCGAAGCAGAGAGGAGAAGAAAAGTAAAGTCAATGCCTCGTAGGGTATATATGACTTACATGTTGCATTTATAATCATGGGAGCTAATTAACAGTGTGTGAATAGTTTTTTTTCTCATAAAAGGGAAAGAGGGTATAGTTTTTACTTCCATTTATCATCACCAAGTCACAAGCCAAGTCTTGTGTCGTTCTGAGCTGCAGTGATGAAATAAGAGTGTAAAAGTATCGACACTGTCAGGAATCCTGTCGGAAATGAAAGAGTGAGCAATTAAAATGCAGCTATAAAAAGTATTTAGAGGCGTAAGCTGTCTTCTATTTGTTAGAAGCTGTTTATTGCTTGTTACTTTATTGTAAATGTAAAGTTAACCTGCTTCAGAGCAGGATAGTCATGCAGCGTAGGTTACCATGGTTACCTACCAAGTTTGTGAGTTAAGCCCAATGGTAGCTGGCGAACCCACATCTCACTTTGTGGTACAGACCCCAGGTCATTCTGGAAATAAATAATATGGCTGTGCATGTGGAGTGATATGGAACACTTGATTGACCGACTCTGTGTGTGTATAAGCATGTAACTTGGGGGGTAGAGCAGACGGGGGGCTGTCGTTTTATGTACACTTTTAATCAAATCAGAAGTGAGGGGTCAAGCGTGGATGCCAGCAAGATGGCAGAGAAGAAACGGAAAAGGGAGGATGTGACGGTCATGTTTAAGATTGTGTCTTTCCCACTTCACTGTATGTTACACACACACAAACACGCTTGCACCAGCATATGAACCAGGGCTGCGCGACATATTGTTTGAGCATCGACATTGCAATGCGCAGGATGCAAACGTCTAACAACCAAAAAGGCAAAGGAAAAAAGATAAAAATAATAATACAAGATAAGAAAAAGACTACAAATGAAATGTCTATTTACACTATATACAGCTCCATGATGGATAATTGCACTTGCACAGGATAATATCTACGTACATTGTGTTCATGATTAAATTCTTGACTAGAGCACAACATTTTTTTACAAGAGCATGAAGTTACTCATAGATCTAGCTTCTTAATTTTGCTCTCAAAGTGCACCAGATGAATGCATTCAACTTTAAAATGTAGCTTACTTTCAAAATGTCCCTGGACCCCCCTAGAGGGTGGAAATTGCTTTTGGTATTTTTTTATATTGCAATATATATTGCAGAAAAAAAATATTGTTATGACATGTTTTTAGATATCCTGCAGCCATAATACGAACAACTTGAGTTGATTTCATTGTGAACAGCTCGAAGGCAACAGTTTTGCTACAAGTTGTCTTAAGTGCTGTCATGAGAGGAAGTGAAATGTACAAACACCCTCACATGAATGCTGTCAGACTTGCCTTCTTTAGATGAAATAGACATTGTAAATGTAACTGGTTTTTTTTGTTTTTTGTTATGCCTCCCAGTGTTCCCATGTATACCAGAGAAACCTGGCATGCCGTGTCCTGGAGAAGACAGTGAGTCGAACCTTTTCCTTCTTTAGTTTTACCTAATTTGTCAGCAGGGGTCCCAAAGAAAAGCTTGGGACACTTAAGGTTCAGACTTATGGGCTCAAATAAGGATCAGTAAGACTTTTGAGTTTGTAAAACAATACTACTTTTAAAGCATGTAGTTGTGTATAACCCTTTGTAAACCTGTAACCTTTTTTTTAACATCTGACTACAGATTCAAAGTGGAAAACTGTGTGAAACTCAAACTTCCCGCAATGTATGTGACGCTGAAGTAGTATACATTTTGGAAAATAGGGCCAAAATGTATGCTTGGAACCTAAATATGTGCATGTTAAACTATAGTATCACATACAGAAGAACTTAAGAGTTTTTTGACGGGCTTATAAAGTGTGATATACTTTAAATCCACAACCTTAAAATCATTTCTAAACATAATTTTACCAACTCAAAATCTTATTGATCCTAGGTTCAGCCCCTACAAATGTCATGTATATTCCATTCAAATCTATGCCATGTACAAATGCACACAGAGGTGAAGCAGGACTCAGCCCTCCTTTTCCTCTTTTCACAGAGTCTATATATCGGCGTGGAGCCCGGCGCTGGAGAAAGCTCTACTATGCCAGTGGTCACGCCTTTCAGGCCAAGCGCTTTAACAGGGTGAGACATGATGCTGAACTTCGCATATTTTACATTATCACTGTTGAATGATTGTACTGTGGGAGATAGCTGCTGTGTTACATGCAAAACCTAAACACAATACACATTTCAAAGCTTAGTTACTGTAGGTGTAATTAAAGGACAAAAATAATTAACCTATGGGTTAATAACGTGTACCGAGTCGACCGTTCTCTGGGATGTGTTTTCATGCTAATCTAATGCGTCTCTAGCTTTAAACAAGCTACCGCAAACCGGTGGTTAGCTGCTAACGCTACCTTTTGGGGCAGAGGGTAAATCGCTATTATATACCACTAACAAGGCACAAAATAGTCCGTTAAAGGAGAATGAGACATCCACTGCCCTGAAGTAATTTGTCTTTGTATTGATTCATGAAGTAAGAGGAATGATGGTGACACAGAACAATTTGATTGTTGATTTGATTGATTATCTTTTATTTTCGTTATTGTCAACAAATCCCATAAAGAGCACAAACCAACAGTGTGTTAGCCCGTCTCCCTATATTCTATGGCTTTCCCAGCTCGTGTGTGGCTCCCAAGCCACTTCATTTGTTTGGAAGATGTAAGACCAATTTAACTATTTTTTTTCTACTGTACCCCTCAATCTACCCATGTTTCCTGTCTGTCTCCACACTTTCATCAATTAAGTAAAGGCAAAAAAAGTATTTTTCAGCAAATGTTACTCAAACAGTAATAAATAAAATGTTAAACATTTTTGTTTGAGGACTATTTTCACTCATGTATTTACGGCAGAAGGATGTAAAAATAAACTACAGTGTCCATCGTGTGTTCATCGTAATAAAGGAGCATGCCACCCTTTGTAACGGTGTGGCTCATTGTTTTTTGAATGATTTGTGGACAACAATGGCGCTCTGTGACGCAGAGGTATGTAAGACATAGCAGGCTTTGGATGTACAGACAACACTTGTTAGTACGATAAATTAATTGTTGGTTTCCTTTTTCCATGGGATTTATTGACTTTAAGAGAAATATAGAATATCACCAGACTTATCCTTAAAGAAAAATGTAACTAACCTCCTGAGATTGTGGTCATTAGCATAGCAGCGACCACCTTTTGGGGCAGAGGATAAATCACTATTTCATACCATTAACAAGGCATAAAATAGTCCTTTTTAAAGGAGAATGAGACATCCACTGCCCTGAAGTAATTTGTCATTGTATTGATTCATGAAGTAAGAGGAATGATGGTCACAGAACAATTTGATCGTAGACCAGCAGGGCTTCATGTTTCAGAAGCCTTCACAGCCTCTGTAGCATCACCTGGAATAAAATGTGTGCTTGTTTGTGATGATGACTTTTCTCCGTCTGCCCTCCTGAGCAGCGAGCCCACTGTGCCATCTGTACAGACCGGATCTGGGGTCTGGGAAGACAAGGCTACAAATGCATCAACTGCAAACTGCTGGTGCACAAGAAGTGCCATAAACTGGTCACAGTGGAGTGTGGCAGACCGATGATCCAGGTGATGGCTATGACGAACATCACACTCAATAGCTTGATGGCGTAAAGTGGATAGTTACCATGACTCATACATATACTTAAGATTGTATTTTGTTTTTCAATGCTGATTATACTTAGTGACGAATGTTGTTTTCTAGGAACCAATCATGCCCGGCCAACCATCGAGTCAATTAGACCAAACTGAACAGCCAGGTAACACACACACACACACACACACACACACACACACACACACACACACACACACACACACACACACACACACACACACACACACACACACACACACACACACACCACACACACACACACCTGAACATGTTTAAAAAACATTGAAAGCACTTAAGAGATGATCTGCCTTCTGCCACGAACTGCTCATCAAATTGCAGGCTTCTGTTAATTTATGCATTTTGTGAAACCGCAGTGCAAGTTTTTATTTTTTTCCACCCTGGGTGGTTTAAATCTTTTTAATTTCACTCTCTTCTGAATCTCTTGGCCATTCTTTTGACCTAAATTGCAGCTTTTGACCACCATTCTTAAAAGATAAGACTGCTGATATCTTTTATTTTTGTTATTGTCAACAAATCCCATAAAGAGCACAAACCAACAGTGTGTTAGCCCGTCTCCCTATATTCTATGGCTTTCCCAGCTCGTGTGTGGCTCCCAAGCCGCTTCATTTGTTTGGAAGATGTAAGACCAATTTAACTAACTATTTTTTTCTACTGTACCCCTCAATCTACCCATGTTTCCTGTCTGTCTCCACACTTTCAGCAATTAAGTAAAGGCAAAAAAGCAAATTTCAGCAAATGTTACTCAAACAGTAATAAATAAAATGTTAAACATTTTTGTTTGAGGACTATTTTCACTCATGTATTTACGGCAGCAGGATGTAAAAATAAACTACAGTGTCCATCGTGTGTTCATCGTAATAAAGGAGCATGCCACCCTTTGTAACGGTGTGGCTCATTGTTTTTGAATGATTTGTGGACAACAATGGCGCTCTGTGACGCAGAGGTATATAAGACATAGCAGGCTTTGGATGTACAGACAACACTTGTTAGTACAATAAATGAATTGTTGGTTTCCTTTTTCCATGGGATTTATTGACTTTAAGAGAAATATAGAATATCGCCAGACTTATCCTTAAAGAACAATTAAAATAACTGGAGATTGTGGTCATTAGCATAGCAGCGACTACCCAGACTACAAGTTGGGTCAGCTGCATTTGGGGTTTACATACAGCACCAGACTTAAGTCCAGTCAGGTGGTGAAGAGGCTGACTGGAATGAGAGGACTTAGGATCGTTGTTGCTGTTAGTGAGGCAGTCAAAACATCTTTCACCATAGATACTTACAGGCCACCTGGGAAGTTGTGGTGTGCAATCATGGTAACATTGTTTTGCAAATATCTTTGTTTAAGCCTGTTTTGAAATGCATCTATGTTGATTAGTATCACTTAAATGGTCACAAATACAAAATAAAGTTACATTCTACTTATTATTTTAAATACTCTGTATGTGTTGAGTTGTTAAACAAGGATGGATACACAAGGGTATTTTCTTTTCTAACCATGCAGGGCTGTGAACAAAGCCTGTGACTGTCTAGCACCTACTTTCTCTCCTCCTTCTCCTCATCTTTTTTTCCCTTCTTCTGCCTCCCCCTTGCCTTCTGTCTGTCTGTCACTTTATCCTCTCTCTCAGGCCCTCAGAATAAAGACTCCAGAGAAAGCTTGACTTACGATGGAGAAGAGAAGGAGGTGAGAGAGAAAATCTTTTCAAACACTGTTGACGTGTGACTCATAATCTGTCAATCTGTCATGTTGTCTAGATGGATATATGTGTGTGTATATTTAGAGTGAGAAATCAGCGCTGTTTGTGTGAGAGGGAGAGCAAGAATAAAATCACCTGTAATTGGAAGCAGGTTTTTTTTCTGCTTATTTTGCCATTGTGTACATTTAAGTGATGCTTCTTCCACCTGCTGTGCTAGTGTGATATAGAGCGCAGTGCTGTGGGTATTGATTTCCTTTGGTGGAGCTAATAAAATACCTTTTTATCACAGCTCTTAACACCCAAGGCTGATTAATGGCTTGGGATGTAGTTTGGAGGGTGGGGGGTTGGACACAGATAGACGAAGATACAAATTACCATATCTACTACATCACTACAGAACAGATTACAGGAGAGAAGAGAGAGGAAGGAAGATAGGTGAGGAAATGGTGAAGGTACAGAGAAGTAATGGACTAATACAGCGAGCGCCTAATCTGATGGAGGCCGTGTGATATAATAATACAGAAAAGAAAGTCATTACTAAGATTCACTTAAAAAAAAAAAAAAAGTGATGCAGTTAAAACTTCATTTACAAACAAGGAAATCATGCTTGTGCACAAACCAAATCACCAGCTCCATTAATAGTTCATTGAAAACTATGTTTAGAAATGCCGATGTTCTGAAATGTTGCATGTCAATCTTTTCTAGAGTTGACTTTGTGTTTATCACATGATATTGTTTGTATGCCGGTATTTCATGCTTTACCCTCTCACTCTGTGCCCCCCCCCACCCACCCCCCCACACACACACACACACACACACACACACACACACACACAGGCGCGGAGCAGTAGAGACACAGGAAAATCGCCTTCCAGCCTGGGCCTGGCAGACTTTGATCTGCTGAGGGTGATCGGCCGAGGCAGCTACGCCAAGGTGCTGTTGGTGCAGCTGAAGAAGACGGAGCGCATCTACGCCATGAAGGTGGTGAAGAAGGAGCTGGTCAATGACGATGAGGTAAACAACGCTGATGTGTGACACACCATCAGAGTTAAAATGTTGGCAAATGTCAAAATGAGAATTGTAGGCCAGCCTTTGCGTGAACTCTGACACAGAGAGTTGGCGGGTTTTGATTTGAGTGATTGTGGAGAGGATTAGGGATGGGTTTCGATAGCCGGTTCCATTTTGGATCTGTTCCCGCGGCCAACGAATACCTTATTGAATCTCTCATTCCCAATCTCTTAGATATTCTCTTTTGCCTCTTTCTCACACTACAGGCATCTGCAAAGAGAAAAAAAATGGTGAGGTATACAAACGTGCTAACTCAGTGACACAGTTGTTAACAAGACTGACTTACTGAACATGGCGGAAAGCCCTAAACCATTACTTAAACAATGGATGTATCATGACTCAACTGTTCCAAAGTGTGAATACACTCACCGAAGTCAACGCAACAACTGTGAAATGCAATATTTGAGGGAGGGTAGTCCCGTGCTTAATGTTTTTCCTTGCCGCAAAAAGAAAAATAAGTCAGGACGGGGTTAATTAAATGTCACAGAGCAGTGACTAAATATGTGTGCTGAAGGAGTAAACTAAAAACACTGAGGATGTCTTCATTCCCAACCAAACAAACTACCCAAAAAGATTTAATAAGGGATTCAAAAGGATTCTGATTAAATAACTGGATTTGGAACTGGATTCACATTCAATAAACTGCTATCGAACCCCATCAGCTATTTTTTTTATTTTTTATTTAAATTTTTTCCAATTCTTTTTTTTTGCCACTTACTGTGAATGACACATTTTACATGTTTTCTCTATACATGAAGGTGTGTTAAAAAGTGAATTTAGCATGAATTGGCTCAAGATCAGAGACAGAAATCCGCCCGGCGGTCTTCTCCAGTGCTGAGGTTTGAACACATTTGTGGCAATAATATAACAAAATTATCATTTGAACTGTTTTCACTGCTGCCAGTTTTGGTGAATGAAAAAAGGACCGGATGAGGGCATTTTCAGAGCTGTAACTAACATTTTGTTTCATTATTGATTAGTTAATTGATTGCTTTCTCAATTGTTTACTATGTCACCTACCATATATACTGCTATTTAACCAACATTGTGCTGTTTCGGGTCACTGTATCTTGTTTTTAATCGCTTGTCTTTGTAAATATTTTGTTTTCATTTTTATTTGCTTCAATTCACTATTACTTATTTACTTTTACTATTTACTTGCACTTTTATGTTGCACACTGTTGAAGAGCTGCTAAACATATTTTCATTGTTCTAAGCACAATGACAATAAAGATCTATTGTTGGAAAATAGTGCAAAAAGCCTAGCTCAGTTTTAATTCACAGTGATATAATATAGAGAATAGCAGCAAATCCTCATATTGGAGAGCCTGGAATTGGAGAATCGTTGGTATTTTGTCTTTAAAAACAACACTAAATGATTAATCAATCAATTTTGAAAATATTTGATAATGTTGATCAACTTGTCAATTAATCAACTAATCATTTCACATTTAAGACATTTCATATAATCTTACTCATTTGCTAATAGTGAAACAAGTGACTTAATACATTACAACTTGTTAGACCAGCCACTTACAAAGGAAAAATGTACAATATCTTAAAAGCGTAACTGTCCCTTTTTTAGTCTGTCCAGTGTGACAATAACACAACACCTCCATCTATTGAGATGTGAGAAGGTTAGTTGATAGTGAAGTAAGTCTTCTGTCACTGCTGTGTATAATTAATGCAACTGGCACAATCAATGGGAGCTGTTAGTCACAGCAAAACGAACATTTGTCTCATGTGATTAACCGTCCGCCTTGTGTATCTTGACTGAAACACTTTGAGTTAAGTTGACAGACCTCTTCCGAGCCATCATTCTTTCTAAGGCCGTGTAGATAAACCATCATGTCATCAGAAATTGATCTTGTCGAACACATGTAGCAGCACAGCCAGAGGCAATGGGAGTAGTTAGCCTTGATTAGACGCACTTAGCTTGATTGACAAACTGACAAGTGCCTTTCGATTAATGGTGATGTTCTGCTGTCCCTATCCTGTCAGCGTCAGCAGCATCCGTGTCCAGACTCACCATCCAGCCATTGATAGAGACCTGCCTTTGCTTCTACTGGCATAGCCCTTTATCCTGTCGCTGGCCACCCTGATCTCTATCTATACAGTGTGCTGAGTCAAGTGCTGTGCTTATTCAGCTTTTATAGGTTCAAGGGTACTATGTTAAAATGATCTCTGATTTACACCCGGGGGTTTCTTTGTGCGTTTCTTTTCCAGGACATTGACTGGGTCCAAACAGAAAAGCACGTTTTCGAGCAGGCCTCCAATCATCCCTTCCTGGTCGGCCTCCACTCCTGTTTTCAGACAGAAAGCAGGTGAGAGCATTTTTCCTGTTTTTGTGACACGGTTTCTTCTGCAGTCTGCAAGAATTTGGAAGAATAAACATATGTTGATGTCTTTTAGAATAATTGAAAATGTATACATTTTCAACTAGCTCTGTGTCATCGCAGTGTGTGCAGATGAACAGTCACACTTTGAGATGTTACTACAAAAGTGCTATCTACCGTATTGGTTCAAATATAAGACAGGGTTTTTTTCTAGAAAAAAGTCTGAAAAAGTGGAGTTGTTTTATAATCAGGGTCTAGACTTTCAGCTGTTCAAGTTGCAGAACCTAAGAGACGTCACCTGTTTCAACCGTCAATAGAGAAGTCAGCTATATATATATATATATATATATATATATATATATATATATATATATATATATATATATATATATATAGAAATAAATATATATATAGAAATAAATCCATAATCCATTTTATTTTAATGTTACAATCCATTTTATTTTAATGTTACAAACAGCTGATCGAAAAAGCTGAGTTTTAGACGGAGCCTCAACCAGCGCCCGAACACACGTAACGTTATATGGTGGCGAGAGATAGAGAGTGACTGAAGGGAGGGAGCCCAGCGGCGTTAGAACAAAACCGTGACTCAGAGAAATAAAAAATGTTTTCGCCGATTCATCACTAGTAGTGTAACTGTAGCAAGCATCTCAATATCACTAACGTTATCCACATTCATACATAGACGAAACAAATGTTATATCCAGCTACAAAAGGCCTGGAAGTCGGAAGCAGAACGGAAGTACGAGGCGTTGTCATGGAGATGTTACACCGTCTAAAAATGCAATCAGCCAGAGAAAATCTTACCGTGGTCCTCAAAGCGGCCGCTTCCAAGAGGTTGACAGCAGAGTGTGTGATTACGTGACAGAAAAACTGAATGATGGGATGCCCATTACCAGAGCAGTCATTCAGCTGAAGGCCTGAAATATTTACCATTAATTTAAATGTGACACTTTCATCTAAGAAGATGTTGAAAATATAATTTGATTTAAAAGATGTTAAAAACAACAGCCTAGCTTGTTTTATTCAATGTGTTTTTATTAGAATTATAAATAAAATAAAAAAAATAATAATTTTCTATGAAAACAATATTTGGCTTTTATAAAGAGTTTTTCCAAAAATGGGTATTGAAAAAGGGGGGGGGGGGGGTCGTCTTATAATCGGACCAATACGGTAAATACGGTCTATTTACCCAATTGTCTGTCGGTGCATCACAAAAGGATACAGATGAGTGTTTCAAAATGACGTCTAAGAGTATTTCCTCACCTGCTGCTGCTGTGGTTAAGGTCTGTTTAAGTTCAAGGTAAATGGAACACTTTATTAAGGTCGGGAGTGTTGTCATGGGACGATCCCCATCATGGTTAAAGCGCCTGAAAACTTCTTTTGACAACTTTCAAATCTTATGCATTTCTTTGTAATATTAAATATTAATGACAAATATTCAAGTATTCAACTCTATAACATTTGCTTCTTTTTACAGACTTTTCTTTGTTATTGAATATGTGAACGGTGGAGATCTCATGTTCCACATGCAGAGACAAAGGAAACTCCCCGAAGAACACGCCAGGTAGAGTCACACGTTGAATAAGATTGATTGTCTTGTTGTCGTTCTATGTCATTTTGAATACACCATAATCTCTTTCTCAGATTCTACTCGGCAGAGATCAGTCTGGCGCTCAACTACCTCCACGAGCGGGGAATCATCTACAGAGATCTGAAGCTGGACAACGTGCTGCTGGACTCTGAGGGACACATCAAGCTTACAGACTACGGCATGTGCAAGGTGTGGATTGCAGTTTGCTGTGTATGAGCAAATTGAGGCTCTAATGATACCACAATGGACTTTGGATAAAAGCACCTGCAAAGCTGCATAAGTGTCGGTTTACAGCCCTCTGAGATGATCTCTCAGCTAATGATCTTTTTGTTTTTGCAGGAGGGCTTGAGACCCGGCGATACAACAAGCACTTTCTGTGGTACCCCCAATTACATTGCGCCCGAAATACTCAGAGGGGAGGATTACGGTGAGAATTACAACACACAAGCACTTACTAAAAATGCTATCCTTTTCTTTGCTATGATACAATATAGGAGGCATTACACAGTAATCTCTGGGATGCTGCTCTCAGTCATGATTATGGATGCTACAGTGGTGCCGACTACTTGAAAAGCATTCTTCAAATTAGTATACATATAAAAAACAAGACATTTGCAAAATAAGATGAAACTTACATTGATCTTTGGCACTACAGCATAAACGTGAGAAACAAGGGCTAAAAATGGGCCAATAAACAAAAAAGCAATAAAATAACAACGATGTGGGTAAGGATGGGTAACATGTATGAATCAGAAAAGTGTTAACAGCCATTAAGAACAAAGGTTAGGTGTAGCCTACATCATAACGGAGTGCTGCATGTAATAATATCTATAAATACAATAGAAATTCGAAAAAAAGATCTCCCTGGTTACCAAAAGAGGTATCCTAGCAATAAGATCCACTGTTGAAGGATCATACCTGTGTTTTTGCATGTTATCAGGAAAATAGTAGAATAGAACAAAGCCATTGTTAATGATATTAGTAATATTATTAACATAAAAGTAACAATTTCCCAGCAATGATGTGTTAAAATGTCTGCTGTGAAAAAAGGCCTATAGAAAACTATAACATTCAGGGTGAACAGTACCATTTGAATTGTACCAGCATCAAAATCGCGTTATATGCACGTACTGCACTGTTGGACGCACTGCAATAGTTAGACCCACCACTCTACCTATATAATCTATTTTAATGCTTAATAAAAAAAAAAATGGTAAACTAGCCAAGTTTCCTTTTTATATGAAGACAAACGGTTTAGTTTATCTGATAAATAACATTATTAAGCCAAATTTAATTCCACATTTGCTACTGGTTTTGCATAGGCCCTGCCTGCACAGCCAGCAACCAAATACAATTACTGTGTAGAAGTGTGTAACAACAACATAAAAGAGGCAAAACAAGCGTCCATACAAGAGGCTTCTTTACTTTCTTTAAAAGGTCAGGGAATATACAATAAACGATCAAAAAAGGAATTATTTGGGGAAACTTTCTACATGTGGTATTGGGAATGGGTTCTGATAGCTAAGTGTTAGTAATAGAGTCTCAGGTCAGTTCTTTCATTAAGTTCGGACGCTGAGAGAATCTCTCATCAAACCTTTTATCTCTCCTTGCTGTGTTTTTAAACATTTCATATATTGGGATGCTCAACTTATTTTCAGGTTGTGAACATTTAATTAGGCTGCCACTAAATATTATACAGTTTCTGTTTCTGCCTCCGCTGAAAAAGGTCATTAGACTTTTGGGTTGTAGTTACTTTAGCCTTAAGTTATTAGGTTATCCTAATAAGATGTGATAAGTGGAGTCAATCTGGATTTTTATTTGATCAAATACTATCAAACCCCATCCATTTGTGCCATTTTGATCTTAAAAATAGATGATGTTGGAAACCTCTCATGTTCTGTTCATATTTGTATATATTTTTTAAAAATTGTAAAGATGAATCACTGTATGTTTCTATCAAACTATGCAGAATGTGTTAAGTGCTGATATGTGATTCTAAATCAAGAGAAAATGGAATAAAAAATAGATGATGTTGAGCAAAAACAAGTGATATTTCTTGATCTTGAATACACTGTCTATAGCTTGTAAATTAATGTTTTAATATATCATTGTATATTTCAATATACTGTAGTTAAGCCCTAATGGCTTGCTCTAATAAAACGTAAAGCAGTAAAGTATGTGATTTGTTGTCAAGGGCTGAAAGCATGCAAATACACTGGTATGATGCTTTCATGGTGGGAGTGGTTGCTATAGTAACTCTAAAATAAAGGTATGGTTTGTGCAAATGGAGAAAATGAGTTGATGTGAATTGTGCTTTAACATGCACAGTCGTTGCTATAAAGGTACTATTTTGTTTCTCTATAATGAGATTAAATGGCACTTTTGGACACAACTGTCATTCTTTTGCTTCCTCGTGATAAATATGATTTGTAACATCAATACTTGTGTGTCTTCAGGGTTTAGTGTGGACTGGTGGGCGCTGGGCGTGCTGATGTTCGAGATGATGGCGGGTCGGTCGCCCTTTGACATCGTTGGGAGCTCTGACAACCCAGACCAGAACACAGAAGACTACCTCTTCCAAGGTTTCACACACACACACACACACACACACACACACACACACCAACACACACCAACACACACACACACACACACACACACACACACACACACACACACACACACACACACACACACACACACACACACACACACAGGCACACACAGGCACACACACAGGCACACACAGGCACACACACAGGCACATGCCATCTGTTACAGGGAAATGTGTGAATGCATGTAGTTATTTCATTGTAAATACTGTTTCAAAATGTGTCAGTGTATCCTTATAAGTGCTGAAAGAGTGTTGGTTTTATGGGAATTAAAAATGTTACTGAAGTCATTTTTCAAGACAGTTGTATCAAAAGCCATTGACACTTTATTGAAAAGCTTCTGTATGTTCAACAGGATTGAGCTTATAACTGCAGCATTGTCAATGCCATGTTCTGTCATTTTAGCCTCAGGAGAGCGTCTGTCTCACCCCCTCTCCCTTTTTCCTCTCACCTACTGCAGTAATATTGGAAAAACAGATCCGAATCCCCCGCTCTTTGTCAGTCAAAGCTGCCAGCGTTCTCAAGGGATTCCTCAACAAGGTAAGAAGGGGTCAGACAGGCCTGGATCAATCTAAAAACAGTGTTGGCTCCTGCTGGCCCCTGAGAATGACATTATTATGGCCTTAGTGGGAGTCAACTGCCATATCTCACTGTCTTGCATTCTTCTTTTTTCCACCCCATCCTTCTGTGTCTCAACGTGGCTCTTGCACCTTTTCACCGATCCATAATAAAAAAAAATCTACTTTTCCCCTCTCTCTTTTCTACCTTTCTTGCAAATTATTCCCTCCCTCTCGGCCTTTCTTGCCCGTCATCTGACTTTTTGTCCGTCTCCAACATCATCTCATACTGTCTCTCACCCTTTAATTCACCTTCACTCCCACAGGATCCCAAGGAGCGTCTAGGCTGCCACCCTCAGACAGGATTTGCCGACATCATGGGCCATCCATTCTTTCGAAACGTCGACTGGGACCTTGTGAGTCACTCACTCTTTTCACATACTATTCTCTCCATGTTATGGTGCGTTCTTTTTGCCTCTGAAGTCGGAGGTCGCAACTGGGAATGATGTCACATCGAAGTTGAATGCGTTCTTTTTGCAAGTCGGATTTTCATTGTTTTCATTAGCTCTAGCCAGGTTAGCCATTGTTAGCAACGCCAGTTTAAACAATGTATACGCTGTTTTTTTTATGCATACAAACCGCGTGACAACACAGATAGAAGACAGCGCTGCGTGTACGACTGATTTAGTGTGACACAAATAACACAGAAGTGGTTATAACTATGTTACTACAGCTTTCACAACTGTCGATACAGGGGGCAGCCATGTTGGATTTTCAGCTCGGGGTACTCGGTGGTTGTACGAGTTCCGAACTCGTAAATACGAGGTCAGGGGGCGTGTTTACGACTTTGACCTCGTAAAATACGAGTTGCGAGGCAAAAAGAACGCACCATAAATCTCTCTACTGCTTATCTTGAGTTGCCTTGTTTGTCGACTTAAGCACGGTTTTAATCATAATTTCATAAGAAGGAAGTCCGTACAGGTGAATGCCGGTTGCCAAATAGGTCAAAGTCAATCCATGTATCGATTGCAGAGAGAAGGAAAAACAGAAAGCTGCTACTAGAGATGGAAGGTCAAATCTAAATACATGTTGTCACCCTCTCTCTCTCCTGCCCTGCAGGCGTAGAAACTCTGTGGAGGCTGAGGGTTATTCGCTATGGCATGACAATCATGTCCTTGTGGTAAAGCAGGCAGATAGCCTTCAGTCACTTCCACTTCCTTTCATAACATACCATAGTTCTCTTAATACAGCCATGGACTAGACTTTAATAACTTTCACCACTGCTCATTATATAAAGGCCACCTAGAAAACGTTACATTGTATAATGCGCTGTTGGATTGCTTTCTATTTTGCAATTCTGTCTGCTAACTAACATCGGCATTTAAACAAACATCAATTATCCGATGTCTTTTTGATAATCTAGCTACACATTTTTCTTGCGGTAGCCTTTCTACAATAAGCCGTGCTAAAAGTTACTATAATCCGTTAAAGGAATTGATAAGCAGACAGATTAGCTAGCTAGTTGATAAGTTCTCTACTTCCACTTTATAAACAGCATTGCGTCCCTGTTAGAGCAGTCAGCTGGGTTGAAGCCAGAGCTGTGAGGCTGAGATGTGTGGCGATGACATCATCTATACGCACGTATGCGGTTTCGCCGTCCAGACGAAGCCAAACGTTTATTCACCCTGGGACCAGGTTTAAAAAAAAAAAAGTGCATTTACAGGCAGTGCGTTTACAGGATTCGTGTGGACAATCGGCCCAAATGATGCAAAAAAAATGTGCGTTTGCATCCGAACGCGTCTTCATGTGGATGGCCTCTTAGAGGACTGAAAAACAAATGGGGCATAAGACTGACAACAGCAGATAGGCTGACGGACAGACCACGGTGGGAAGCCAGAGATAGAAAGGAAATGAGTGGAGACGGATCACTGACTGACAGAGGCTCAAAGACAGAAGAGCGGAAATGTTTGGTTACAGATTACAGAGTACATTTCCTTTTCATTTGTCTGACAGAGAAATCATCATTTAATCAATCAGATTGTGAAACAACTATTCGTTGTCATTAGGAAGGCATTCATGAATTTAATTCCATTTTTATGTTTATTCTAACTTCTTTGTGAACTACTGAACTAATCTGAGAGGTTGCTATTACTTTCTCTAAACCTGGTTTGTAGTCTTGGTTATTGAGAATTGCATTTGTTTGAATACTTCCTTAAATCTTTCTGTGACTGGTGTTTGTGTCTGTGTAATTTGTGTATATTATTTATTCTTTAAAACTACAGTATGTGAGTGTAATTATGAATGTGGAGCAGGGTGTTGGAAATGAACATCTGAGGGCCTTTATTAATAACAAAAACACAATATTGAATTTACAATTGTATGATACAAATCCACACATTGAGAAGCTGGAACCAGAAATTTTTTTAAATGTGTGCTTGATAAATGACTAAACAATTTATCAATTATCAAACTAGTTGGACATACATTGACTTGTCAACTAATCGTTTAAGCGAAACTATTTTATGAACGAAAAATTTAACACAAATCTACAGGTACAGAGGCTTGCAAAATTATTCATAGCCCTTGAACTTTTCCACATTTTGTCACGTTACAACCTACCCTAGAAATCTAGACGCACCCTAGTGGCAGCAAATTTAACTTGGTGCTAGGGTCAGTTTAGGCACTCTCCGTTGGCTTGCGAGCTGGAAAAACAAAATTCTTGTCTGGCCAATCACATCGTGTATAGAGTCAGTGGGCAGGCTTATGGCTGCTGCTGCTGGTGAACAGCGGTCTTCTGGAAGACTTGGAGTTAAACTTATCTTTGAGAAAAGAACAAAGGACGGCACTGAAGTAATTCTTAAAAAAGGAAGATGTGTTTGGAGTTTTGGCGACCAGATACGGCAAAAGTTTAATCTATCAACTAGCTCCGCCACTTTCTTCATTGCTCTGCCTGGTTGTAGCGCTATCCTATTGTGTGCAGAGGGAGTTTGAAAGACAACTGTTTATCCCGCCCCTTGGATTGAGCCCTGTCAATGGTGAGTTCCCAGACCCAACATCTCGATGTGGGTCTGGCTTGTCAGGCTAGTTACAACCACAAACGTAAATGTATTTTATTGGGATTTTATGTGATAGACTGACACAAAGTGGCGCATAATTGTGAAGTGGAAGGAAAAAGATACATGGGTAACATGATACAATTTTTTTTACAAATAAAATACTGAAAAGTGTGGCGTGCAAAAGTATTTAGCCCCCCTGAGTCAATACTTTGTAGAACCACCTTTCGCTACAATTACAGCTGCAAGTCTTTTGGGGTATGTTTCTACCAGCTTTGCCTATTGAGTTGACATTTATAAAAAAAAAAAAATATTGACTACTTGTCATGGGTTAAAAAAGATAAATCAAAGAAAGATCATTTTAAAAATGCCAGCAACACCATCGGGGGATCTTGTGCGTTCACATCATCTCTCTGCAATATAAATAACCCAGACTCTCTCTTCTTCTCTTCCCTTTCCTCCTTGCCTCCTACCTCTCCTCCTCCATTGCCTCCTCATTTCCTCTCCCCTGCTGCTCCCCAGTCCCAGTTTTATAAGTTATAGAGGAGACAGAGATTGTCAATTGGATTTAGGTCTGGACTTTGACTGGGCCATTCTAACACAAGAATATGCTTTGATCTAAGCCATTCCATTGTCGCTCTGGCTGTATGTTTAGGGTCGTTGTCCTGCTGGAAGGTGAACCTACACCCCAGTCTCAAGTCTTTTGCAGACTCTAAGGCCGCTGACACACCGGGCCGATTATCGGCCGTGGGACAGTCTGGCGAGGTCAGTGACTTGAGTCTGTTCGGTGTGTTCCGTGCCATCGTCCGTCGGAGGAGCTGTCGGCCTTCATTTTGGCCAACCTGACGTGTCCGTTCGAGACAAGGCCGTTCGGACTAAACCGGAAATGGCGAGCGGGCAGCCTCTCAAAATCTGAAGAAAATCTTTTAAACTGACCTTTGTGGATCTGAAATGAAGAGATTCAGCAACTGCATGGCCTATTTCTCGCTTAAAAATTTGAACTATTTTATTAGAATATGAGATCATATTCTGAATGAGCCGCCATTGAAAAATCCGGAAGAAGCAGGAAAGACCACGTGACGCGTTCATCCAATCAGCTGCCGGTTTTCATTTTTTGGGACGACAATACAGAGTAGCGCCGTCTGCTGTTATGGAGACGTATTACATCTCCATAACAGCGTCATTTTGGTGTGTTCCGAGGCACTTTTTGGACCTTGGGGAGCCAGCTGATCAGTCCAACTGCCTTTTCTGCCAACGGTTGGCCCGTCTGATTAGTGTGTCTTCACCTTAACAGGTTTTCTTCTAAGATTGCCCACTCTGACCAGCTTCCCTGTCCCTGCTGAAGAAAAGCATCCCCACAGCATGATGCTGCCACCACCATGTTTCACGGTGGGGATGGTGTGTTCAGGGTACATCACCCTGAGTGCAGTGTTAATTTTCCGTGCCATATTCTTTCCATTTTCGGATGATGGATTGAACAGTGCTCCGTGAGATGTTGAAAGCTTGGGATATTTTACCTAACCCTGCTTTAAACTTTAACTTTACTTTGACCTGTCTGGTATGTTCTTTGGGCTTCATGGTGCTGTTTGTTCACTAATGTTCACTCTATCAAACCTCTGAGGCCTTCACAGAACAGCTGTATTTATACTGAGCTTAGATTACACAGGTAGGTGGACTCTATTTAGTAATTAGGTGACTTCTGAAGGCTGGAAGGGACTGAATACTTCTGCATGCCACACTTTTCAGTTTTTTATTTATAAAAAAAATTTGAAAACCATGTATCATTTTTCACTTCACAATTATGCGCCGCTTTGTGTTGGTCTATCACATAAAATCCCAATGAAATACATTTACATCTGTGGTTGTAACGTGACAAAATGTGGAATAGTTCAAGGGGTATGAATACTTTTGCAAGCCTCTGTAAAAGCTGAAAACGTTAACTAAAACTGCTAAAAATGACAAATTACATTTCCTCTTTGGCTTAAGACTGACACCAGTTGAATTTAATATTTTGCTGCATATATATATTTGTCATATATATATATATATATATATATATATATATATATATATATATATATATATATATATATATATATATATATATATATATATATATATAATCTCCAAAAGTCTTCAAAGAAAAGGAAACTGTACACGTGTAAATGATCAGGCAAGTTTTAATCTCTTCTTAGTCAGACGGATATTACCTTCACAAATGAACACAGACATGCACTAGTGGGTGACCGCACACGCACACACACACAGAGAGACACAGACACAGCTCGCCAGGGATCACCATGACCTCTTTTCCCTGTTTGGTCTGGAGCAGGGACCCAGCAGTCGGTCACAGTGTCAGTTTACACCTCTCCCTCCCCTCTCTCTCTGTCTCTCTCTCTCTCTCTGTCTCTCTCTCTCTGTCTGTCTGTCTCTCTCTCTCTCACTCACTCACACTCTCTCTCTCTCACTCACTCACTCACTCACTCACTCACACACCCACCCACCCCTGACAGTTTGCCCTGCAGTGTACCTATTGGCCTGCAGGGGGAGCATTCTTACAGACAGTAGTGTAACAGTTGAGAGACAGATGAGGCACTACCAGTTACCTCTGTAATGTGATCAATGTAATCGGAGGCGCTGGGTACAAGTGCTTCATCAAGGGGTTTTACAGAATTTTATAGGTTTGAAACAGAAACAAGAGTTATACATTTTGCCATTATAACAATAGCACACTGATAGAAATAGAGAAAATACAAAACAATAGTAAAATTCAATTATAAAATATAAAACAAGTAGTGCAATCCATCCATTCTCAACAGAGAAATCTCCCAACTGACCGCCGCCTTCCCTCACCTTGACATTACGCACAGAAGCTGTTCTTCATATTGTCCTGCGTACAGACATTATTGATTAGTGTAGCCTTGTAATAGCCACATCAATTTTAACATTTCACAATAGTACACAGTGATATATAAAGTAAAATTAAGTTGAGTCAAAACACTAAAACATAGCAGTATGGAAGCAACAGCATAGAAGAGAGAGTTTATTCTGGATAGATGCAGCGATTACATGGCGCATTGGCCCCCAGGCAAGTAGTCAAGCAATGGAGACCACATTTCAGTAAAGGACAGCTCATTACCCTTCAGGACTGCAGCGACCCTTTCATGATAGAGGTCCCTGAATATCCAGGCTAGACTATCACTCTCGGGCTGCAACTAACGATAATTTACATTATCGATTAATCTGCCGTATGTTTTCTCAATTAATTCATTAATCATATAGTCTTTAAAATGTCAAAGAAAAAATATACCATCACAATGTTCCAGAACAGACATATGTCTTCAAATTCCAAGGATTTTTCATTGACTATGATATATGAAAAGGAAAAAGCAGAAAATGCCTACTTTTGAGAAACTGGAACCAGAAAATGTTTTTTTTTTTTAATTTTTTTTTTTGCATTTTCACTTGAAAAATAACCGAAATTATTTAATCGATTATCGAAATACTTGCAGATGAATTGTCTTTTATCGGCAATCGTCAATATTACTTTACAGTTTAAATATAGATGTAGTGATTAAATGTGTTTCTAATGTCAGTAAAGGCAGATTAAGTTGTTGTGTTCTCACCTGATTCCCGTGTTGTTATTTCAGCTGGAGCAGAAGCAGGTGGTCCCTCCTTTCAAGCCCAACATCTCAGGGGAATTCGGACTAGACAACTTTGACGCCCAGTTCACCAACGAGCCCATCCAGCTCACGCCTGATGATGAGTGAGTCCCCATTTATCTTTCTTTTTCCTCTTATTATAATTAATATAAGTTAATATAACATGTCATTTTCACTTGATAAAATAACTTTTTCTCATTGCAGTGATGTGGTCAAGAAGATCGACCAGTCTGAGTTTGAAGGATTCGAGTACATCAACCCACTCCTGATGTCAGCGGAGGAGTGTGTGTGAGAGAACGCAATGTCTGTGCTCATACACACCTCCCACACACACACAAACACACAATCATGCACGTGTTACGTGGCGTCTCAGTGTCTTCAAGCTGCATGGTTACGAGACAACCCGGCGACATCAACCTTCTATTCGAGGGCCGCACATGCACAGCAGAACGCTTTTTTTGCCAAAACCAGTCTCACACTCTGCCATTTATAACCACTTGCCCTTAAGCCTACCTTCTTTTTTAATTATTTTTATATCATGTAAATCTGCACTGATATCGATTTTCTCATCGGGGTCTCTTTATCGGGAGCCAACGGGGCTACAGAGTCCTTAAAGGTTGCTGTACACAGGGGCAGGGGATGAGGCACAGCCCCTGACAGATTGACTGAACATCCTCTTCTTCCAGCTGGCCGGGTGTTTTCAATGCATATTTTATTTGTATATATATGAATCTACTATAAATGTTAGACAAGGCCTTTTCAGCTTCAAGCCACATTCGGACAAAACTGACAACTTTATCATAAAGTCATTTTGGATTTAGCTTTGTTGCAACACCCCGTCTGTAGAGGAAAGAAGAATCATAACACTAGCCTTTTAAAAAAAAAAAAAAAAAAAAACAATAAATAAAAGATAAAAATCTATATATTTTTTTTAATTTAACAACATCATTATAGATGTTGTTCTAATGTGTTACCAGTCCAGCCTGAGTATCAGAACCTAAAAGGTTCAGGCTTTGTTGTTTAGATGAATACACAACATCTGGAAAACAGAAGGTGTCTGCTTCAAGTCCCATCTTCCCAGAATGAAGGAACGTATACAGCAGCATCACAACACTAATAATGAGTTAATACTATTAAACTGTGAATGAAAGTGTTCGCTATGCAGGGACATGGGCTGGAAGAGAAGCACATCGTACCTGAACGCTGGAGCACAGGTTAAATTTAGCTGTGCAGACCATTCATGAAATATACATTTACACAGGACCAAAAAAAAAAACAATTCTGAAAAATGTCTTGCTGGTATGAATCAAAAGGTACAGTATACATAAGGAAGCTGTGCTGTCCCATTTATATATTCAGATTTTTTTTTCTCCTTTTTAATACTATGCCTTTTCTGAAACGTCATCTTTTTTTTTTTTTTTTTTTGGTACTTCTCCATTCCATGTATGTTTTTTGTTGTAAATCAAAATACGAAGTGATTGTTAAAATGAGAGCTCGTTCAGAAGTCCAAAGCCTCAACGCAGTACCTACTGTAAACTGTGTCTGCTGTGCTCCATTTTTATCGTATCTATCATAACCTGAATTAGATATTTTGTAAAACTGCTAAAAAGCATATAAAGTAAAGGCTCTATAGAGCAGCTCTCTGCCCCCTGACTGTAACGACACTAAGTGACGGTGCATGAACCTCCAGACTCATCCAGTCAAAGCTTCTCTCTACTTGGAAAATGTTTTTGGATACCGTGGTGACCGGAGGAACTCATTCATCTGTTACGCATGTTACTTTATCTTTTTTGTAAATCTGATTTTTTTTTTTTAAATTTTGAATCTTTTTTTTTCTTTTTTTTTCATCACTACATTGATTCCAAAATGTTACTGGGTTAACCCAATGGGAACTTTATTTGTTGTATTTGTTGTGTTGGGGATGTTTACCACCCAGAGGACTCTGCTGACGTTTATTATTAGTGTGCGAGGAAAAAACACAGACAGTAAAATAAACATTTTATTTCTCTTGTGGTAATATGTGCTTGTGTCAGTGTGGGTCTGTCATTCATTTAAAGGACCGCGCCACCAATTTTACACAAGTCAGTTTATCGTTATAAGGAGTGCTGTTCATATGAAAACAGCTGTATAACGTCTGCTGGGACTCTGGAGGACCTACATTTTTTTTTTAATTTTTTTTTTACAGAAAACCTGCCCTAAAAACTGGGGCCATTTTCTCACTATAAAATATATAAACATCGTAGGAATGCATGAACAACAACATATGTAATCAAATGTAAATTAATGTTAACTCCTAGCCTGGGAAAACCCTGACGAACTTCCGATAAATTTGAGATTTGCTCTGCAAGTCAGTCTGGCGAAGAGCCTATTCAAGCCCATTTCCAGTTTTTCCAAATCAAGGCACCAATCACAACCGTTGAGGCGGGATGACGATAGCGCAGTAACAGCAAGCAGCTTTTTGTTTACGATCAACATGATGGCCCCTGAAGCACAGCAACCGTTGATGCCGCTGCTGCTGCTACGTCACCCAGGTCGTTGGTCTGATTGGTTGAAGGACTATCCAGTTGCGCCCAGAGGCATTTGAGCGGCGTCCATTGGTGACGCCCCTTTAGAAATGCGCTGTGAAAGAAGCTTGCCCAGACCCACTCTGTTACAACTGAGAAGGGTCTGGTGTCAACCAGGCTGTAACTCCTGCACTAAAAAAAATGTAACCAGTCTCTCACAAGTCCTACAACATTATACAAGTTCAATATTAAATCTCTAGTGTATCCATTTGTTAAAATAAATGTTTTCATATCCTGAATGAGTAGTACATGTTCAGTAAATTACGTTTTCTGATTTTATAAAAACCTGATGAAGACCTGATTTTTTTTTTATAGTGAAAAAGTGGTTATTTTCCATTCGTTGTAGGCAGACAGAACGGAACTGTTAATCGAAATTACATGAATGAAGCTAAACCTTATATCATTGAACAAAATAGAAATTTCCTGGCAGAGATCCTGTTTAGTGTATTTCCTGTTTGAAGAAAGAAATAATGGGGTGCAACATTTTGTCATGTTAAATCTCACCTTTCTAAGTTGTAGAACTTTCATTTAACTTGCAATGTGAAGTAACACCAGTAATGAGAGGTCGGAGGATCACCAGAGTCATTCGGATTCATTCTCTGGCTGTATAAATTTTCACAGCAATGCATCCGGTAGTTGTTGAGGCATTTCACACACAAACACACACACACACAAAATCAACCTTATGGTGGCATTGTGAATATCTGCACTGATTTTCACAATAGTCAACCTAATTGTTGAGATATTTCAGTCTGGACCAACTGACTGACAGACCGACATTGCCATTCATCGAGCCACGCTAATGACTTACTTAACTTAAACCCTTTATCTCCTAGTTGAGCACAGGTCATCCACAATTCTGCTCCAGCACTCTCGGTTTTGGCCGCTTTCTCTAGTTCCATTCAGGTGTACTTGTTCTGTAAGGAACACCTTTCAACCCAAAACCCTGACATCGTAGATTCATTGTGTTTGTTTCCTAATCATTGTTATCTGAGTGGGGGAGTAGCCCACCTAGCTTCACCAGAGCCCCGTTGGCCCACATGTTTCCAGGTTATTTCATAACAGGCTTTCAGGCAGCAGCCTGGGCAGAAAACTGCCCCCCATACATCGCTGTTTTTTTTTTTTTTTTTACGCCTGTTTCCATCTCCCACAGCAAAGACAAAGGGTTGGGCTTTGGGAGACAGCCACGCTGGTGTAGTGGCTAAACGATCCTGCTTTTTAAGATTTGCAACCAAAGAAAGGTACCTGTAATGTGAAGTGACACAGACTCAGTCCTACTTAAAAGTGAATTATTTTGGCAAAAAATGGTGCATTGTTGAGATCATGCAAACACTATGAAGTATCATACTCATACTATCAAGCTTGTGACGGTTTTACTGCTGAGACCAGACCTGAGATCTCAGACCCACATGGGCGTCTAGAGAGAAGGGAATTAGGCTTGAGTCGTTAAGCTTGAGCTTTTCCATTCCAGCTGCTTGTGTCTGCACTGCTCACGTGACTCCCGTCTGGTTTTTAGAAGGCCCTCGGCGTACCCGTGGGTTAAAAGGTCATTGGCACTATTTCCACTCTGCCCCTCACACAGTGCTGAGAGGTGAAAAAAAGGGTCATGGAAATGATGTGTCAGAAATAATAAAAACGGATTGATGTGTGTGCTGCAGTAACTTGCACAATGGTAGATAGAAAGCAATTGTGTGGGGCTTATTTCCCATCCTGCTCCATTAAACCATTGTAGACTGTCTCAATTGAACCAGATTTTTTGGAAAAATTACTCCACTTGTACTACTACACGAGACAAATACAGCATTGCTGCATGCTGGACGAGGATAAATGTCTATGCATAATTCTGTGTTCCCATGATGGTATGTTTGACATTGTTCCTGTGCCCTCTCCGGTGGAGAACGGGGGTACGCCTCCCCAGGCACTGTGGCTCCACATTACCCTGTGGAAGACACCGGGAACACTAACCTTGTATAATTAATGATGTAAAACAGAGGAGGATCTGAAAAAACATCCTGTTTTAATTGCTCTTATCTTGTTGGGTGTTTTAGTCCATCCCTGAAGGGATTAATTAAGCAGCAGAAGAATCATACTTGGACCTAAATGCAGTCCCTTAGTAAAACACACACTACAACTTAAGGTGAATAGTGTTCTACTCGGCGCGGTCTCCATGCAATCACACTACATTTACTGGTGCTCTTTACTGTAGTACTAAGCATCTATAGTTAAATGTACTTGTACCACCCTCCCTGTAAGGTAGCTTCAAATTAGTGTGTGCTACTAAATTGATTGTAATTGTATAGTGAAGGCATCTTGAGATATAAAAACTTGTTTCATTAAGAGAAACTTGAAATGATTAATCATGACCATCACTTCAAAAACACCAACATACTTCAGAAACACCAACACGCCAACATCTGTATATGAATGAATGGGACTAACAAGTAGAATAATGGAGGAACACTGCTACATGTCAAATAAACCAGTAGGATTTATAGTAGAAATATCTCACTTTGAAATAAGGGAAGCTATATGTACCACTGATTATACAAAATAAAAACGTCAAGACTGACCTTGAGTTAATAGTGCAATCACATTTACAAATGTGGGTTATGTCATGTTGAATGTCACGTAACAGAGCTTGGAAATCCCCTGTATGATGTATATGTTTGTCACATTTATGTTTTTCAGTGTGGTTTCAACTGCAGATGGTTTTGTTTTTGTTCTTTTGGCATATGTTGTATTTTTGCAAGACTAACAGTATTAATATACAGTATTAAAGGATACGTTCATATTGTTTTCAAGTCTATCTTAATACATACATTTCCCACATGCCATACTGTATGTATGTTGAAGTATTGGGGTCATTTTTCTGCACTAAGTACTTTTCATTTTATGTATAGAGTACATTTAGCTGATTATACTTACATAACATTTTTAAGGCAGACGTTATACTTGTAATGGAGTATTTTTACTATGTGGTATTAGTACTTTTACTTAAGTAAAGGATCTGAATACTACCTTCACCACTGGTAGTCACTCATCTCCATACTGGTTGTTAAGCAATCCAATTTTAGCACACCTCCAATGTATGTCAATATAAAAAAAAACAATTATCAGGTGTACTCAATTGCCAGTTTATCAAATCAGAGACACACACATACACATACACAGAGAGGAGAACATTAACTGAATGTCCAATCTAAACTGTCTGACACCTTCAGACTCTGTGGTGAAGGTGTGTGACCTCAGGCCAGCACCCAAATTACAGATACATCTGAACAACTCAGGACGTATATTACAATATCACTCATTGATTGCAGACAGGATGTATGAAAATGACTGTGAGGTGTCTGCCCCCAGGCTCCACTTAGTACTAAGTCCAATAACAGTTAGACAGAGTCTCGGCTAATATATAATAGAAAAGCTCTTCACTCTGTGAATCCCAGCTCTTTCAAAACCACACTCCACGCTGCCTCATCCTTCAGCGTATTGCTTTACTCCTAATGAACAATCAGTGCTGGTCACAATATGGCAGATATGAGATTAATTTACTCCTGCCGCAGTACACAGAGTGATGTTATTACAGGAAAATCAATGTCCCTCTTGTTGTTCTCTGGGGCTGGACAGGGTGTACGCACATCTGCTCTCATAATACAACTGCTGACCTTGCTGTCAGAGTGAGCCAGAGAGAGGCTGCAGCGAAACGGCCGACGGTGTTGTTTATCAAGGCTTTATCAAGCCTCTGCTCTCACAGACGTGTGACATCAGACTGTGGGTCAGTCAGCCAGCCAGGGTGTACTCCAGCTGAAAAAAAAACAACATATGTAGACAGAGCATGATAACCTTTAAAGATTAAAATTCCTGCCAAGAACATGATAGTTCAGACGCAAGAGTAAACAGTTACTAAGGGAATTCAACCTTCTTCAAATGAAAATATATTAGCTATAATTCATAAAATCTCATTCCTGACCTCCTTGTGTTCAGATTTCATTAACTCCCATCATTACTAAAGGCACAATAGACTGCCTGAATGACCTCTTGACCTTTTGCAGAGGATAGGTCCATAAAAAGAGTGTGGGGGAGGTGTGGGAGACAAGTAACCCATTTGCCCAGTGAGTTTGTCCTCTCTTATCCTCTCATTTTTACAAACTTGATGGAAAGCCAACAAGAGAAATAAGGCTTTCTGTTATGTCATTTCATGCCAGGACAGGCTATGTGAACAAAACCATCTAACAACCTGATTCAAGCAAAAGGCACACAATAATCTCTAACACGAATAGATCTGATTGGGAATACTACCTAAAAAATAAAATAAAAAAAGTATGGGGGGAAATCATGCTGAAAATGTAGAGCAGAAAATATTTCACGTTCACAGTTTACAAATAAAATGTCCTCCTTAAGATAAGCTCCGTTTTTTATTGAAATCAAACAAATGTCCAATTCTGGACCCTAAGGCCCTCCAAAGGTCCCCGAACCCCATTTGTGGCATCCACTGACTGCCTGTTGTTGACGTCTATCTCCAGCTCTCTGCTCACTGCTGGAGGAACAAATCTCCCAGGCTGTGCGAGACAAACAGACAGGCAGGCAGACAGACGAGAGACACCCCCGCATAGTTTCCGTCAGCCGGGTGACGTCTCCGCCTCTCAGCCCGTGTGCAGAGTGACGTTGCGGGGCTGTAGTGGAGCCTCTAGCTGCATCTTGTTGACGGTCCGCCAGGCTTTTCCAGTACTGAGAAGACCCCGCGCGAGTGAGGACGACCGACACAGGCAGCGTTTTCAGGCAAGTGTTACAAGATTAAAAACAGATGGAGCTTTTAAATGGGCGCTTTTTAAACAGTGTTGATTTTGTCGACAGCGGATCGCAGCGCATGAGAAGGTTGAGTTTGAATTCCTGTATTCAGCCGACGGATTGTGGTCGAAACTAACCTGGTTGCCTGCTGTATCGCTCTCTATCTAGGGGTTAGCCTGCTGTAATGTTAGCGCTTTCGGTCCTCTCGGCTAGCCAGCGTTATCGCTTACTATGTCGGGCTAAACTGCCTTAATATTATAGTGGGTTACCCTACTCAGTCGCGACGGACACTGTCGTTTATCACTGTGTGTGCTGGGTGAGCAGTCTGATTTGTTTTCGCTCTCTTTGCTGATGTGAACTGGGTTAAGTTAGCCTGTCTGTGCTCTTGAGAGCCCTGTTAGCCTGCTTCATAGCCCTGGTATGCTGGTGAGACTGCTTTATAGCCGACTGTACCCAGGGTAACGTTAAGCCGGGGGAGCTAGCGTTAAGCTAGCTCGCGCTAAGTGTCGAGCATTTTAAAGACAAGATTTCTCAATTGATTTCCAGACGATTGCGCATATTTCTTCGCTTTCACTTTTTCGTACATGTTTTGTGGTCAAGACATATTTATTTATGATTTAAAATAATGTGACAAAACATGCGTAGCTAATGTTGAATGTGTTTTGGGTCGTTTCAAGCGATTTGATGTTGGGTGTATCGGAACAGGCACGTTAACGTTACCTGTGTGTTTAACGTTAACACACGGGGAAAGCTGCGGTTGTAACCCCCACCGTGCCCTCACCAAGTCGGTGTGTGGGTGTGTGTGTGTGTGTGTGCGTGCGTGCGCGCGCGTAACGCTGGATCGAGGTGCCTTCCCAGACCAGACTGTAGACAGTGAATGTCATTATCAGCGCTGTCTGCATACCACAGTGCCGTCGTGGCGAGCCAACAGAAGAGGCGAGGTACAGTTTGCAGACTGGAGAGAGGAGGAGGGGGATAGCACGGGATGGAGCAGAGCATTATACGCGGTGTCCTTGCAGCAGCAAAAAGGATAACAGAAGTGGAGGTGACATTAAGAAATATTTCCTAATAACGTTAGCCAATGGCTGTGAGGTTGTTTGAGAAATACCACCGTTGTTATTGACCGAAGCGATTCGGGTGTTGTGATTTCTGACATAAATAAACCGATTTGGTTGGAGGTTTTCGCAGCCAAACGGGAGTCCCGTGCAGGCTGTGGTAGGAGCTGCTACCCTTCCGTAGACCATCATTTATTGGTTCATTGATCTGATTTTGCAGTTTCTTTCTCAATCGGCCCACGGTGATATTTGCCATTAACAACGCCCACAAACATGTGGAATTGAGCTCGAGGCTTACACCGCCGCAGCATTTCAGTCGGTGGAAAAAACGATGGGATGCTGACATTTGCAAAAGCATGCACCGTGGTCAATTAACCGAACGTGCGTTTTTGCCTTTTTTACAAGCCGAAATCCCCACTTAGTGTCGATAAAATAAAATGCATTTCAGACAACAAACATGCGCAAATACAGTAAATGTTGCATTTTCAAACTGAAGTGCATTCAGTCTGCCGTCTCTTGGTGTCATACTGCAGTAGTGGCCATTATCATCTAAATTGCGTTTGAAATTGGGGATACCAGCTAAGTGTTGTTTACCTTATTACTGTCAATTTAGTCATTCCGCAGTAAGCCTGAGAGTAAAAAGGGGAAACACCGCTTTCCATACTGCTGAATGTCAAGCTGTGAAAGGCATGAAAGAAGGGGGCGACTGCTGTTAACGCTTTTATCAATTGTTTTTCATGGAGTTGATGGGGTCAGCGTGGGGTAAGCAGACCTAGGGGAAGACACAATATGGTTGGGAAGGGCACTTTCATTTGCTAAGTGAAATGTTTTTGACCATTGTATCAGACTTACATTAACAATGTAATGGGAGAGGGAGGGGCTAGGTGTTGGGGAACTTCACTTGGATAGTTATGTCTGGTCAACTGGTTTTGCTTGTTAAAATTCTCACTTGGGGCTGGGAAGTTTGTTTCAACATCTTTGGTGAAAACCTAGATGCAAATGTCCCCTGGGGTTCAATTACAAGGGCTGAGAAAGCCTTGTGTTTGTGTTTAGTATGGTAATGGCCATTTGGTTTAGTGAGCAGCCATTGACCTCTTCAGCCCCCAGCTGGGACAGCGGCCATGAAACATTTTAAACTCTATGTGGATAATTCATGCTAAGCAACCACTTTTTTTGTGAGGTCATTTTCAGTTTGTTTATTCGTCTACAGGAAATAAATTGATTAGTTATAATTTAGATAGTGACATATTTTTTTGTGTGCTGCTTTTCTGTTTTCTAAATTCCTGTTTTTTCATACTCAGGAAGCGGATCAGAACATAGAAGACTTCAGTCACCATCATGCATGTGTCTAACTACCAGAAGATTTGTGTCATTTGAAAAGACTTAAGGAGAGAAAAAGACTACGAATACGAGAACTCAGTCAGCAGACAGAAACAACAATAACCCAGTGCTTAGACATGGCCGGCACCCAGACCAGTTTGAAAACCCCTTTCAAAGACTTCACCTCATTCAAGGGCAACATGAAACGGCTGTATAGAGAGCGACTTGAAGACGCGCCCATTAAGAAGCGAGTGATGGCGGAGATCAACCTGAAGCGTCGGAGCTTGGATTCCTTCCCCAAAACTCCCAAGGTAAAGAGGGAGCAGATCGAGGAACTGTGCCACGAGTCTGACATGGATGTGGAGGGCCGGGCTGAACTGCACATGGTGAGCTCTGCTAAAGCCTTGGACCTGAGCCCTGGGCTCAAACACACACTGGCCCAGTTCACCCTCAGCAGCCAGAGTTCCCTCGGGGGCCCAGCTGCCTTCTCAGCCCGAACCAGCCACGAGCATTCCCCGGCAGACATGCCCCCCCTGCCGTCCCCTCCTGTTCTGGGAGGGGGCCCTCTGCTGGTTCCCTGTGACAGCTCCACTGAACTCACCCACTCGCTGCTGGAAGGAGAGTCTATCTCCTGCTTCATCGTTGGGGGAGAGAAGCGGCTTTGCCTGCCCCAGGTGCTCAACTCCGTGCTCCGCGACTTCTCGCTGCAGCAGATCAACACTGTGTGCGACGAGCTCTACGTCTACTGCTCGCGTTGCGACGCTGAGCAGCTGCACATCCTCAAGGTGCTGGGCATTCTGCCGTTCAACGCACCTTCCTGTGGCCTCATTACGCTGACGGATGCACAACGGTTGTGCAACGCTCTGCTGCGTCCTGGGGCAGTCTTGCCTGTCGACCCCAGCGGTAAGCTGTCGACCCAGGGCCTGCTGAAGGAGAGTGAAGCCAGTTTCCAGGTGGAGCACCAGTGTTTGGGGAAGTGCCAGGGTCTCTTTGTGCCCCAGTTCTACACCCAGCCTGAGGCGCCCTGCATCCAGTGCATTGAGTGCCAGTTGCTCTTTTCACCACAGAAGTTTGTCATGCATTCACACAAATCACCTGATAAGAGGACCTGCCACTGGGGCTTTGACTCAGCCAAGTGGCCCTGCTACCTGCAGCTTGCCAGGAAGTACCAAGGCATGCCTGAGGAGCCAAAGCTCAAGCAGCTCCTGGACGAGGTCAAAGAGAAGTTCCACTACCAGCTTAAGAAGTCGCTAGACAAAGTAAGTGCACTTCTGAATGATACCCGTGTCTTTGTTTGTTTGCATGCATTAACATGGCATTCATCATCATTCTGGTAAGGAAGCCACTTAAAACTGTTTTATTATGTTGAATGGTTTTCCATAGTCTGTCTATTCAGCAGGTTTTCTAGACTACCTCACAGCTGGTATTTTCTTAAACCTGTATTGACCTAGTATGTGTTAAAGAGACCTGGGACAGGTGGTGACATCTGCCTGGCCTGGTCTGAGCAGACAAGTAAGGCCAGCTGGCCACAGCTGAAGGGGAGTGCATCATTTGCCCCCTCAGGTCCCCTGGAGGTCACTGGGAATGTCACTGTACAAAAGGCCAACATAGGAGACTCAGGAAGGGCCTTTTAACCCCTATATACAAAAATGATGTTAGGAGTTAATTGTTGGACATTTTATCTAACTGTAAAATAAGACATTTTCTAGTTTGCCAAACTTAACTGGAATTTGTCTTTTAGCAAATTCCTACACAATTTAAGAAAAAAGGAAAGCAAACTAAGACATTTTTGGATGGTTAGACAATATAGCTATGGCTTCTATTAAAGACTTGATTCATAAATCCTTTGCTCAGCAACAAGGACAACATACATGTACATCACTAGTGACCCTTTTACCTCCAGGCAAACCTGAAAGTGAAATGGCTGCATTGCATTAACAGTAGTTATCACTGAAAGCCAGAATGCAGCAGAGTCTTCCAAATGATTTTGCCGATTCTTTTTATTCTTGCTGTGTAAATCATGTCAATGCAGTTATCTAAACCACAAGGGCAGCAAGCCTATTGAAAAGTCACATTCAGTGGGGGGGAAAGCTCTAGATTGTTTCCCTGCCATTGACTGGTTTATGTCTAATGACCTCCCTCTGACCACAGTGGACTGCCCTTTTTGTATTGCTGTATGGGTAAAGGTGGGTTTGTGTGGTTTGTTACATCCAAATCCACCAGTTTTTACCGGCTTTAACCAGCAAACACACATTTTGAACAGAAAGGGGCTCTACTACAACCCCTTGCTGGCAAGATTTATGTGTGATAGTAGTACAGCAGGCAGCAGGATCAGTGAGTGTAGAGTAGGGAGATTGCAGTGTGTATTCACAGTGTGTGTGCAGGTGTGAGTATGCACATTTCTGGAACACATTTTGTATTGTTGTTTTTGTACCTGAGATGGGGAAATGCCTTGCTTTTTTATGTCTGCCTGGTTAACTTGGTGTCTGAATGTGCCGGAAATACTGTCTGCTGTCTCGTCTAGCGTATCGACCGCATTCCTGTCTCGCCTCGTCCTAATTGTCCTCCTTCTCTTCCTCTGCCTTGGTTTAAGGTATGCATCTTGGAAGACGTAGACATTCTTTCTAAAAGGCAGAGACGTTTTAATAGGAAACACACATGCAAAAACAGCAACATACACACTAGACACATGTACAAAAAACATATGCTCAAGGTGGATGATGAGTCCTATAATCTGTATTTTTATGTGTGAGACATTGCCAACCTCAGTGTGTGTGTGTGTGTGTGTGTGTGTGTAATGAGTGGCTCACTGGAGGCTAGTATGACGCATCTTCGTCTCACACTTTGCCAGTCTCACTGGAGCCTCTCTGTCTCACCACAGTTTTAGGTGCTGTCTTCTCTCTCAGGGGTAATTTCTCAGTCAATTCTTTCCCTTTTCGTTGTTGTTTCTTCTTTCTTTTCTTTTTTTTTTTTTATCTTGCAGCTATTGCTAAGCAGTATTGACTAGATTTAATATTCTGTTATTTGTGATGGGGTTGGCTTGATCAGAAATGGCAAATTAAAAGTGAAACTTCAGCTACTTTTGACACACAGTCACAAATCGCCCAAATCCTGGAAAGACGGTTGCCTATGAGTCTACAGGAAGCAGGTGATTTTAGCATTAAAAGAGGATGCCACTCCACCCCCACACCTAAACGGGATGTACGGGTGTGCGAAAGGTCATTGGCCATAGAACGAGGTGACCTGGCAGTGTCCGCTTCACTCAGTCAGCCTATCCACTCTCTGTTTAAGTGTGTGTGTGTGTGTGTGTGTGTGTGTGTGTGTGTGTGTGTGTGTGTGTGTGTGTGTGTGTGTGTGTGTGTGTGCGCGTGTCTGTGTCTGAACAGGAAGTGAGGCAGACGGACATGTCTCTCACCCTGAACATCCTCCAGGGTCTCTGTGTCCAGCCTCCTCCGCTGCACTGGCTGTGTGACTCATACTTTCCACATCCCAGTGGATGTTAGTGGAAGTCCAGCCAGGCAGCTTATAGTCACACATGCTTTTTGGAAAGATGGCTCGCCTTGGTATGTTGGTCTAACCCCGACTGCAGACCCTTTTCCCAATGGCCCTTATTTACACACAGTGTCAATGTGCACATTTACAAGCAGTTTCTAGTTTTACCGGAGAGCTCTGGGACCTCTAAAAGAGAAGAGACACAAACAAGGGAGCTTTCTGGAAGATTTTTTCCCCCACCTTCTCCAATGGCCAATGGTCCCATATCCTGTTAGGTGTGTTTGGTTTGAGAAGGTGCAGTTAAAAACTCCAGGACTTGCTCTCTATAAACGATGCTTTGTGCCTCAAGGCACTGCTACTCTGTCTACTGATCCCTGCTGTGTAAATAGAGTTTGCTAGACAGACGCCACCAACAGACAGCAAAAAGCTTAAGAGTTACTTTAGTATCTGACAGACAATGAGTTCATTTTGCCTTCAGTGGATGTGATGGACACTTGTACTTTCCACTGAGACAAGACAAGATCATGTGTTGTCATTTTTATTGGGTGATTTTTTTTTATCTCATAAGACATGAAGTAACATAAATTCCCATTGATGATCATCATTTTGTTTATTTTGGCTGTGTTTACATGGCATGTCATCAGGCATGCGGTGTATTACACAACATCTACATGAAAAAATCCCCAGTAGTAGTCGGTATTAGGTCAAGTTATATTTTAAGGTGCAAAGATACACAAAGGTCATTTTTACAGTCTATAATGTAAAACAACTGTACAACTTTGTTCATTGGTTTTATTTACCAGAATCTTATATATTAACTTTTCTTAGTTTATATGTCTAAAGTAGAAAACAAAATGTGCTGTTTTGAAATAAGAAAACATTATGACATATTTTAGACATATTTTCCCCACCCTAGCGAGCATAACCCCATGAGCATAGTGAACATAGCTGTCTGGTGCTTATTTGCCTCAGCCTTGTTTGTGGCGTTGTGTTGGCCCAGAGTCAGAAGTGTCAGACGAAGAGAACAGCCTTTCTCTGTCTGTCTCGCTGGCTGGCCGGACACAGTGGCTGCGGCACAGACGGCAGACAGCTGCATCTCTCTGGCTTCCTCTATTTGCTATTTGGAAACCAGTGACTTCATTACCGCAGACCATTGCAGCTGCACTCTCTGGCTGTCTCCTGGTCTGTCTGCTTGTCAGTCATTCTCTTGGGCATCTAATTAGATTTTGGCAGGCATGCTTATCGCTCACTGGGCTGCCTTTGCTATCTTTTCCTTCTTCCTCTACCTCTCCCTCCATCATGATTTTAATCTTCGATCTGCCTTCTTCTCTTGGGTTCATGTCCTCACCCATCTTGACTTATGGCCTTCAGTGTACTCCTCACTCTGCCATCCTTCGCTCACCATCATCCCTTTTCTTCTAACCCAGACGGTTCTGCTGTTGCCCACATGTGTCTGTAAATAGTCAGTACCCCCTGGGCCCCAATCAGTGGACAGTAACAAAATAAGCAGCCAAATGATCCGATAAGTTGATCAATACATAAGCAATAAGACCACTTGTGTGCGTCTGCAAGGCAGATGAGAGGAAAGCCAGTGGCTATTGATTGGGTCTCCGACCTTGATGGATGTGGCGAGTTGTTGGGTGACACGGACACTGAATAGAGGAGGCGATGGACCAAGAGGGAGGCAGGAGGAAACGGAGGAAGAGTGAAATGAGGAGACTCAGTTACAGGAGCCGCAGCTGGTGTTGCATAACTTCCTGTCTGTGTTCAGACATGTGCATCAGATTCCCAAATTAACCTCACCTCTGCTTCTGCTGTCGAATTCCTTAATTTTTGCAACTCAGACAGACTGCCAGACAGAAGTAGCGTCACACAGACGCAAAAAGGGTATCTGTGATCAGAAGACACACCACCCCTGGGGGAGGCACTTGAGCAAAAGAAAAGTAAAGTGTATGAAACAATGAAGATGAGAGGGTAAGGCCAACACAGGTGGGTCTGGCTGTCGTCTCAGTCATAAACTGCGCTACACTTTGGTCGTCTTCCATGAAACAAGGCTTGTCCACAGCCATTAGGTTGTTATAGGGAGCTTGGGCCCCAGCTCTTCTTTTCACGAGTTGAAAATTAACCTCTCCAAGACCTGAACTGAACCACAAATCTAGCCTGGAACAGCCCTCTTGGTTAGCCAATCACATGCCGGCTACCTCGCATTTCCCCAGCTCCAACTCTCTCCTTTGCCCCTCACCCCACCAAAAGACACCCATACACATATTTCTATGTCTGTTTGTGCATTTTCCAAAGAACAATTATCCACTTATACTGAATACACAGCCACTTCTTTGAAACGCCGACCCAGAGTAACCTACAGCCTATCACGCCTGTATGTAGTTTGGTGTGGGTTGCTGCTAGTGTCCCCTGTGCACAACAGGCTGTGCCTTGGCCAGTGTTTGCTGCCTGTTCTAAAGGGCTAAATGGGGCCCAGCAAGGTAGGAGGGGCTGAGCCGAGGGGCCTCTGGTATGTCACCATCAGGTCAGTGCCAGTATCACAGCCCCATAACAGCATTGCAGCTCACTGGAAGAACGCCAAAGTCAGGCTTTTTCTTAAATACATAAGAATCTAATCAAGTTTGGAAAATGGTCACAGGCCTCAACCACAGTTCAAGTCACCACTTAGATTTGTTGTGCACCAGCTCCAAGCTTATCCTGTGCACTATAACCCCACATTTACCATTAGTTTGCTGGTGATATTTGGTGATTTTTCACCCCAGCTGCAGCTTATTATGTTTCACTGTTTCCTTGGTTTGGACTCATTTCCCACCTCACTACCAGAAGAAAAAGAAGAAGAAGATAATGCGCTGCTGTAAGACTGATGTGAACTAGCTACAGCAGCAGGCAGCAGAGATAGTCAGTCCAGATACAGTGGAGCCTGTGCCACGTCTGCCAACAGTCTCATAGACTAAATAAACTGGCTAAGCCCCTCCCAGCCAAATGTCCCGTGGGCTTTAAAAGAATCCTGGACTGACTGCCTATTTGCATGTTCACTGTGCTGTGGCTCTCCCCCCTCAGGGTGTCAGACCAGTTTGTTGCCTCTCAGGAAAATGAGAGTGAGAAAAAGTGAAAGGGGACCATAATGGGCTACGAGTTCAAACAAGACTGTAAGAAATGAAAGGGTCTTGGATCGCAACACGTCTGACAAGCTTGCCTGGGTTGTTTTGCGTGAGACCGGAATAATGAGGAGTCTTAATTAATCGATGTGTTGATGAGAAGATTAATTGTCCACTGTCTGGTCTCCCTGGGAGACAGTCAGACGAGCAGGTTGTGTGTATGTTGGGGGCAGGGAGTCGGAGGCAAGGGAGGTATACTGTAAAAGGGTTGTGGGAGACTGCCAGCATGTGCGTTTTGTGAGCAAGCAGAGAGATTGCGTTTGCATTTGAAAGGCTCTTCTGTGCCGCCTTCCCGGTAGGGAATGGTGATTAATGAAGATGTAAATGGTGAGACCCAGAGATGGAGCTTACCATAGGAGCACCACACAGCAGACACACAAACGCACCATATAGGTAATTAGACTGCCTCTCTCGTAATATTTCCTACAGCCCCAAACTCTCAGACAGTACTAACTGATGTTAGTAATAACACTGGATATCAAAGGCATGTCATGAGTCCCGCTGGGCTGCTACTCGGCACATCCACAACACATTAAGCCCAACCACTACACTGATCAATAATGTTCTGTATGTTGCAAACACAGAGAAATAAGGGTAAACAGTCGGCCTATACGATTAAAGTAATCCCCAACTCTCCACTTTGCCAGTCATTTATTTGCGTGTTTGATAATGTCTCCTTATTTTCATATGGAAGCGATTCTGTTTGCGTTGTTTGTATAGGTGTTCATGTTTTTTTGTCAGCGTCCCCCATGTGCGTAATTGCACACAACAATGGCAGCCAAGGTAAGTGCTCCTGTGGCCCATGTTTTGACCTTCAGCCTACACACCAGATTAAAGCACATAGCACAGCAAACCACTGTGAGATGCAAACTTGCCAAGCTTGGATAGGTGATTACTTGCCCTGAAAGTCTTTTTTTTTGCAGCCTCACCTTTGCTCCACTTACATCAAACACCCTCCAACTGTTTCTTTTCCTTCCACTGCTGGCAGGCTCTATACCCCTGTAAATCCTTATCTCACCAGGGGCCTGACTGATGTTGCTCAGGGCAAGGCTGTTAAGTTAGCAACTGGGAAACAGACTGCATTAGTGAAGGTAAAACAAGTGACATTTTGTGGTTTGCCCAGTCTCTGCCTCTACCTTGACAAATGTGGATGTGTTTATCTCACCGCTATTCCCACCTGCAGTGATGCCGTCGCTCACTGGAATCATCAAGTGAGCTGATATTTCTTAACATACAGTCTTCTTTGCATCATACACCTCAAGGGTCCGTTACAGCTCATCTAGATGCTGTAAATAGAGGACGGTTTCCCTCTGGATCCTCAACAGCCCCACTGCACCTCTTTATAGTGTAAACTAAGTAGTAGACGATCCTCGAGGTCATTGACCTCCAGATGCAATTAATTACCTAACTGCTTTCATAAAATGTATATTGTGTATTTTTTATTTGACTATACTGCAGCTATATTAAGGATTGCATGTGTTGAGACTGGAGAGTGCACTTCAGCATCCTTGCATGCAAGCTACTAGTCCATCTTAATTGTCCCCAAGCAACAGAGTGGTGTGTGCGTACGTGTACGACTCTTGTTGAGCATGTTGCACTGATTCTCGCTCCTTGCGTGTCCAGCTCTCTTTTCTGGCTTCGCTGTTGCTCATATCAAAACTGCTAGAGAGACTTGGCCCGCATAGGTCCTTATTGCCCTTGACTTTATCCTTTGAAGAGTTAAGCAGTGCATTGTGCTTTACAGTCTGGCTACATTTTAACTTGTTCCTATGAGATGTTCACTTTGTTATGCCAAACATTTTCTTTGTCATGACCATCTGAATTTACCATCATTTATCATCCTGATCCCAGATGAGGCCATATGTACAGTAGTTTTTCAGAAGGCTGACTCATGTTGAAGGAACAAATCTAGCCAAATGATGGTACATTTTGGCATGTTGCCTTTTTTTGTCAGCTGATTTGGCAGACAAGGACGCAGCCTTGGTTACAGGTGAACATTTTAATCAAAAACTAAAACTCGTTCTGTCATCAGAGATGACTTGCAGAAAGCCAGACTGTGACTTGACCCTGACATGTCCATATGATGACATCTCTTATTAGAGAGATGACACATGCAAATACACAAAGTAGCACAGGATGCTGTGCAGATGACACAGTCCGCAGTTCATGATTAAAGGTCAAACACAGCCAGAAACACAGGCAGACACACACACACACACACACACACACACACACACACACACACACACACACACACACACACACACACACACACACACACACACACACACACACACACACACACACACCATCAGTAACTTCCTCCCGTCACCACGCCAACCCTATCCTGCAGCGTGAGTCACGGTGCTCCATCAGTGCTGCGGTCTGCTCTCCACTCATCAGCGTCACTGGACAAAGATTTATCACCGTCCCGGTCTCTCACACAGTCTGTTTGATCTACGCCCAGGTGTGTTCACTTAGTGCTCTGACTCAACTGTCATGACATTTACCAAACCCAACTGCGCTTTTCTTGGGCTGTTGTCAAGTCTGCCTCAGACAGTGACTGTTCTAATGAAGGAAGTCTGGTGATCAAGTGTGTGTGGACTAGGAGTTCACCTGTCATATGTTTTGGTACATTAATATCAGTAAAGGCAGCATAAGCATATGCAGGTAGATTTCTTTTTTAGTTTTGAAGTTCGTCTTTAATAATTTAGATTTTGTCAGTAGGGCTGGGCAATATATCAATATTATATCGATTTTGTGATATGAGACTAGATATCTTAGATTTTGGTTATTGTAATCCTGTAAATGGCTTAAGTGTTGTCTTTTCCTGGTTTTCAAAGGATGCATTACAGTAACGTGATGTAATTTTTGCAACTTACCAGACAGTTCTAGCTGTTCTATTATTTGCCTTTACTCACTAAGTCATTATATCCATATTACTGATGATTATTTATCTAAATTCTAATTGTGAAGATATTTTGTTAAAGCAGCAATTGTCAACCCTATAACATATATAGCGCAATATGGACATTGAGGTATTTGGTCAAGAATATAGCGATATTTGATTTTCTACATATCGCCCATCCCTATTTTCAGATTAAAAGTGAATGTCTATAGTAAATTTCCTAGTCCACAAGCCATTGTGAAAGTAGATAATGGTTTTAAGAGACTTGAGAGAGAGAGAGGATTTGCTGCTGTGTTTGTGTGTGGGAGAGGCAGGCGAACCCGAGGGGCCTGGACAGCAAAGCCAAGCTGCCCATGCAGAGACGAGCAGTAGAAGCTTCAAACAAGCTTCTGCATGTAATATGAATGAGACCGGAGCTTTCTGCAGAACAGTGAGGGGACCCAGGGCCTGTTTGGATTTAACTTTCTCGTTGCACGTATGTGATTTTACCCTGCGGGGCGTTTTGGCCAGGTGGAGCTTTCTTTTTGTTGGGCTGTGACTATGTCATGGATCAGCCCCCTTACACTCGCTCTCTATGTCTTCAACCTTCCCTTCTTCTCTCTCCATCCTTTCCCCCACCCTCTGGCCTCGCTGCAGACAGCAACGACCAACCAAACATTGACATTTACTGCAGTATTCCACCTTACAGCAGAGCAGCCTCCTGTGCTGAGGAAGAAGTAAACAAACCGCTGATCGATATATGGCCGCGTAGTAGGGTTTTTAGCCCAGGCCAACTCAAGCTCTTGCAGTAAAACAACTTTAACCGTGAAGCCTATGAGTTGTTTTTAGAGATTTAGCACAATAATTAAAGGAGAATTTCGGTCAATTTCAACACGTAGCTCTGTTGTTTGTAAATTAGGAGTGCTGTCAGTAGTAAGAAAAACGAAAACAATCGGTGTTGCCTACACCGTGTTATCCTCCTGCTAGTGTTAGCACCCAACAGGCTTTAACAGGGCAGGTTTTAAACGTGTTTTTAGCCTCTAAACATGTTTGAGATGTCATTACAAGTGCCTACCCATGTGCAGTGATTCCTTCCAAGGGAACACAGTGAATCTGACTGCAGTAGATGTGACAGAAAGACATAAAAGTTGTGTTAATCCATACCTGGGTGCTAACTCTGGCAGGAGGATAACACAGTGTAGGCAACACTGATTGTTTTTGTTTTTCTTGCTACTGACAGCACTCCTAATTTACAAACAGAGCTACGTGTTGAAATCGACTGGAATTCTCCTTTTAAGAGTTTTTATTTCCACTTTTTACCAAGAGACCATAGCTAATTATAGTGTTTGATTGCTTTAAGACTTGTCTTAAAATGGCTATCAGGCCAAATTATGATGAGGTTATTGTTGTTGTTGGGGGATTTAAAGTACTAGTATTAGGCTACTAAATGGCTATTTGAAGCAGGCGTCGGCATGTATTTTGAGGCATTTAAGTAGATGCTGTGTAATTTATTGTGAAGACAGAGGGTTGGTCTCCATTTTGTTTTCTCTCTGAAGTGATAGCAGTGCATTGCTGGCTTGCTGACAGCCTCTGTCGGCTTTCAGTCTGCATAGCAACACTCGTCCTCTCCTCTCTCACTCCCCTCAGTCTCCAAACACTCTGAGTTGTTTTATCCATTCAAATAGTAAGCCGAGTTCCCTTATATAGAAAATGTGTGTCTAATTGCAGATTTGAACCAGTAACCTACCTCCAAACAGCGTCCCATGGCAGCAAGCTTCTCTAGAGACTTTCTGTTTTGTTTTAAGAGATGGTAAAACACATACACACATACTGGCCCGGATGAAGCTGAAATGATCAGTACAGTCATCTACAGACAAGACAAGAGCCCACTGGCCTCATTCTAAGTCAATGTGTTCTCTTGGGAGAAGTGCGTCTTGCTTGTGTCTGTGTGTGTGTATTTGTGCACAACAGTTGTTGCTTGCAGTAAACCACGTCATCCTCCTACACTGCTGTTTGATTGAGCAATTGTTTGATGGGATGTCTGTTTACTCGTGTGTGTGTGTGTGTGTGTGTGTGTCTGTGTGTCCCCTGGCCTGGTTGACTCACATAGGTGAGCCCCGACAGCTTTAGTAATTAACGCTCTGGGGGGCAATGGGGAATGAAAGTGGAGCACACGCACACACTGAGCTGCTGTGCTAGAGATGGTAAGCTGCGCATGTATATGCAGCTAGTATGCGCACGGATGATTTTTAAATGCCCTTCACTAATGCAAACACATTTCCTTGTGCATATGTTTGCATGTAGATGAACCTCAGTGGCCACATTTTGATATAAGCCTGTAATGCTTCATGTCAAACCTATTGACATAAACTGGGGGAGTTTGGGTTAGATATATGCATTTCAAGAGTCAGAACCATCATGCCCTCTACTATTGCTTTGAATGTGAAATGGCCTGGTACGAAAGAAAATACACTTTTCAGTTTTTTTCTTCGCCGTGGCTAGAAGGGTAAACAGGAAATTTCAGATATCATTAATCTGTCAACCTGCATGCTGTGGGTCGTTTATGGGGCTGAATCGCATTTGCTTTCACATAAAGCAGCATGATTATGGCTGAAATGATGTCATGCGTCGTCTGTTCATGACTATTAATCATAGCAGTTGAGGTGAGAGTGACATAATTTCATTGTATGTCTTTCCTCCGAAGCAATGTCTAGACTGTTGACAGTTGCAACATGCATCTCAGTAATGTTGCATCATTGCTGCTAAGGCTACAACAATCTGACATTATTGATCAATTAATCATGTAGCATTTATCCTTCTGTAGTTAACAGAGTTCAAAATGTGTTAAACTTGCTTATTTTCTTATTAATTGATCTACAGAATTTAATTATTAATTGTTTTTTTAAGGAAAAATACAAAAGAATGAATCGATCTCAAATTTGGATATTTACTGCTTTTTTTTTAGTCTTCTATGATAGTATGTTGAATATTTTTGGATTGTGTGTGACGTGGGGTTGGGGGTTACCTTGGCCTGTCTAGTGTATTCCAGTCAGACAATTTGTCCATTCATGAGGTAACATTATTACAACCCTCCTCGTGTACTGCTGTGAATATAGACTGGGAGCCGCCACCTGGGATATGACTGTGAAACATGAGAAACGAAGGAGGTAGAGAGAAGGGGGACGAGAGGGAGGGAGGGCGGGGAGAAAGGGAGGGAGGCAGGGAGATAAATAGAAAAATGGATCGAAAGAGCTTAAAGAGGCTTTTTTATGTGAAGGATCATAGTTAAATACTGTAGCTGTACAGTTGTAGCTGTAACTCCTTTCTGTGGTAAAGCAGTAGTTGGACAGAGATTCCTCACAATCACTTTTATAACTTAATTATTTCCCATAGACTCCCATCAACTGTTTGTCCATTGGCTGAGGTCTTTCAAGGCTGTGGTGTGTGGATTGTAAAATGGCTGACTGTAGCTGTGGAGGAAGGAGCTCAACACGTTGGCAGGGAGGGGAAAGGCTGTGTGTTTGACGTGCGTGTGATAACAGTCTAGACTGTGTGTGTGTGTGGCGTGCGTGCGTGCGTGCGTGCGTGCGTGCGTGCGTGCGTGCGTGCGTGTGACTCTGGCATGACTAGTCTGGCTGATGCTTATCAGTGTGCTTGTCTGGCTCTGTTCCGTTTCTGTGTTTGGAAAGAAGGAGGAACAGGTGTGTGTGTGTGTGTGTGTCTGGGGGAAGGCACAGACAGTCACATGCTGTCTGTTTGTCTCCTCATCTGTCTTGGCTGTTTGCCTGTCCTTTTTTTTTCTTTCCTGTATTTCTCTGCCACCTGTTTGTCTAAGTGTTCACCTGTCAGACCTGTCCTCATCTGTGCCCTGCTCTGTTTTATTACCACTTTAACCCTTTCTCCAAGGCTAAAGTTGAATTATCTTCTCAACACATACAGTAAGAGATACAGTATTTTTCTTCCTTTGAGCACTAAATGCAGGGTCAAACACTTTAGACACTGAGCAGAAGACATCAGAATCAGAAAAGATTATTGATGGCTTTTGACTTGAAGTGATCAAGGAATATGCTGTTTTTGCATGTTGAAATATTCTTTTTGTCTACCATGATTCCATTATATACAAGTATAACTGAAGCATTCACAGCCGATTAAGATTGTTGCAGAGTTAAGAACTAAACATGTAGACTCAGTCATCTCATTTCACAGTGCTGAGTTAATTAGAGAGCCTCCACCAAAAAAGTGTATTCCTTTTAATGCCCCACTTTGCTGCCGGGTTCCCTTGTGGGCTGTTATTGATTTGGCTGCTGAAACAAAGTATGGCTCCCAGTTCATGGATAAATGGCTTATTGGATTAAGACTTCCATATTTTTTTTGTGTGTGTGTGTGTGTGTGTGTGTGTGTGTGTGACCACCAGCGTGCTGGTACCCAGTAAAACGTATACAAAACTAGACTCCAAAGATGAATTATTTTATACATCAGATCTTTAGGCTTTACACTATGTAGATCACTGTTTGGGGAAACTTTGAGGATAAACTGGTGTTAGATGAGTTAAAAGTGAAGCCATAAATTAGTTTTTGCGACACACGTTTAGGCAGGCTTGATCCTTCCAATATCTTGTTGCAGGGTTTTGGCCAGGAAGTATATATATCTATGTACTGTATCTGTAGCTTGATCTTTGACACAGTCGATGACTGCAGCAGAACAGGATGTGGTCTAGAAACAGACAGGGCGTGCCTGACTGTCTGTGTATGTGCATGTTCCTCCTTTCCTCCATTGCTGTCTAAGTCCGAATGAAAAGCCACCCAAATAAAGGCTGTTTACTTCCTCCTGAGAGGAAAAAGGAGAATGAGCTGCATTACTCCGTCCTCCTCTGCTGCCATCCCCCCCCCCCCCCTTCTGAATGCCAGGATCATGAATGGCTCAGAGGGGGAGGAGGAAGAGGGAGGATGGGTGGCACAGTTCTGTTTTGTGGACCCCGCTATTTCGGTCCCATGAGCGAGACTGTGGTGTTCGCCTGGGGCTTGTTTTAGTTTTCGTACCCGACCACTGATGCCCGGGTTTCAAAAGATGTGAAGACAATTGGGCCCAACAGTGTTTATGTTTTAGGGCACAAAAAGGGATTTTTTACACACACACACACACCCACACACACACACACACACACACACACACACACACACACACACACACACACACACACACACACACACACACACACACACACCGACACCGGTTCTGTTTGTGTGTTATATCCTTTGAGTTTTACATTGTTATCATTTCAGTAGCATATTCTCTAAAGAAACAACTCATGCTACCAGCTAAAAAAAAAAGGAGCACATTGATCCTGGAGATAAACTTATTTAGGGCTGCAACTATTATTATTTCCATCAATTAATCTGCAAATTATTTTCTTTGTTTATCTTTTTGTCTGTAAAATATCGCAAAATAATGATCAAAATTTTCCAGAGCCTAAGGTGACGTCTTAAAATGTCTTTTGTTTTGTGCAACCAACAGTCCAAAAGTGTGTGTGTGTGTGTGTGTGTGTGTGTGTGTGTGTGTGTGTGTGTGTGTGTGTGTGTGTGTGTGTGTGTGTGTGTGTGTGTGTGTGTGTGTGTGTGTGTGTGTGTGTGTGTGTGTGTGTGCACAAGAGTTTATATGTGCTAAGACGGCTGAAGTGTCCATGTGACTGGAGTGGGGAGGAGAGCTTGACCTCAGACTTGTGTGTGTTTATATTCTTTAGATTTAAACAAGTAGAAACAAGATTCTTCTTGTTGTCTGTGGGTACGTGCAGAGACTGGCAATAGCTGAAATAAAATCCTTATATCCTCTGCAGTCTTCTGCTGCAAAGAAATTGGGAAAGAAGAAGAAATCTGTCAACTTTTTGTGAAGTTAGAAGCCTTCACTTCAATCAAAAATCAACTCTTCATAAATTATATGGTGGTGCTTTCACTAGCACAGCCAATTATTAAATCTAATGCTCTCAGCAGAATTTCATTTCTAGCTTAAACAATTACTTAAAATGACACTGACTCAGCCTCAATTTCAAATGCTCCCTTGCAGGGAATATCCGACTAAAGAGAATAGAGGCAACAGGCATTCCTGGTTTAAATTAGATGTTAGTGCTTTTCAGTGGTACGCACAGTGGTGGAGCTCACCGTAGAAACACACGGCAGCTGCTGAAGTGCATTTACTCTCTCTGCTTGCGTTAGCGAGACTGTGTATCGTAATGTACGGTCATGGATGTTTGTGGAGTAGAGTGGTGCTTGTTATTGTTGGATTTAACAGCACTCAGGCTACACAGACACACACAGAAAACACTTTCTGTTCCATTAATGCATCTGCTGTAACGTCACGTGTGCTAAACTGAGGCTTTGGAAATGTGTCATTGCAAAAGTTCACATGGCTGTGTGTGTGTGTGCGTGTGTGTGCGTGTGTGTGTGTGTGTGTGTGTGTGTGTGTGTGTGTGTGTGTGTGTGTGTCCAGCGACAGGCAGACTGCTGGTGATTGGGAATAACAGGGCAGAGTTCATCTGAGCGAGTGTTTGGAATGCTAATCCACATTGTCATAAGGCGAGCTTCAGCCTGACAAAGGGCTGGAGCCATGGGGGGTTAGGGGCTGTTGGTGTGTGTTGCAGAAGCAGATAAGAAGGTGCTTCATTATTGTAGATTACGTAGTAGCAGCGTGGTGTGTGTGTGTTAATAAAACAGGGCTGGGGGGGAAGGTGGAAGGGACAAGAGATATGGGCAACTGGGGTGGGGGGGTGGGGGTGCTGCTGTGTTGAAATGTGCAAACACCGCACACATTAATTAAGGAATAGAGCAGCAGGAATAATGAGTGTGTGTGGGCAGTGGGCGTTAAGCTGTCAACTGTCAGGTAAGCAGGAAATACAGATAGACAGGCAACCATTAGTCACACACACACACACACACACACACACACACACACACACACACACACACACACACACACACACACACACACACACCTTTTAACGAGCTGTCAGTTGTCTCATCAGCAGAGCATTTGCTGTCGGGGTCAGGCAGATGAAAGGCCTCTGGATGACCTGCTGTTAATGTCAGTTTGGCCCCATGCTCGCTGTGTTTGTCTCTCTCACACACACACACACACACACACACACACACACACACACACACACACACACACACACACACACACACACACACACACACCCTCACATCCTCACTCCAAGGTCTCCTCCTCAGCAAGGACAAACTTGTGCAGTGGGGGAAGTGACAGGTTTAATATTAGGGGAATGTAGTAGAGAGTGCCATCAACACACAGATTCAGACAACCTTCATATTGTAGGGAATCAAGCCAGCAATGACCCAGCTCGCCTCCACACCACTGCAGTGGGTTTATTGTTATTTCAAATCTCCTCACTCTTTCCCCCTTCCTCTATCTCTGCCCTGTCCCATCATCCCACTCTCTCTCTCTCTCTATTTGCCTCCCCTTCACTCCCTCCCTCCTCTTCAGTGCTGCAGTGCTGCCTTCTGTAGAAAAAAAAGAAGGAAAAAAACACCAATCCCGAGTGCTTGTAAACGGACGAGCCCCCTTCTGTACAGACACACCTGGCTACGCATAGGGCGCCAGCCTATTACATTTGCATGCATATGCTCATTCATCCATGCCCTTGTAAATAAGGGACTATCCCTTACATACAGTACACAATAATGTACTGTATGTGTGCCGTAATAATTCATACACAAATTAGGACTATTAGTAGTTGTTTTTTCTTCTTGTTGTCTTCAACAGAAAAGATAACTTGTAACTGTAGTTGCAGACAGTACAACAACTATAATATATAATATATATATAGTTTTCCTGAGTTGAGATGATGATATTCTCATATTTGTGTGTTCAGAGCTTACGACAGGACATGTTTAGCTTAGTTATCATAAAGACTGGAAGTTCTGTCCAAATTTCCTAAATACATCTACTAATACATCTAAAGCAGACCTGTTAACATGTTGTGTTGTATTTGTTTAACCAATATATAAACAGAAATGTGAAAACAAATCATTATAGAGAGAGTGGTGAGTGATTGAGGGAGTGATTAAGTATTCTGTGGATAAACGTTTATAGATGGCTTTAAGAGGCTACTATGTCAATTATTGATGCTTTCCACAACCTCTATCTCTCTTTCTTCCGTCCGTCCTTCTGCTCTCTGCTTTTGCAATTTTCTCCCCATTGAATTCTCTCTTTTCCTGTTTCTTTTTCCTGTTTATACCTTCTCTCCTCTCTACACCTCCCTTCTCCATCTCTTTGTCTGTTGCTGTGGGCTTTTTAGCAGTTCATATTGCGATGCTGAAAAGTCTTGTTCCTCTGGGGGGGTGGGTGGTGTGTGTGTGTGTGTGTGTGTGTGTGTGTGTTACAAACTGCAGACACTGTCTGCCTGTCTGGCAGATAAGCATCAACTCCATCAGCTTGTGGCCACTCACTGAGCATGTCCTGGATTTGCTCAAACACACACGTGCACACGCATAGCAAAAACACATGGCGCAGAGGAAACGACGCTGACAAAATGAATCATAAACATTCAACACACAAATATGTCTTCACATTGAGAGAAAGGCTGACCAATGAATCACACACACAGAGGCACATAATGACAGGCCATGTTGTAGCCATGTTGACTATCATCTTGTTTTATTCGTAGGCCTTCCTCAGTGGGCTCATTCAGCCTCTACTCTTATCCATTTTCCTGCTGCCTTCTTTTTCCCTGACACTGTATCACAGCCGACTCAGGTTGTAGCTCCCACGTGTTCCTCACTTTAAATGCCATTCGTCTCCATTTTCCAGCTCTTGGATGTCATTTGTCTGTATTTCCTATCGTCTAAATGACATTTGTCTCTATCTTTCCCCTGTGTTTTTTTTTTCCTCACCACTTTCTTCTTCTCGTTCCCACGCCTTCTTACAAGGTTTAATTTTTCATAGTATTCTGACAAATATAATCTATGCTGCACTCTGTCTCTTTCTCTGTTGTGTTTGATCTTGTGTGTGTGTTTTCTGTTTCGTTTAACCGCCAACTCTATCTGTGTGTGTTTCAGAAGGCAGTGGAAGAAGAGGAGAGCCAGGTGAGGAAACCCTCAGCAGATCTCTGCTCCCCCAGCAGCAAGTTGCCCGATGAGGACCCTGCAAGAAAGGTCAGTTGCCGGCTCCCTCCCTATCCACCCATCCCTCCATCACCTCCTACCGCTCCAACATCTTCCCCTCTTCCCCCTCCCCCTCCTCTACAGACAGGTCAGCTCTCAGGGTCACCACACACCCGCTGCTCACCCATTCATAGCAGCACGCGTCTCCTCCCTGACCTGTCAGGAAATACACTCATTCAGCGGCTGAAAGGCTTTGCTTCTCCACCTCCCCCTTGTGCAGCACACACATCAACTTTACATGCGTACACACAGGGAAGAAGCTCTTTATCATGATCATCTTTTTTCTCCAACATGCGTTCTCTCTCTATATATATCTATCTATCTATCTATCTATCTCTCTCTCTCTCTCTCTCTCTCTCTCTCTCTCTCTCTCTCTCTCTCTCTCTCTCTCTCTCTCTCTCTCTCTCTCTCTCTCTCTCTCTCTCTCTCTCTCTCTCTCTCTCTCTCTCTCTCTCTCTCTCTCTCTCTCTGATGGATGATCCCTCATCCACATGTATGCATGCATATATTAGCTTTATTAGATTATAGGTCCAAGAGCAACATGTGCAGTGCAGAACATTCCCTTCTCCAGCTGCTTCTCCCAATGTATTCATGTGGATGCATGTGTCTGTATGTGTGTGGGCATGTAACGGATTGCCATTGTGATAATACATCCGTTCATCTGAAAAATGGTATGCAAAGATCAATAAATGTGGATTGAAGATGCCATTCTGTGCCTTTTATAACCATAACACAATGGCTTAAAAGACAGTGTTGTGTTGTTGTTGTTGTTATTTATGTATGTGTGTGTGTGTTTTATTTTTCTCAGGGGAAAACATCTCAACCTACTCTGGTGTTTAACCGTCTTTTCTCTGACATCAAGGAGGAGCCAGGACACCCCACCCTGGTCCATCCCAGGTACTACACCTTATTAACTTTTGATTAAACAACACCAGTCTTTGCTTAAAAAAAGCATCTATCAATACTAGAAGCTATTCCTGTTGGCCATGTGTTATCTTTACAAGCCTGCTACCTCTGTGCCAGATACTGTAGGTGTTTTTTGCCCTTCTGCTTTAGTGAATTATTACCAAGTAAAGTTAAGTTTCAGTTTGACTTTAGTTTCTTTCTCAGTAAATACAATTCCCATTCCTTAGTTCCCTAATTGGTGCTGCACTCCCTCTTTTGCTCCCTCTTCTGCTCTATTCCTTCCTTGTCTTCTCTCCTTCATCACGTTACCACTCCTCTCCCTCCCACCTTTCCTTTTCTTCCCAAAGCCCTCGTTTCCTCTCTTCTGGTTCTCTGTTACTCCCTCCATCCCTCCCCAGAGCACACCAGCCTGCGTCGGGATATGGCGCTCTGATAGCTCACACAGTAATCTAACCCAGATTAAAAACCGGAATTAGATGGTTTACGGCGCCATAGCTACATGTGACTGCCGAGACATACTGACTGTGGGGGCTCACAGACGTCAGGCTAGACAAATTGGCCGGTCACCTACCAGCATCACATAACTGCTACAGTCTCAAACCAGCCAGGACTTGCATTGCAGCGTTACTAATAATTGCACTGCTACAGCCAAGCGTCGTTCTACACATCCACAGCACTTAACATCGTATTTGGGTTGCTACCAGCATCCATTAGCTGTACACTTGTCAAATACAAGCCAGGCTTACATTATTCAATCACATCTTTCATGTGAATGAGTTTCAGATTCCCATTCAGGCGAGCAGGCAGTGCTTCGTCTCCATCCAGAGGAGAGGAAACGAGGCTCGGTTGGTAGTGCTGTAGTTTTTCAGGCAGAGCCCCACTGAGCTGTCATGCTTAACCTAGTTCACAGCTCCCGCTCTGACTGGAGGGGACTGCTGGTGGGGGAAGGGTTCAGAGCTCCTCTTCCCTCCTCTCCTCCATCTGCTTCTCTATATCTCTGTCTCTTTCTATTCCTCTCTCTTCCTTCCCACCGTGCAGCCAGGGATAGACAGATAGTGTTGGCTCAGTGGAGCATCTCTCCAGGCACTATCTCTCTCTCAGTTGTACCCACTACCTGGACATTTGTGATAAGCGAAATGTCTGTTTAGGCTGAGATCCTGTAAACACATGATAAGAAGTATCCATATTCCACATTGTGTTTTCAGCTCTTCGGAGCACAGTTACTGTAGGCTAAAACAGCCACTATATGGCGTTTGTTCTATTACAATTCAGCTGTGTTTTATTGCTGTAGAGGTAAGAGGCCCACATGAGTTATTGCAGGTGTATGTAGCTTCATATATAACAGTATATTAGCGTTGCAGTCCATAACTTGTAACATTTTAAGATGTGTATTGCAAAGCCTGAAAGGTATGTGAAAGGTGACGCTGCTACCATTATGAACTCGAATAGACTAGAACAACAAAAACAAAGACAAAACAGATGCTTGATTCAATGTGTACAACATTGTTGGGTCTTTGTAAATTATAGAGTGTGGTCTAGAGCTACTCTATCTGTAACGTGTCTCGCGATAACTCTTATGATTTGATACTATAAATCAAATTGAATAATTAGCAGCATACCTCACCTTTGTGTCATCGATGAAAACTTGGAATTGAATTGAAATTACTTTTCAGTGCTGTTTGTTCAGCATTTTTGTGTTAGGGTTAACATTAGTAAACATGTATGTACATATGAAGTCAGTTCAGTGATTTAAATGTCTTCTTTTTTTATCTCTGTCTCCCCCCCAGTTACTACCTGTACACATATGATAAGATGGTGGCTCCCAACGTGTCTCTGCGGAGGGAGGCGGAGATGAGCCCCGAGATGTTCGGAGCGCTGCTCAAACACCACTACAGCCGCAGAGTGCTGGGCCACGACGAGCCACCCATGGGTCAGTAATGATACACACATTAATACACACAGAGTTGACAACACGACTTGACAAATGGAGAGACATTTATTTATATACACTTTACCACTTTGCTAAACCAAAGCAAGCAAGACTTTATTTATATCGCACGTTTCATTCCAAGGGAGGAGGAATGTTTTCTGTCTGCTTTTGAACAGTGTTAATGTTGGAGCACATCTATTGCAATCTGGCATCAAGTATTCCAGGAACTAGGGCCATCAAAACTAAAAGCCCCTTCACTAACTTTAGATTTAACCCTTTGAACAACTGAAAGGCCTGAGCCAGATGATATTGGATAAGCAAGTCAGAGAGGTACTGTACTGTGGAGCAAGAAGTCAAATGTGATCAAATTTACTGTCAAGTTCCCAAGGTATCCTGTACTGAGAATTGTCATTCCTTTAGATAGATACTAATAATGAGCAAGTAAGTCCCATCCACTTCTCAAGCCTTTCAACTTTTATGTTATGATCCATTCTGTCAAATGCTAAACTCAAATCTAATAATACTAAAATAGAATAATACCTTTTCTTACACACTCTATAATAATTATGTTCATGTAAGTAAAAAAAAAAACTGAAAAGAGCAGAGCTGAAAAAGGTGAAATGGCAGGAAATTGCTTCTAATTTGTTCATTAAGTTATTAGCTTTAGAACTCGCTAATATTAGCTATACGCCTTAATCGACTTTGTGTGATTAGCAATAAAAATGGCAAGGGTATTAACAGAAATGAATACCAATGTAGAATAAATCCACTTTTACAGAATGTAACTGTGTTTCTCTTTGCTCCTGGAAAAAGAAAATGATCAATAGTCTATTCTATTATTTATGTGCTTCGAAACTGTTCTTGAAACATGGGTAATACTTCACTTTAATGTCACTTATTCAGCATTTATAAGCAGTTTATTTACATTTAATGAATAGTTTTTAAACACTTTAATGTAACCAATTTCAGGTTAATGGATTTGCATGATGAAATTTGATCATTTAAGTAATTATTATTACTTAATAAATACTCCCATCACTGTACACTGCATGTACATTAGACGCACAAACATGGGCGACACATGCCTACTTTAAATACATGACACACATACAGCAAGAGATTTACATACATACAACATAATGAGAAGAGAAATGCAGATCATGTAGAGCAGACACGTGCTTACTGTAAACATACAACCTACAGTAAACTGCCATCCAACTAACACACATTCATTCACACACTTATCGTTGTAGCCTGCAGTGATGCCCATAATTGTGCATTGACTTTCACATAAAGACTCTGGGGGCACCTTAGTTTTGATGATCAAGAGGGGTCGAAATGGTCTGTGATCTCTTCTCTGCACTGTGTCTGTTTTTATGTGCATGGTAAAGTGTGTATATTAAGCCTGCATTAATAAGATGTGTATATATAAACTGTATAAATAGAGAGAGGGAGAGAGAGAATCATGGGAATGGTTTCCATCTGTGATTATTATGAAACGTCTGACTGCCAGTCTTTCTCTCATATCTCTGAGGCGTTCTGCTCCCCTTTTACTTCTCCAACCAATCCGTCTCTCTTCCCTCCATCCTCCTCTTTTTCCTGGCAGCTTTTTCCACATCCTTTCTGAGATTGTCCTCCGTCTGCTCCCGCACTTCCTCTCCCATCCATGCATTCCATCCTCGTCTCTTTCTTCTCTAGCTCCCTTCATCTCCGCCTCCCTCACTGCTGTGACTTTTTCTTTCCCCTCTCCTCCTATCTTTTTATTTTCTCCTCAATGAATGCTTTCCTCCCACAGTTGGTCTGTGTGCCTCTCTTCTGCTTATTTCTTTTTTAATCCACCACCAAATGACCCACTCCTGTTATTTGTGTGCTTTCTAATAGTGTGTTTGTGTGTGTGCTGTGCAGAGCATGTATGTGGGTGTGTGTAAGCACATGCGCAAGCCAACTGGAGTCAGTGAATGATTTGTCGACCTCCAGTGCCAGACATGTTGTGTACAGAGCATATACTGTCAAACACATACTGTATGATACATTATTCTGGTAAACAACACACCGTTCTCATAGTCTCTTCACTATTTCTTATTTTCTTTCTGTCTGTGAGCTTATACAAACGCACCATCATTACTAGCCTACACATGTCCCACTGCAGCATCTGTGCACATGTGTCTCTGTGTGTGAGACTGTGACACAGACTGTTTCATCTTTTTCCCATGATGGCCACAGTGAGGGAACCAGCCAGAGTTTGAACAGAGGAGGAGCCCACGCAGAGCAGCGTAGCTCCCACACAAGGCCCTTTATTCCTCTCTTCTTTCTCTGAGGCTGCGCGAAGAGTGTGATAATACACACACACACACACACACACACACACACACACACACACACACACACACACACACACACACACACACACACACACACACACACACACACACACACACACACACACACACACACAATTTGTGGGTGAGTGTTTGATTCCTTGGCTGTTGCCTTGTGCTTGCACTCACACTGAGAAAGAGGTGTGAGCTTTTATGAGGTTGTGCGAGGGTGTTACTAAGCGTAGGCGGGAGTGTGCACCAGCTTGGCTCGCGCTTCCTGTCTTACAACCACCTTCTCCTCCTTTTTTTAAAAAAAAACTTCTTCCTTCGTCCTCCTCTTCCTCCCTCCTCAGATCTTCATGCGTCGCCTCCCGTTGCTGCTGGCGCCGAGGAGGCCAAATCCCAACGTGCCGCTGCTGCCTCGGCCACTGAGAGGGAATGCCAAGCCCAGGCAGTTGCCATGGAGACAAGCAGCCCGAGCTGCAAGAAAGCCACCCACACTCCCGCCCACACCCCTCCTCCTCCTCTTGCGTCGTTGTTGTCGCCGGTAACGGAAGTGGCGGCTAAGGACATGGGCTCTGCCACGAGCAGTGCTGCAGTAGTGGTGGGGGGGCTGGAGGACGACAAGGACAGGATTGTTGTGGAGATCATGCAGATGTACAGCAGGCAGCAGGAGAAGCTCAACTCCACCCTGCACAAGCAGCTGCAGCTGGAAATGGTGAGTCAGAAAAAACAAAGACCAAGAAAAATGAGCCCCTGACTAAGACCATAACCATCGCCTAATTAAAAGTGTCCTTGATGTGGAGGTGATGCTTACCTTCCACCGACCCCTCCATCTCTCCATCCTATAGCTGAAAAAATCCTAAAGCCTAATCTGTCGAAATGTTAGTTTAAGATGGTTCAACCGTTTGTCAAACAAGTCAGCACCCCAGTTTATGTAAATCACAATGGTTCAATGATGTGTAACATATTGTACATTATTAAAACACTCAAGTTTAATTTCAGTTTGGACATATGGAAATAGGGTTGACCTACATTATAGTGACGTTCACATCTACTCCTTAATTATGTCCCTCTATTTAAACCCACCGATTAGATTCTTGAAAGAATTGCATTTGTATAGTAAAATTATATATTCATCCTAAGAAAATATTGGTTACAAAATAAAACATAAGCAAATTGTGCTTTAAAAAAAAATCCCCCAAAAACCTATATTAGTTTGATATACACACACCACATTTTTCCACTTAGGTCTTTTTTGCCCTTGACTACATCTATAATCCCACTGAATGTCTTAAAGGTCACATGCACAGTTTTATAATCAGTAGAAGCCTGCATTCTACTGGCACTGAGGTATCAAACATCTGACCTCCTTGTGGAGGGGCTGGAATGTAAAGCATCTTTCTCTCTAGGGGTCAGTGAAATATCACATTATTATTGTTATTTCCCTGACTTAGTCTCTGTATCTCCAGGAGCTGGAGGCGGTGCGTGGGGGCGAGGCGGCGAGGCTACGGGAGCTGAGCGCCGAACAGCGGGAGCTGTGCAGCGAGCTGGAGGCGGTGCACAACGAGCAGGCGCGGCAGCTCAGCCAGGCCCGCCAGGAACAACTGGAGCTGGAGACGCGTCTGGAGCAGCTCCGACAGCAGGCCTGCGCCTGCGAGCCAGGGGCACAATTCCAGCAAGAGGCGCACTACACTGCACAGGTATGGACTTGGAGGGGAACACATGCATGCACCAGCACCGGTTTTGGCATAGGAAACTGTCTGAGTGAATCACAGTGACATATACAATGTGCACATTGGCTTGCATTGCTTAACATATGCCATTTTTAGCTCAGACGTTACAGTGCCAGGCACCAATCAAACTCAAGGAAGCACCAGTGCAGCACTCTACATGTTGATACTTCCTTGCATTTTCTAAGCATTTACGACCAATTCATTTACTTTGCTTTCAATTTATTACCATGATTATGCAACAATTTCTGTAATGACACTGTTGAAAAGTTTTTTCAACTTGCAACTTGACAACTTGCATTGTAATGCTGCACATTAAGACAACAGGGTGAGATATACAATAAAATCACTCTGTGAATCATCCTCAGTAAGCTCCCTTATATTTTGAGCTTTCTCTTTTAAATCTGCCTTTCAGATACAAATATAATAATTTGTTTTTTAATCACATAGTCGTCACCCACATATTTAGGGTAGTGGAGAGTCTTTTCTACCAAACTTGGAGAGCGGAGATGTGATCATAGTCTTATATGAGTCACTATGATGTTGAAGAGTGTGAAAACACACACACACACACACACACACACACACACACACACACACACACACACACACACACACACACACACACACACACACACACACACACACACACACACACACACACACACAGAGCCCTTGTTTGGGTTTCCACTAGATTAATCTTAAGATAAGTTCTGCAGTATTCCCCCACCTGTCTGTCACTGAAGTTGCCCCGCTCCCCTTGGCATCAAACTCAGGATGTCTGCCAGTTAGTTAGGAAAGGTGTGCATGTGTTTGTGTGGCTATGAGATTAATGCTGGCCTGAAACTAGTGAGTCAGTGTCTTCTAAATCTTTTCTTGTTTTATGTCCACATATGATTATTATTAGGGCGCTTATCTCTGTGCTCTCTTTGGCTGGAAGCAGCACCCTGGTCATAACAGTAAACCGTAGTAAACACGGTTAAGGTTAAAAAAATGTGACCATTGATGACCAAAAGAGCAACAAACAATGAGTGTTAGGGTCTCTCCAGTCAGGATTTGTCAGCATCTTGACGGTCACAAAATACAGTGCGACTCCAGATAGCCTATTTGCTATACTTTGCACAGTCTGTTATGATAGTACCTACTAGCTAACTACGTTTCAGCTGCTATCTGTTTGTCTAAATCTTGTGTGTAGGGTCTGTTTTGTGTACGTGTCTTACTGTATTTATTTGAGTTTCTGATAGAAAGAGAAGAGCAAAGATTAAAAAGAATCCCTGAAAATCTTAATTCTCTGACGCCACATAATTTCTAGTCATCACAAAGTCTTTTAATACGTCTAGCATGGCTTATGACTATGACTTGGACTAAATGTCTTCTACTGTGCTGTAGGCATATGTTGACCTCATGTATGTCTTTCTCTCTCTGTCTGTCTTCTCCCAGTTGTTGGAGCTACGTCAGAGGCTGGAGCAGGCGGAGGCGGACCGGCAGGAGCTGCAGGAGGAGCTGCGCAGGGAGCGTGAGGCGCGGGAAAAGCTGGAGCGCACAATCACCCAGCTCAAGCAGCAGATGGTCCAGTCTGCCACGGTGGGAGGCAGCCCCTCTCCTCCTCTTACCCCTTCAACTGGACCCCCTAATGCCCACTCTCCGCACTCCTCCTTTTCAGAGGCCCCAGCGGCTGGCCAAAAGTAACTGCCACCCTCCCCTCAGGCGCCTCCCTCATTCCTCTCCCCATCACCCGCCAACTCTACAGACACAAACTAATTTCTTTTGCTCCACTCTCCTCTCTTTAAACAGTATTTAAAGATTGTTGGGCATGTATGTTTGATTTAATTTATAGTTTTTACTGAACAAACGGCTGCTTCACAGATGTTTGGTCAAGTGGAGACCCCCCCCCAATTTATCAACCTCCTCTCCCATCTGTTCTTGCTCTCTGGATTCTGGAGCTAATGACTTTGAGATTTCAGATTTCAGCTCAGACGCACCGACTCGTCACGGACGTCACTTCATGCTACTAGCTGGCACAGCAGCCGGTGTCCTCGGACACATAATGGTGCCTGGTTGCATGCCCCTTCTCCATCACTCTGTACGTACAGTCCAAACGCTCCAGCCCAAAACGCCCAGTGACTGCAGGAAACTGCATGGACATTTCAATATTTCTTTTCTCTCCTTATAAAACACAGAAAGAAAAGTGTAACATGTTAAAAACATCAAATCTGTATGGAGGAGAAAGACCTTTACTGTACAAAAAAAAAGACATTTTTGCAGATGTTGTAAAACCTCATGAAAATATGCCAATAGTGACTCTGAACTTGAAATTTGTGTTTTTAGTGTGACCCCTAGTGTGACAAGGTAGCTAGCTAGCAAATTGTCTGGCCTGGACCCCAGCTGCTCCTCATACTGACTAGTTTCACCCTTCACTCTGCTGGGCAGCACCTGAACTCTCCCGTTGTAGACAAAACAGTCTGTCGGTTGATCCACCAGCTGCCCTGTCCTGCCGCCCCCCCCCCCCACACACACACACACACACACACACACACACACACACACACACACACACACACACACCCACCCCACACACACCAACCCCACACACACACACACACACACACACACACACACACACACACACACACACACCGTCCACTGCTGTACGCTAGCGCCATCATTGCTCTCTTTTGGGAAACTCTTTCACACTGTGGTTAGCACCCAATTTAAGCTAGACAGGAAACACTGTGCTCTTTTCTTGGCTTGGCATAAAGAAGCTCACAAGCAGTGTTATGCACTTAACACGCTCTCCTCCCCCAGAATCCCCTGGGAAAGGAATGTGTCTGGACACGGGGGCTGGCTGAGCTGGTGTTGCTTTTCTAAGAAAGAAGAAAGGCAGAGTCTCTCGCATGTGCAGTAGCTGTACTGTGTAACCATAATACATGCAACATCTTTGCATGCCCGCACACACTCGAGTGTGTCAGTGCAGTCCAGGCATTCAGGCAGAACAATGGCCCCAGCGTTCCCAGCAGATGATCAAAGCTTAAGTCTGTCCCTGTTTTCTGGGCTTCTCTTTTTGTACCATTTGACTTCATTGTTAGCAGATGGTTTTTATCCACCACCGTTTGTCAGAGCGTCATCTAAGAATGTGGGTCGCAGGTGAAAGCAGTTAGTCCAGGGTTGTTTGGGCCTCTGGTCCGGCCCCTGCTTTACGTTGTTCTGCCTGGCTGAACAAACAGCACCAGGCAGGAAGAGGAAGAGAGGGGAGGCGAGGATTGAGGGGAGCGCTGGTGTCCTCTCCCCCTTCGGCAGGCTGGGTGGCCTAGACGCCAGAGGTACAGAGGGAGCCCTTTTTTGTTCTGTACCGTCAGAATGGGGGCAGCTGTTGTTGTCTGTGGGCCTCAGCCCACCCTCGGGTGAGACTGTACAGGATCCCTCCCATCTCTCAATAAACTCCCTCCCTCGTTCTCAATAACCTCCCTCCCTCGTTATCTCCCACAAAACAACCGTCACTCACTCACACATACATACCCGTCCATCCATCTCCAGTGCCAGATCAGCTTGGGATGTGCAGTGTTTTGTAGATGCCGAGGAGAGCAAGCAGACGTCCAGCCAGAGGAAGAAAGGACATCCATTGTGTCAGTTGCCAGGCGAAAGTGCTTTTTATTGCCACTAAGGAGATCCGTGTGTGTGTGTGTGTGTGTGTGTGTGTGTGTGTGTGTGTGTGTGTGTGTGTGTGTGTGTGTGTGTGTGTGTGTGTGTGTGTGTGTGTGTATAAAGAGAAGAGGATCGGCCTCAGCTAAACTCTGAGGTATTTTTTATGCATCTGCTATAAATGCAATTTGATAGACATTCCACTGTGGTCCATCCTGTTCAATGCTGATTTTCTTACACAGCTTCCCTTAACAATAACAGACCTTAAAGACCAGGCAGAGTACAGCTGTGGTTTGTTGATTGTCATAAAAGCAGGTGCAAGTCAGTGAAATCAAACCCCCCCCCCCCCCCCCCCCACCCCACCTCTGTACACTTTACCGTTTCATTTAAGCCTTTTATTGAAATTATGAAAGAAAATATTTAACGTATTAACTAAAGATTTATATTCACTTTGTAAATACAGTAGTCATTAATATATTAACTGTTCTTGTATGAAAAATATTCTAAAGGTTATATACATTGGACCAGAACCAAGGCTTCAGATGTTTTTGCTTTCTTTTTAAAAAAAAAAAAAAAGTTATTAGAACTTGACTTTTGTCGAGTGGGGAGTGAAACGCATGGTTTACTGAGACGTGATGCAGGACAAAGGCAAAATAGGAAAATAATACTTTGTTACACACTTCCCCTCTTTTCTGAAATAATGCTTTTTTTGTAGATTTCATCTTGATGGACTGTTTAACGTGTAATGTAATGAGTTTTTTTCCTCTTTCTTAAGGCCCCTCCCCCCTCGGGATAAATTGAAAATGAAGCATTTGTTTAAGAAAATGCATTTTAGAAATTGCAAATTATTTCTTTTTGGTGCATGTTTTACTGCCCCTTATGTTTTGTGTCACCGGGCCAATCTATCAATCTGTTCATTGTTAAAAAAAAAAGATGTTTTCCCTCACGTAACGCACAAACTATTGAGATGCTCATATGCATGAACATTGAACATGCGCAAGTTCTATATCATTGGTTTAGAGGTTGGCCTAAAGTCAGATTATGAAGAACATAAAATGTAGCCTACGTGGTTTGGAAATGATGTGAGAGGAAAAGAAAGAGTGTGTGTGTGTGTGTGTGTGAGAGAGAGAGAGGTTATGTTTTCTGATTCTGATCATTTATGTTTGTCTGGATGTGTAAACATCACTCAAAAATATGACTTAATTCCCCCCATAAAAAAAATCTTTTAAATTCATCACATTAGCAGATAACTAATCTGTTTACTCTAATTTCACTTTGTATAATTTGCATTTTATACACAAGGGGGCGTTGTTTAGCTTCTTTAATCGTACACCATATTGAAATAAAAAGGACTAGATGTAAATGTAAGGGGGGAAAAATCCCTTGTAAGATGGTTTGCTGGGCCTTTTGCATTTTGCAGTGTTATGAGAACTTGGATATGCTTTGTACAGAATTTTTACAGGTGTGAACAGACAAGAAAACAAGGTGAAATGAGCAGAGCTTCACCATGTGGACAAATTTGAATACAGGATTTACATACGCATTGCCTCCAGACTATGTGGAGAATGGTAGTAAGCAAATCCAAGGTGACCTTTGAACTGTTGCAGGTGGTATGCTTTGTCGTTGGGTGTGTCATTTTCAGCCAGTACATTTTCTATGCCAGTGTGGGAGAAGTAGGAAGTATGGCTGCATTGGTGATTGATCACACAGATCAATGAACACCACGTTTTAATTTATGCACATCTTGCTATAGATGAAAAAAGATTCATGGCTTTGCTAAAAAGAACCTTTTTTCCCCTCAATGCTGTTCTGAAATATGAAACACAGTGTCTGTGTTTGACCATTGCATACTACGTTGCCAATACTACAGTGTGATCAGACTTTTGTTCTTGCATGAATAGAGGCACTGTTCTCCTACCTCATGTTGTGATATGAAAATATGTTTTTTAAGCAGAAGACACTGCATCTCTAACTGTGTATCATCATTGATATTTACTAGTAAATTACATACCTGTAAATGCTTTTAGCTAATACCTCAGTTGTATCTATAGTGTTTGTTTGTTTTCAGTTTTTTGCCCTTCCCTGATTTCAGATCGTGTAAATATACCCTGTATAGACAATGAACTTGGATCAAATTCAAGTAAAGTTCTGTAGTGTCAATCCAGAGTTGTCTTTTGCCTTCTTATCTGCTGGTGATGCTGATATTTGTCCTCATAACGACCCAATTGACTTAAAAACATTTGCACAAGACACTCATTGAAAGCCATCAGGACCTGCTGATGTAATCTTAACTTTAGCATGGGTTGTATGTCCGTACAGCTGATAAAAGTAATTGGTGATAAAGTCAACCGCAATATGAACACACTGAAGCCAGTGTGGTGCACACACTTAACTAATTACTTGTTTCACTACTTTTTCATGGAGAAATTGCAGAATTTACTTGTTCAGCCTATCAAAAGTGAAGATTTCCTGTTTTTATTTGTCTCATAGGAAGGTGAATATCTTACATTGTTGTTCACACTAAACAAAGGAATTCATAAAAGTAGCAATACCACAGTGTAGAAATACTCTGTTACAAGTAATTCAAAATGTTATTAAAGTAAAAGTACAGTACAGTAAGTATTATTTCCTGGCTAAATTTGTAACACGTAGAGCTGAAACTGTTTCATCATTTCATTTTTTCCCAAATTGATTTTTCATTGTACTTTTTATTTTATAGTAATCATTTCATTTCAATCAGTCTTTTTAATTTTATATTTAACATTTAGCTAGCTGCACCCAACTGTGCAACTTGTCAGCATAAACACAGACAGTCCACAGCACACCTGACACCAAAATGGCTCCTGCTGAAACCAACATCAGTTTCAAGAGAGAGGAACCAAACTTCATCCTTGAATCGATATGTTTAATAGTTGTTCATACATTTCACTCAAAACCACAAATGTCAATGCAATAGGGTTCATTCACCGAGGACATTGAATGTCAGCACCAAACTTCATGGCAATCCATCCAATAATTGTTGTTTGCTCTGGGCCAAAGTGGTGGCCTGACCGACCTGAACCATTCCCGTTCATAAAGCCGTGCTGCTACCTTGGCTACCCAACTTTTCTTTAGAAATACAAATTACTTTCTTTCAAAGAGACATTGAAGTCTCCGCAGCTACTTCCACTCTTCTTCTCTCAAGTCCTGTTCTTGCTTGCTTACTTGCTTTGAGCAGTCATGTTCCTCTGCAGCCAGGCTAAATTTAAATCTCCACTCACAGAAGCTGTCGGGAGGAACTGCTGCCAGGCCCTGTGCTAGCTGCGAGCCTGGACAGACTGCACATAAAACAACTGTTATCAGAAGGCTGTTGAGGAAGCAGAGCCAGGCAATGTTCAGACCCAGGTATGCAGGTATTCCCACAGGTAGCAGGAGGAGCGCAGCCAGAAAACCCATGAATAAACCCCATCTGTTCAGAAATATATGCAGGGCTTGGTGAACAACACTTCTTCTGGAGTGAGCTCTACTTGTATCTGTAATTTGCTCTCTCAAAGGAGAATTTTTTAATAATCCTTTGCAGCACCCAGCATGCAACGCTGCACAGCCCAGAGTCAGGAGGAGAAACATGGCAACCTGCAGGATCTGAGTGGTGTGGAAGACCCAGCACTGGTGTATCTGGTAGTGAGGCACGTCCTCCATGACAGGAATGAAGTCAGACAGCAGGAAGACGTAAAGAGCAGTGAAGTACCACAGGAAGCCAGTCGCAAATAAGCAGACAATCCATCTGGCTCTGTGGGTGGTGGGTTGCAACCTTCGAGTGACAGTGAAGAAATGGTCCAAACCGGCCACGACTACAACAGGCCACTGCAGAGCACTGTAGACTTGTCCAAGGATTTGAACCAGCAAACATACATGGTACCTGGTCAGCTTCAAGCCCAGGAGGAGGGCGTATTCATCAGTGTGGACGTGAAGGATGGTGACAGAGATGGTCAGGATTGAGTCGACGACAGCAAGGGAAACACCGAAACCCCCCAGGAAGCTTTTGCAGATGTAGTTCCTCTGGAGAAACACCAGGGCCCAGTTGAGCAGACATTTTCCTCCCAGACTGAGCAGGATGGAGGGGATGGAGATATTCATGGTGTGCAGTCTGATATACTTTTTATCCATTAAGTGCAGAACTGTGGTCATTACAGAGACTGGTACAGGGGGGAAAACAGCCTTTTAGCATTTATTTATTTGTGTCCAGCATAAAATACAAGCTAATGTTGGACAGTCCACCATTAAAGGTGCTCTAAACGATATCATGCATTTTTTAGGCTACAACATTTTTTGTCACAAACAGCAAACATCTCCTCACTATCTGCGAGCTGCCTGTTCCCTGAACACACGTTCTCTGTAGACAGCCCAGGCTCCACAAACGACAACGGTGGGAGGGGCGAGCTAGCCTCGTTTTGTTTGAAAATACTTTGAATGTCAACAAGAAGTGCCGTCACCCAACATCGCATAGAGCACCTTTGACTTGTATTTTAACTTATCACTCATACTGTAGTAAGATGCTAATTAAGGAAATGTGTTTCCAGGGCTATTAAATAAAATAGATGACTTCTATGACATACCTTATGATTTATTTTCACCTTTGACTGTATAGAAATTACAAAAACAAACTCACAGTGGAATTTTCCTTAAAATAAAAAAGAAGCATGTTTTTTTTCTACTGCTCATACCATATTTAAACATTTCATGTGTCTGCATGGAGACAGTGTCCCATAGTAACCACCAGGCTATTCTTTTCTTTTTTTAAAACCTCCTTCCTTGCAGCAGAAAACTCAAGTGTCTTATCGGCATAGGTGTTTGAAGTCAAGGTAGCTTAAATAATAACCACAAGATTAACTAAGTATTTAAGAGAGCCTTCAAGCTTCCCTAACCGTCATGTTTCAGTTTGTCCCTTCTGCTTTTCAATTTGCATCTGATTTAACTGTCAACCCCACTAAAACAGGCTTATTCACAGCATGCAGTATCAATAATCCCAACCAGGAAATGGAGCCAGTACACAGTAATAGACAGTGAGATACTAGCTATCGCAGTGAAAGTGATATCCTAATAATGAACTCACTGTATGCACTCTGTAGCACAGTCACACTCTTAAGTCTCTCAGAGAATATTATAAAATAGAAACATTACTGTTATTTGTGTATTCTGCTTGTAAATAATATTGTTTCAGGGTTATGTTTTTTTGGAGATCTAAAGTAATGATGTTTACATTTTATAATGAAAAGTTATACATTTTGGATTTTAAAAGAACAGCAGTCATTTTTATGCACAATGTTTTTAAAGCCAAGAGACAATAAGAGATAAATAAATACAAAAAGAAGAAGCACCAGAAGATTCATTCATCAAAGTCCGCTTTACACTCTTTACAGATTTCTCTGTTTGACAGGAGACTTCTACAGCGCCACACTCTCACCTATTTAAAACAAACATGCAAAGACACATTACCTTTGGATTTATTACCTGTGTGAATGCATTCATCTGATGTTGAAAGCAGCTCTGTATGTATGTGTCTCTGTCACCCAAATATCCAGCTTCACTGCACCTGTACTATCAATAAATTGTTAAATAGGCGTGGTTGAAAGAAAGGGACGGCAGTTGGTCAACAGGTGTATCAGAACTGGATGAGGAAGTTCACAAATCATACATTTTTTTTCCATTACTACAGGGGTACACAGTTTTTCATTTTACTGAGACCTTTTATACAGTACAGTTGGGAAGCTAAAGAGATTTTTGAACATAAAACAACTGAAGGATAAATGTTTACATTTTATAATGAATAATTATACATTTTGGATTTTAAAAGGGGAACAGCAGTCCTTTTTGTGCACAGTGTCTTAAAAGCCTGCTGCACTTTTAGACCAGGAAATAGCACCAAAAAGCATGTAGACTGTAATGTGGGCCAAAGTGCAAACAAGGTGTGGTTCATGGTATTCAAATTAATTATAAATGTATCCTGAGGCTCATCTGAGTACAGTGATAATATTTCAAATATGAGAGTTTGCTCTTTTGTTTGAAGTTGTATCTGTTATTTAAGACAAACAGGTTAGAGCTATAGTATGCAAAGGCAGAGCAATAGCCAAGCATATCACAACAGGCTCTGCCCTGAAATCACATTATAAGGGCTTTACTAAAAAAAAGGTAAAAATAAGTAAAAACTATTTGAATACAAAAAATGACAACTTAAAGAAATAAATAAATAAGGTAAGGCAATGTACCTCTTTTATTAATTCATCTGCCTGTCATATTCCATCTCACTTTTTTTATGTGTTAAAACATTTACAGTTCCCATTTTTATGATTGCTTTAATTTGAAGACATATCTCTTTCATTTGGATCAAATAAGGAAATAGACATATTAATGGGCAAATTGAATTATCTTTTACTTTGAGAAAGTACTCAGATCATTTACTTACGTAAACAGTTACACACCGGAAAAATACGACTATGTCCTGCATTAAAATAAAAGTACAAAAGTATAAGCATAAAAATATGCTTAAAGTACCAAAAGTAAAAGTGCTCATTATGCAGAATGAATGGCCCAATGTATATCATATTACTGGATTATAAATATTGCTAGATTAATGTAGGTATCACGTTAATGTTGCAGCAGGTAAAGGTGGGGCTATAATTACTTTACATACTGCTGTGTAGCTTAATCTATAATAAAACAGCCTGTCATATTTTATTGGTTGATAATAACAATCTGAATCTGTAATGTAACTAGTAGGCTAACTACATTTATCAAATAAAATTATTTCCCTCATAAAGTGAAACAGAAGTAGGCTACTCAAATAAAGCACAAGTACCTAAAAATTGTAGTAATGTACAGTACTTGTTACTTTCCACTACTAATTATATTTGTTGTACTGTTCATCTTGTGCCTACCCCTGTTTGTGTATAACGTGGCTTTTTGAGATTGATGTTCAAAAAACAATAAACAGAGTTTTTTTTTTTTTAATACAAATTATAGCAGCCTTTTTACTTGGTCAGTTTAATAATTGATTATAATTAAACACTGTATACAATTTTAGGTTTTAAACTTTTAAAAATGTTTTTTCTCTTTTTATCTGATTCCCTGGGGTTTCATTTGTGTTAGACAAATGTAAATCTTGTTTTATTTTCACAACATCTAGCTATATAGGTACTGTATGTTTTATGCTTGTATACATATATGTCTGTTTTTGTGAAGCACTTTGGTGCAAAACTTATTTGCTATATAAATGAAATAAACAACACATTTCTCCAGTTACTTTGATGCCACTGTGTAAACATGGATGCATTGAGAACGTCATGGATGCTTAATGAAGTGTGGATGTTACACCAAACATGGCGCTGTTCCTTTAAGTAAACACCGGTCCTGCGCAGAGATCAGACCGCACACGCAGTCAGTGAACCCCGAGTGAACCCTGGTCCATTGGAAACATCACTTCCGCTCTGTTAGCTAGCTATGTATTGTCAACTTTCAGGATTTGGCGGCGCTGTCTGTCTTTAAATAACGCTACACGTTTTTGTAGCGTCTTAACCAACTCGACCCTTATTGAAGTAGTAGCGATATGAGCATGTTTGCTTCTTTCTGACACAGTAAGGCTTTGTTTATTTCAGAGGTTAGCTAGCTAGTTTAGCTTATTGCTAGGTAACGTCCGCTGTCAACAAGTCAACGGTTATCTGAGAGCCTTTAGATAAACTCACTTCTAGCGGCTAGTCGGTTGATTTTGTGGTAGACCGAGGAGAAGTTAGTTTAATGTTTGACATTCGTCGGTTTTCGCGGATGTTGACGTTACCGTCAGTAGATACAATGTCAAACATCAAACTAACTTCACACCGGTGTTAGTTAGCTGCTTATTTACGTGTTTACGTTTATGCTTATCTTACTAAAGCTTGGTCCAAGGTCAAATTGGTAATCAATACATTAAATTCTCATATTTGAGAAGCTGCAGATAATGTTTGGTATTTTAGTGATTGAAAACGATTTTTCGATTGTAATATTCACATAGTTGGCAACAGACTAGCTGCTCAAGTAATAGGCCAATTGATTCAACTCTACTTAAGTTTGGGCTTATTTTTAGTTTAGTTGACGATTAATTGTCATAAAAATAATTGCAATTAACGATTTAATTGTCTTTTTCTGTTAATTTTATGCCACAGAGTGGTGCTGTTGTGTTTGGCTTTGCAACTAGGCCTAAATCCATTCTTTTAATTTCAATGGATGCTTTGAATAATATCTATATAGATATTATTCAAATGTTGGCAAAGGAGTGTCAATTCATCTTCAGATAGTTGGCTCAAAATTTTAAATAGCTTGTTCTACAACTGTTGTATGGGCCGACCTAGTCATGGATGTATTAAGAGAACTTGCTATATATAGAGGTCTATACATAGACAGTATATAAGGGTCTATACATAGACAGTATATAAGGGTCTATATCCTTCGCGTTCCACTTCCGGGATTGCTCAGGTGCTCCAGGAAATTCCGCCGGATGCATGTATTTTCCATTTCTTTCTGCTTTATTTGTGTTGGAATTTTGAATTCGGTGGATTTATGAGAACTGTTGTTGACTGCTCCTCAGATCTCTGCAGGGTAAATTGAGACCGCTAGCTAGACTATCTGTCCAATCTGAATTTTCTCTCGCACGACACAATTCTGATTGGTTTAAAGAAATGCCATTAAACCAGAGCACGTTTTCCTACCATCCCCGAATGCTATGTGGAGTAGCCAGACCCTCCTTTGTGTCTTCCTGTACAGGTGGCTGGTGTGTGTTGTCCAGTCCAGTTTATTATCCAGCCACAGCCCGAGGTATTTAATTGCACAGCCTCCACCTCAGCTCCCTCTAATAAACTGGACCGCTATCTAGACTATCTGTCCAATCTGAATTTTCTCTTGCACGACACAATTCTGATTGGTTTAAAGAAATGCCATTAAACCAGAGCACGTTTTCCTACCATCCCCGAATGCTGTGTGGAGTAGCCAGACCCTCCTTCAGCGTGCTTTGGAAGAGGGTCTGGCAAAGCGAGACTAAGGCCGATGGTTCAAGACAGTTAACTAATGTAGAAGGAAGGGGGCATGATTTAATTTTCAAAAGTTAATATGCAACGGCAAACACAAAGCCAGTATTAATGCAGGATTTACTCAGAGAGAAACTGAAACCTCTCCAGATCCCCAGAGCTGTCAAACACATTGCTGTATATGGGAGATTCCCTGCTACATCATCTTGCTTTGTAAGCAAAAAATACGGTCTCATATGTACAGCGCTACGATCTAGACAGCCAAGCTCTCTTTTTCAATGTTTTTTTTTTTTTCCTGACATTGAACCTTGTGCTCACATAGACACCTTATTTACCCAGTGAATGGAAACGCACCTTATTTACTTTGTATTTGTTGCTGCATTTGTAACATTGGCCTTAAATTCCCTTGTTTGTGGAATCCAACGATTATGCAAAATGATCTTGGTTAGCTGAAATAATTTAAATAATTACTATTAATTATTACTACAATTGTAATAATTGCGACAGGCCTAACTTAAGACTTTTCAATTATTCATAGAATCATCTCATAGATTGTTTCTATACTTTAAATTGTCAAAATATCTTGAACAGATGTTTCTGTGTTGCATCCTTGCAGAATGGAGAACTCAAAGACGGGTCCATCATCGGAGCCCCTGGGAGTGCCAGATATGGCGCGACCCTCAGCGCCCCCCAGTCAGCTGTCAGAGTCAGCCAGGCCCTCCAAACCCCGAGAGCACCCGCCCAAGTCACCAAGGAGACGACGTAAAGGGACGAGGTCGCAGCGACGGGGGGGTGATCATGAGCAGCTGCACTGGGAGGTTGAGCGGCGGAGGTTGCCAGGCCAACACGAGCACTTGGAGCCCTCTGGCTCAACGAGCGACACAACGGAAAGCTCTCCTAAGAGGTTTGCACTGCAGGTTGCCAGCTGGTCTGCCGTGCCACTGCCACAACTCTGTTGCCCGGGACATGTGGTGATAATGTCTTGACCTCTCCTCCTCTTTTTACCTCCTCGCAGGAGAGCCCACTTTCTACATGGACCGTATCCAGCCACTCACTTTGGACCCAAAGCCTGTATTCTTCCCAACCCAACTTCAGTCATGTAAGCATGAGGGTCGAATTTTGTGTGTACAAACTGGCGAATGCTATTTACACAGATGAACATAACAAAGAAGCTTGTGTAACTGTGTGAGATAAGATAAAATGGGAATGCTGTGATTGGATGTTACATGAAATGGGATTGCTAACAGAACAGACCACAGATGCTTGTTATCACCTGGTCTCATGAGTGTTTCCTTGGACTTGATCTGGAAACAGACAGACGGAATTGTCTGCACAATGCCTGTGATCCGCCATGTAAAGGAGGAGGGAGACAAACGGTAAAGAAGAGAAAAAAAGATTTTTTTAATATTATGATGTTTGGAATTTGGACCTTACTCCCACAGATGTAACATCAAAGTTTCATACAAGTTAATGAATGACTGCAGCTATAGAGTTGCCTTTTACTTCACTCAGAAGATGAGGTTGGCATTATTTGACTTGTCCAGCAAGCTGAATTAAAGTAGCAAGACAAAGTGATTATGTAACAGTCAACTATTTGGTCTGTTTCGGTACCTGTCGGGTACTGATGGTGTGTTTGTTTACTCACTTGTGTGTGTGTGTTTCTGTGCCCCAGGCACATCCAGGACCCAGCCAGCCAGCGGCTCACCTGGAATAAACCACCTGTCAACGTGCTTATCATCAGGAAAATCCGAGATGAGAGCCTCGTCGAGCCTTTCAAAGAGATCTGCAGGTTTCTAGTGGAGGTACAGGAGAATATGATTTGGTAAACTATATGTTTATCATGTATGTTTTAGGAGATGAATGTTTTGTAATGTTAATGTATTATTGAGACTTTGATATCTGAAAAATCACAAAATACAAATTGTGATTCTTTCAGATGTAGAGAGAGAGAGAGGGAGAGAGGGCAGAGGGGAAAGGGAGAACTGCAGGAAGACGTCTCACTCGACTTCAAATCGGTCGCTTTGTTACATTCTGCCTACTGCAGCTTTAAATTGCATTCTTTGTGTTATAAAAACGTCTTAAATCTAACCTATTTAGCTTAGTGAACTGGATTTGTGTTCAGATAAACTTTAATTTGATAAACTTGAATATTATTACGGCCATATTGTTTTAGTGCATTAGGCTGTGTTCACATAGACTGCAGCTGTCAACAAGCGGTCCAGCAAAAACGCAGTTTTTTCCCGTTCATTTTGCCCAAAAAAAATTGAGACGGATTCAACTTTTGAAGAAACACAACCCGTTGTCACCCTGAGGTGGCCAGGCACGTAACCGCCGATCAGACTTGGCAATCCGCTTTCAGGATATCAGATTATGAATTCAATTGATTTCAGTTCCAGTTTTGTCCTCTGCTGCTAGTAAACCAAGCCCATATTGCTGAAGAACGAGTGTACACTGAAACATTTGTGACACTGAAGAGCAGTGTCTAACAGTAAGAATCCAGGAAATGAACCAGACATGGTGATGAAAGTTACAGTCTGGTCTCATGCAGTTACGACACCTTTCGGCCACATGTTGCCAAAACAAGCTGTTCTTTGTGTAACAAGACTGTCGAAGAATCCCAGCGAACCCATGTATTTACGTTCCATACAAACAGTGACATATTAAACCCCACGTTTGGCGTACGCTCAAGGTCGTTTCAGAGAGTACTTTTGAGAGATGTCTGTATTTATTTTGGCTGCTGTCACTTAAGCATGTCTTTGTGTATCAGGAGAAGCAGATGATGGTATACGTGGAACGTCGGGTTGCAGATGATGCTACGCTGTCAAAGGACGAGGCGTTTGGCTCCATCCGCAATCAGCTCTGCACTTTCACAGAGGGTGAGACTCAACAATAAAAACACAAACATTAATGCTGAACTAATGGCATACATTTGTCAAGTAATAATATCCTTTTCAGAAATGAAAGTATTAATACTGTGATGTAAAATGTAAAATATGCCCTTAAAAAACAGGTACTTTATGTAAGTGGTATTTAGATTGTGTGGTGTTTCCAAGTATATAATCTTACAAATAACCAGTAACAAAAGCTGTCGAGATGAATCTAGTGTTCACTATGAATCTAGTGTTCACTATGTACAGGAAAGAAAATACTGATACCTAAGAATAGTACAGTATTTAACGTAAATGTTCATTTCTATCTCTGCAGCCAAAGTTTAGTTTAGATCCCATTAATACTACAGTATTTTATCGTCTTATGTTGTTGCTATTGGTCTGTTAGGTTAGCATATCAGTCTGGTTTTAATTTATTATTCATTACTGGTCACATATGTTGGCTGACATCTTAAAAAATGCCACTTTTTCTTACATTCTTGAATAAAAATACATTACATATTATATTTGTATAATGGTGTTAAAATGAAAACAATATATTGAGTTTATCCATGTTTTTGTCTGCCTGCAGGTTATGATGATATCTCTGACTGCATAGACCTGATCATCTGTCTGGGTGGAGATGGGACTCTGCTGTACGCCTCCTCTCTCTTCCAGGTAATCACACTTTTATTGATTGTTGATCACTTCAGACAAGCTGAACTCACCCTAACCCTTTAACATTGTATACTACACAAAAATACTTTAAATTGTGAACTACACTTGTTTTTTTTAGCTGTTTCGGTAGTGCGTACGCCCCATCTAGGCTGAATCCTTGGCAGCGGCGCAGATTCAAATCCGACCCGCACCCCTTTGCTCAGTCTCTCTCGCCTTCCTGGTTTATCTGTACTGCCTTATAAAAATGCATACCCCCCAAAAAAAACAAAAAACAAAAAAGGTAAACTATACTACATATGTCTTAGTTTTTATTCCCTTCAAATCAAATGAAAGAAACATTATTTCTTATATCTTGTCTTTTGGGACTTGCACTGTCAAATCTACTATCGCAGTAAAAAGAATTTCAAGTCAGGAATTTCTGTGAAACTAATTAAAATATTTGGCTTTTTAAAGTTGGCACCAAGCGGCATCCTGCGGTGCTAAGAAATGAAGCAAATGCAGAAGTGCTAAAAACTGCAGTTCATTGAGTGGCTACTTGAGACTGGCTACAAACTGTACGCTTCATTCGGCCCACCTCGGCTCCATCCACGCTCCACCTTTTTGCCCATTTTTGGATTGGCCGACGTCAGGCGCTGCCAAGATGGTGACGGCTAGAGCCGCTGGGCCACTTTGAGCTTCATTTTGGCTCTTAAGAAAGCTATGGGTGACGTCACAGAGATATGTCCATATTTTATATAGTGTTGGTATATTTTTGCCACTTTATGTCACATAGTCCAATTGCTGAACAGCATTTGAAGATAAAACAAAAAAGAACTTGCATAATAGGCTAAAATTCAAAACTGCATTTTTGTCTGTGATTGTTTGAGGCTTATATTTAAGTATCCTGAATATTAAGTTTACTGTACAATTGCTCATAATAATTCGTGTATACATTTCTTTAAGATATACCAATTTTTAACAGATAAAAAAAGGATATTAATAGAATCTTTTAATTCCAAATGTATACAAATTGTCTCAGTATTGTGTTCTACATGTAGTTTAGTAAACAGATGAGTTTTTGGGTCATGATTCTGCTGTTCTGAGAGGGGTGAGAGTTAGACAGATATTTATGTGCAGACTGTTTTTCTTTTCTGCAGGGCAGCGTCCCTCCGGTTATGGCGTTTCACCTCGGCTCTCTGGGTTTCTTGACGCCCTTCAAATTTGAGTCATACAAGACCGAAGTGGCCAAAGTGTTTGAAGGTAGAAAGGAGCTTTTCATGAAATATTGGTCTAATGTATGTGAATGTAAACACTCATTCTCTCCTGAAGTGTCAAACTAAATAAATACTGTTCACTTCTTGACACAATCAGTACAATAAGTAGAATATGTGTATGTGAATACCACGGGGGTGCTTATGTTTGCACGTATGACTGTATGTGGGTTTTCAGGCAATGCAGCCATCACTCTGCGCAGTCGTCTTAAGGTGAAGGTGGTGAAGGACATGCTTCAGAGGACAGGCCAGGGGTCGTACAGCAGAGAGCCACAGCAGCTGCAGCAGGAACACAACGGACTCCTTCCTCATGGACACACCAACAGCGAGGCCGGCAAGGTCACCCTGCAGCTACAGGTGAGAACAAAGTGGCACGAGTATATTTGTTGAGAGGAGAGAGACCAAGTGCCTAAAATAAATAAATACACAAAGCAGGGTAAAGATGCAGATTGCAGCCCCCTTTTGACTGCAATAAGTTTTCCAGGGGCCCAGGAACCATTTCAGGATCCTACCAGTATTTTAACCAGAAATACTGTATAGTATCTGCCATAAGGTGCTAAATGAGTCCCTGCTCTGAGGCCCAGAAATGATTGCGGTATGGATGGTTTGGAGTCTGATTGGTCAAATACCAAACCCTCGGTTGCTACAACTTGTGTACAGCTTCATTCACACTATAATGAAATACTGGGTGAGACTAGAGTCAATATTAGAATGACAGTCAGGCATTTCTGCTGAAGTTTATTGACCTTACCTTACCTTATTGACCTTACCTACCAATCGGAAGGTGGGTGGTTTGATCCCTGGCCATGCAGTCCCATGTCGAAGTTGGCAAGACACAGAGCCCCAAATAGCTCCAGATCCTGTTTGTGAATGTTTATCTTTTTTTATTTATTTATTTTTTCACAGGACAATACAACCAAGCAAGACAACATAATAAGGGGGGGGGGGCATTGCAGAATATTTCACAGAATCTGTAGTACATTTTCCATTATTATTATTATTACTATTAACATTGATTCAAAGTTCTTGGTCGAAAAGGGTTTTCGCGATTTGTAATGGATCACACCACGAAAAGCATGCTGTAAGCCCATAAAGGTGTGTGTGTGTGTGTGTGTGTGTGTGTGTGTGTGTGTGTGTGTGTGTGTGTGTGTGTGTGTGTGTGTGTGTGTGTGTGTGTGTGTGTGTGTGTGTGTGTGTGTGTGTGTGCGCCTTGTTTCATCCTGGGTGTGTCTGTCCATGTGTACAAGCTCAGTGAGAGAACCGGGTTGCCATGGCGACAGTCATAATAAATCTGCTGGGTGCAGATATGGAAGAGAAACAGTAGGATGTGTATGAAGTTCTGTTGAGCCAGTTGCCTTGGAGACCACGGCGTCAATAACGCAGTCAACCTTGAATGGATATTTAATGAGCTCTGACGCTCTCGGTCTGACTCACTGTAAATAAACAACATGCCTCACTGCTACACACACACACACACACACACACACACACACACACACACACACACACACACACACACACACACACACACACACACACACACACACACACACACACACACAGCTGCAGTTTGTCATTTTAAGTGCAGCTCTCCCTCTTTCCCGTCTCATGGATAAAAGACAGTGATGGATCGTTCTGGTCTCTGAACTTGAGTTTGACCTCACATTACATCACTTCTGCTGCATCCAGCTGGATGTTTGCTCTGCGGTAAGCTCTGATGTCGCTACATCAGCCAGACATCACTGCTCAGCGCTGCAGTACTCTGCTTGTCTGCACACCGGCAGTTTCTGTCTGCTTGTAATTTCCTCCTGTAATGTGGGAATGTAATGCACTGTAACTCTGCGTCTGTTGCTGGCTGATTTTTGTTTTGTTTTTGAGTGCAGAGATTACATTTATTTTCATATTTACTGTCTCTAAAAAGACAGTATTACATTGATGACCGCCCCATTGTATAGAGCTTTTTCACATTATATAGCAAAGGCAGTGCGGTTATTTTGCCTTATCATCTTTGCCAGAGAGGGTGTAATGAAAGTTGTTTGCTTGCTTGTTAGCTGGATGTCTCTGGATGTCAGAGTTGTGTTGTGGATAGACACCATGTGGCCATTAATGAAGCACTTTACATTTGACACAATCTTTACCAACCTTCAGTTAAGTTCCATCCCATTCCTACATGAACAGATTTTTGTCAGCACTCCTTTTCTATACTTTGCATCCAATCTTCGGCATATTCGGTTAAAAACATTTAATTTGTTTTTATATGCCATTTTCCTGTTATTGCTTGCCAAATTCACATATATGTTGCTCACAAACGCATCAAAACATGTATGGCATTGGGCCTATAGATGGCACTACAGTAACAGGATTAATTGAAATGGTCATGAGTCTGATTTTTGCTTGTACAGAGTCTTAATATTCCCAAAGAGGATTTGTTTTCTGCAAAATCAATATGGTCATATGTTTATGTATGTGTCACCATTTTGATACCGATTCAGAGTCAAATTGAAAGATTTTGTCTGAGTGCCTTCTGATATTAACTTAGGTCTGTGTGTGTTTTCAGGTGTTGAATGAGGTGGTGGTGGACCGAGGCCCATCCTCCTACCTGTCCAATGTGGACTTGTACCTCGATGGACGGCTTATTACCTCAGTGCAGGGAGACGGTAAGAGCAGTCATACTCTTTGTCCTGTCATGTAATGTCAGTCACTCTATTGTCTTAATTCGTAGATATGGTGAATTAATACTGTAAATGTGCTAAATCCCCCCCCCCCCCTCGCTCTGTCCTCCAGGTGTGATTGTGTCCACACCTACAGGCAGCACAGCATATGCAGCCGCAGCAGGAGCCTCCATGATCCACCCCAATGTACCCGCCATCATGGTCACGCCCATCTGCCCACACTCGCTCTCCTTCAGGCCCATCGTGGTCCCTGCTGGGGTGGAGCTCATGGTAAGAATGAAGGGGAAGGAGGCTGGACTGAGCTTGGTGCAAATGTACTGTTTACAGATAGGTGACAAATAAAGAGAAAAACCAACAAAGTGTCTTAGTAGGGCGTTTGGGCCATCACGAGAGAAATTCTCTAAACTCTACTCGAAGGATAATCTTTCCAAATCATATTCCCTCATTTGTTTTGTTTTTTAACGATGGTGCTGTCTGACAGTTTACCAGTAAACTAATTGAATTCCTTAAAAAGCACTCCTGGTTATCATTATTTGCCTCCTCGTCTTTTATGATTGTGGTATGAAGTTTCCATCAATCCCTGTTAATGTTTGACCTTTGCTCTCACATTGATGGTGTCATTCTGTACCTGGGCTAAGGACCTTTTTTCAGTTTACAAGAAATTTCCATACTAAGGCATTTTCTACCTTTTATATATTTACCTAGACACTTTTTAGCCATGTTAGCAACATGGCTCCACGTATGGCACTGTTGGTCTCTCTGATTGGTGTGTCAGTCGGTCAGTGTGTATAACTCATAAGTGTAGCTTGGAAACTGACTGTCTGTCCTCTTTTCCCCTAAATCAGATCACCTTGTCCCCTGATGCCAGGAACACTGCCTGGGTGTCCTTTGATGGCAGGAAAAGACAGGAGATCCAGCATGGAGACTGGTAAAGTTATTTTAACTGTCATTATCAATTGCCATTTCATCATACAGATTTATTTTTCCATTTTAGGATTCATTTGTGTTTGCCTTTTCTCTCCCAACAGCATCAAGATTACTACATCTTGTTACCCAGTGCCCTCTATCTGTTGTCATGACCTGGTGTATGACTGGTTTGAAAGCCTGGCTCAGTGTTTGCACTGGAATGTACGCAAGAGGCAAGAGCGACTGGCGGACATCTCGGACTCGTCAGACACCGAAAACTGAATCAGCGGTTGCTTTTTATAACCTACATTCAAGTCGACGCTTTCCACAGCAGCTGTGTGTGTGACAGTGAGGGGGATCAGAGTTATCCAAATTACTGTTACATTAGTCTTTTGAATAGCATGTTTAATGAGCATATTGTGTATACAGTATTTTATGCATTTGAAAAAGCATCTCATTACACAAACACAATCTGTCATTTAGGATTATAGGTAAGAAACACTAATAGATTAAAAAAAGGACTGTAAATGTAAATTTGTACATACAGGATTGAAGGATATATGTATATAATGTCATATGTATGTGATATTTATATAAATTGGAGCTTAAAAAGACTTACAACTGAATTTCTATTACCGAGTCAGCCAAATACTATTGTATGTAATTGTTCTGCACAAAACACATATTGTGCAATCCAAAGCCTACTTTCTGTACATTCTAGCAGTTAAATTCTACAAGTCAGATTGCATGTTGTCGAACAAAACAAAATAGAATGAGTTGGAGAAATGGACACCAGTCATGTTGCTTTCATATATTGTCAATGTGAAAAAAGTAGAAAAATAAAGACAGGTAAAGATACATATATGACGTTTAAGTATTTGCTGTCATTTAATAAACAAAAATGTGATTAATTGAAGAATTATTCCATAATTATTAATAAAAACAATTGTTAGTTTCAGCTGTATATACAGTAGTTTTTGGAGTTATTAATACTTCTAATATAAATCTTTGAAGAAACTATAATTTTCATTTCATATTAACTGTTTCTTTTTTTTTTTACTTTTTTCAACACTATACTATGGCAGTTTTTTCTCTTTTTCGACATGCTATACTATGGCTTTTTTATCACTTTGTTCAACATACTATGCTATGGCTGTTTTCTTGTTTTTTTCGACATGCTATACTATGTCTTTGTTTCCCTTTTTTGACATAGTATACTATGGCTTTTTTATCACTTTTTTAACATACTATACTATGACATTTTTAATCATTTGTTTCGACATACTATACTATGGCTGTTTTTTCTCTTTTTTCGACATACTATACCATGGCTGTTTTTTCAACTACGATTTTTCTTTACTTTTTATGATTTCTTTTGACATACTATACTATGACTTTTTTGATATACTATAGTATGACTTTTATTACTTTTTTCATACTGTATATAGTATAGTATGACTTTTTTCGACATACTGTACTATGGCTTTTTTATCACTTTATCAACATACATTGCTACGAGTTTTTTCGACATGCTATACTACTATGTGAATTTGATCTCTGTACCTTCTTGCTGTGAGTCAACAGTACTAACCACCGGGCCACCAGGGTGCTTTCAAGTAGCGTGACTTTTTTGTGACTTTTTTCAACATACAGTTTTTTTGCAGTTTTTTCTCTTTTTTCGACATGCTATACTATGTATTTTCTCCCGTTTTTTTGACATACTATACTATGGCTTTTTTATCACTTTTTTTGACATACTATACTATGGCCTTTTTATGACTTTTTATGACATTTAAAGCATGACTTTGTCATGATTTTTTTCGACATGCCATCTTATGACTTTTTGTGACTTTTTTTGACATGCTATACTCTTACTTTTTTTTCAAATATTTTGACATGCTATACTCTGACTTTTTTCAAAAGTTTCAACATAGTATACCATGACTTTTATTCCGATATACTACACTATGACTTTATGGTGTCTTTTGATTACATACTATACTATGACTTTTTTATCACTTTTTTCGACATGCTATACTATGACTTTTTGTGACTTTTTTTGACATACTATACTATGACTTTTGTATCACTTTTTTCGACATACTATACTGTGACTTTTTTTGACATATTACTGACATAGTATACTTAACTTTTTTCGACATACTATACTATGACTTTTTAATGACTTTTTATGACATCTAATATCTAATGAGCTTCACAAATAGCTCAGTGAGATGCTGCTAGAGATAAAGTGAAGATAGGAGGTTTAGGGTTTAACTCTTCAACAGTATGACTTTTTTTTACATACTATAATATTAATTTTTTATGACCTTTTTGACATACTATACTATGACTTTTTTATGACCTTTTTGACATGCTATACTATGACGGTTTGCTGACATACTATACTATGACTTTTTTATGACTTTTTTCCGACATATATAATATTAGTTTTTTCGACATACTATGACTTTATTACTTTTTTAATATACTGTGACTTTTTTCGACATACTATACTATGACTTTTTATGATTTTTTTGACATACTATACTATGACTTTATTATGACTTTTTTTTCGACATCCTATAATATGACTTTTTTATGAATTATTTCAACATACTATACTATTAATTTTTATGATTTTTTTATATACTATACGATACTATGACATTTGAATGACTTTTTTCGACATACTATACTATGACTTTTTAATGAGTTTTATGACCTACTATAATATGACTTTTTATGATTTCTTTCCAACATACTACTGTATATGATGATTTTTTTACGACTTTTTTTTACCATACTATACTATGACTTTTTATGATTTTTTCGACATACTATACTATGACGTTTTTATGAATTATTTCGACATACTATACTATGACTTTTTATGATTTCTTTCCAACATACTACTGTATACTACGGAAGCCGAGAACGGCCATTGATTTTTCTTTTTGTTCTAGGGATTTGTTTTTTCCATGCACTGCTATCTTGTGTTAACGACTTATTAATTTGTTATCTCGATATAACAAAGTTTGTTTTCTCAAGATTTTTTTTTGTTTTCTCAAGATGTTATTTTTTTATGGATTTTTTATTTTTTTTGCCTAAGACACCCTTCCATTTAAACTGGGGAATGGGGCTCCATAGGCGGATAGACATCTGCCGTTTCTCCCTCCTCTTCTCCGGTCAAATACTCGGGAAAAATCCCACTAAAACAGCCTTCAATTTAAACCGGAGAAGAGGGGGGAGAAACGGAAGATTTGTATCCGCTTATGGAGCCCCATTCCCCAGTTTAAATGGAAGGGTGTCTTAGGAAAAAAAAAAAAAAATCCATTAAAGAAAACATCTTGAGAAAACAAACTTTGTTATATCGAGATAATGAAGTAATAAGTCGTTATCACAAGATAACAGTGCATGGAAAAAATAAATTCCCAACAAAAAAAAAAAATCAATGGCTGTTTTCGGCTTCCGTAGTATACAATTACTTTTTTATGACTTTTTTTTTTACATATTATACTATGACTTTTTAATGGCTTTTTTCGACATACCATACCATGACTTTTTAATGATTTTTTATGACATACTATACTTTGACTTTTCATGATTTCTTTTTCTACATACTATACTATGACTTTTTTTCTGACATACTATACTATCACTTTTTTATAGGCCTACTTTTTCTTGACATACTATAATATGACTTCTTTGTGACTTTTTTAATTCGATTTTTTATGACATACTATGAAATGTTTTATATTTTATGTGATACTATACCTTTTCATGACATACTATAGTATGACTTTTTATGACATACTATGACATTTTTAATATTTTTATGACACACTATACTGTCTGTTCAGATTTTTTATGAGGTTTTGATGATATACTATATTTACTAAACTTTTTTTGCCTATGACATTCTTTTAATGACATATGCTATGATACTATGACTTTTTTATGACACACCTTACTATAAGTCAAAATTTGGATTTGCCACTTGTTTAAGTATTTGCTGTCATTTAATAAACAAAAATGTGATTAATTGAAGAATTATTCCATAATTATTAATAAAAACAATTGTTAGTTTCAGCTGTATATACAGTAGTTTTTGGAGTTATTAATACTTCTAATATAAATCTTTGAAGAAACTATAATTTTCATTTCATATTAACTGTTTCAAATTTACATCATTATAGTTGAAATGCCTGCAGCAGGTAAGTACTGTTCACAAAGTTTAGGGTCTTTGTGAACCCCTGTATCTATGATTATAGCATTTTTAAACAGATATTAATTTCAACAAAAACAGGAGGATGTTTTGTCACGTTTTGTTCCACAAAGGATCAGATCACTGCCATACATTACAGGAAAATATGACAAAACTTGTGTGCTTTCTATATTTTTATTGCAATGATAAGATACAGATATATTTCCAGACATCCAGTTTTATTAAATTATACTCCAATATTGCATGAGACCGTCTTCAGAATATTGATCCAAATGTGGACAGCTAGGTGATCAAAAGACAGTTTTTGACCAGATTAAACATGGATGTTTTACAATGTCACTTTTTAATTCCCCAATAAATGTTCGATGAGAAGCAGCAGCATAGAGAGTAATAATACTACAATATACAACAAACTGATACTGTGCAACAGTCAAGGACAATTGGGAGAATCTTTTTGTTCTCTTTTGTGAAATGGTTACGCAAATATTGAGTACAGCGACTGGCAACTCAGGACATAGAGATGCACTTTGCCCGTTTGGGGAAGAAAAAAACCCAGATATATAAGAAAAGAAACAACATGGAGGTGTGAGTTAGAAAGTCGAAGAGTTACAAACCTCAGTGGGATAACAGGAGACAGAACAAAAGCCTAGGTACAGTCTAAGTGAGTTAATTTTTAGGCAAAACAAATAACTGTACAGAAAGTTTTGTGAAATATATTAAGATACTGTTTCACTGTGAGGAGTTTTTGCCACGTCAGATTAAGTGGGAACCAGCAGTGTTACACAATCCACTGGCTTTATAAACTTGGGTTAATGACTGACCACGTGTTAGTGAGAGAAATCTTGTTGGAAAAATACCAACCAGATAACCAGACAAATGTAAAAAAGGAAATACAGACAAATGTTTATTTAATAAATTACCACTGTTTTCTAATCCCAGATTTGAACTTTAAATAATACATTTTCTCTTCATGATCGTATAAAAACAAAAATCTGCAGAATACAAATTATACCTCCTAAAACAAAATAAAAAAAGGAAAATGTTTTATAGTTTTTAGACTGCAATTATTGTATATAGTTGATATATCAATAGAATCCATATATAAATGATACATTTCTATTTGTTATACTATATAATCCTTGCTATGACTAAAAAAAAGCATCTAAGACATTTCCAGCCAGAAGATAATGTGAAGGAACAGTTTGGACCGCGGCCGCCAGCTACTGGGCTTTGACTGGAAATGACACTGTGATCTGGTTAGTGGACCAGTACCACCATTTTCACACGACAGCTTGTGCAAGACTAGACAGAACTGGTTTGGATGGGAGTCTAGTGCTAACACCTTTAAACGGTTTCACTGAGAACAAAATCTTTGTTTAGCAACACACTTATAACTTTGTGCTGTGCTTTATTTTTTTTAAAGATGCAAACGTTTTGAGGAGTTTGACACTGTGATTACAAAATGAACAAAAACGTACCCCTCGCTCTTAAGCCCCTGACACACCAACCCGATGGTCGGCTCCCCGAGGTCCAAAAAGTGCCTCGGAACACACAGAAGCGACGCCGACTTGAGCGTAGTTCTGTGCGTGCGCAAGACGCAATACGTCTCCATAACAGCAGGCGGCACTAATCTGTATTATCGCCCAAAGAATTAAATCCGGCAGCTGATTGGACGAACGTGTCACATGGGTCTGGCTGCTCCCGGATTTTTCAAATGGGAATACGATCTCATATTTTACGAAGATAGTTCACCGAAACGTGTTTCTGAAAACATTTTACGCGAGAAATAGGCCATGAAGTTGCTGAATCTGTCTTCATTTCAGATTGACAAAGGTCAGTTTAAAAGATTTTCGTCAGATTTTGAGAGGTGTTTGTTAGGCTCATCCCGCTAGTCATTTCCGGGTTTGCACTCCACCAATCTGATTGGTCATTGAGTCCGACTGCCCGCCTTCTGATCCAGAAAGTCAGGTCGGCCAACGGACGGCATGGAACACACCGAACAGACTCAAGTCACTGACCTCACCAGACTGTCCGAGGGCCAATTATCGGGTTGGTGTGTCAGGGCCATTACACTCAACTCTCCATACTGTAGCATGCATAACATCATTATTAGTTGGATTTGGCACTAGAGTTTACTTTATATCTGGTTCTGTTTGTAAATAGACAGTTAATCAGTGAATGTAGCATCTTCTAGCTTTTGTTGTACAACAAATGCTGCAATCTTTAAAAAAACAAATTTAGTATGCTAGCTGTATCCCAGTTGCTCACATTTACTCTTAAAGATGAGTCCCACATTATTAAACATGAACTACTTCAGACTATGTAGAGGATTGCACTATGATCATCAGCCATTAAAAAAAAAAAAAAAGAAGAAAAAAAAAAAAATGTCTTACTGAAAATGGCAAGTACCTCAAGGAGCCGTGCTACTCTGCTTTCATAATACTCCATCCAGCCACAACACGGTCGATTTTTAGGTTCCTTCGAGTAAACTACAGGATTTGGTCCAGCCGCCTTGGTTCGGTTTTCAAAGCAGGTTACTTTGCTTTAAGGGCTGCCTGAGAAAGCCATCAGACTGTCTCACCAAAACACCAACAAAAGATGAAAGAACGGGGGCTTTCTCGCTAACGTGATTGTACCAACAACATGGAGCTCAAAGACGACAAAAAAGGGGGCAAAGAAACCAGCGCGTCTTCGCTTACTGGTCAGTTAAGCATGATAGCTCTTCTTCGCTTTTACCTCACATCCAAATGTAACCAAAGAGAGGGGACGAAAATAAAACATTTTGAGTTGAAATGACAAAATGAAACTTGAGATGAGAAACCAGAAATGAAAAAGACAAAACTTTATCAGCGCTGTTTGTTGGTTTGATTTTTTGTTGACAACTTCCTCAGGCAAACATGTCAGTGGCAGTTTTCACTTTTACATAAATAACATTTGGGTGGGAGGAATAAGATCCACAATAAGGCTTCTTTTAGATCCCCCCCTCCCCCCCATTGTCGTAGCCGTTTACTTTTCATCGTTGTGTCTATCCCAGTACTGTTCTATTGGTAGGGTTTAGTGGAAGATCTCAACAAGAAGAGATGAAGCCTCTCCTCTGCCTCAGCAGGCTCAGAGAGGCCGGAATAGCAGGTCCTGGGATCACAGGAGGAAGGGAGGAAAGGCCAGAGAGAGAAAAAGTAGAGAGTGATGGGATTGTAAGAAGTTTATGTTTCAGCAGTCTGGGGTTTAGTCTCACTCTCACGCCCTTCTTTCCTCTCTTGCGTCTCCTCATCTTCCTCCTCCTGGTCTTCCTCCTCTGTGTGCTGCTCCAGCTCCTCTCTGGTGATCATCTCAAAGTCGTTCCCGTTGCTGTGCTGCGAGCCTTCTTCCTCCCGCCGGTCGCTGTCTGTGTCTGAGTGGCGGTCCGCCCCCGTTCCCTCCCCCTCTGCTTCTTTACTCTCCTCGGCCTCTTTGCCCTCCTCCTCCTCCTCTTCCTCTTCCTCATCGCCGTCCTTCTTCTCGCTGTCTGATTTGTCATCACTGTCTGACTTCTGAGCCTTGTTGCCATCGTTGTCCTTCTCGTCCGTCTTGTCTGAGCCCTTCTTATTGCTGGCTCGCGGTCCTTTGTACTCGTGGGTGTAGAGCGGCCGGAACGAGTCGATGAAACCCACATCTGCAGTCAAGTTGGGGAGGAACCAGAAATGGTGGCGCCCGCCAGTCACCAGCCAGATGATCAGGAAGAGGATGCAGCGGGCTGAAGACAGAGGTGACAACTAGTGGGATCAATTTTAATCTACAGCAATTCATACATCTCTTTAACTCTAGTGGTATTCAAATCTAGATTAAACCCTCTGCTGCTCACCTGTGACTGAATATTTGTCTACACTTTTATTCCCCATACTGAATATGGGGCAACTTACAATAAATTACACCGTTGTAACTGTATCCCTCATGTGTTATTGTTTTTTTTATATTATACATTTTTTCTATGCTTACATAAATACTTTGAACTGTTTGAAAGGAGCCATACAAATAAAGCCGTGCTGTCGTAAGCCGTAAAGACGTGGCAGAACTGAACAATTTATTGAAATTAATAAAATTAAATTAAGATATACAGCTAGGAAAAATGTCATTCTTACTGATAGCATCCCTATGGGGATGCAGGTTTTATTTATTTTATAGTAATATACTATTACGCTGAATTGAATGCTGCCCGGCGCAGCCGCTCCACACCTGATAGCAGCCAGTGTGACCAGACAGTTTATGTTTATATTAAGGGTGCTCCGATCGATCGGCCACCGATCGGTATCGGCCGATAATGGCTTTAAATAGTTTGATCGGTGGTCTCCATAAAGGCCGATCAGATAGGCCGATCAGATGACGCACTACCACGGATGTATTAAGAGCGCACTACTCCTGAGAACATTTTCAAAATGGCGGCGTCCCTACATTCAGCGGTCTGGCAGTTCTACAAGGTGTCTGAACGGTGGCAGAACAGCAGTTGGCCCCGCGGCCGGCCGCGGAACGAAGACGCTAGGAAGACGGCTACTGCTTTTAAAAGCGTCTGCCACCGGTGGTGCTCCGGCAAAGGTGTTTGCGATTACACCATTCTGACGCTTCTACTGCCTCTGGAGCACAGCTGGTGGTCCGCCGACTCATTGCTATCTGGGAAAAAGACAATACACTAGCGATTAGCAACGTGTGTACCGAGGAAATACCACGAGGCGGAAAGCTCCAAAGACATTTCAACACCACCAACCTCATCAGACATTTGAAGGTTAGTCACAGAAAGGAGGATGAGGAGTTTTCAAAGTTAGCTAACGCTAAGGCAGAGCGGAGTCGTGTAGCTAGCAGCTCCGGCGCCGCTCAAACAGCTGTTTCCCCGTGTGTGTGTGTGTGTGTGTGTGTGTGTGTGTCGGTGTGTGTGACTGTGTGTGCTGAAGAAATGTGCAGTGATTGAAAGGACATTTTTTAGATTTTGAGCTAGGACAGAAAGCCAAACAGTTACTGATACATTCTCTAAACATGTGTGACTGTTATGTAATGGCGTAATTTTCAGTTCATAAAAGTGATCGGTATCGGCCGATACGTCTTCTAGCAATCGGTGATCGGTCCCAAAAATCCTGATCGGAGCACCCTTAGTTTATGTTTATATATATATATATATATATATATATATATATATATATATATATATATATATATATATATATATATATATATATATATATATACATACACACACAAAGTACATGTACTTACCAACAGCTAGAAGCAATATACTGGCTACAAAGCAGCCTGCCGCAACACTTAGATAGTAAACTCCTACACGCATTTCTGCTGGCCACAGGGGGAACAGTGTGGCTGCTATCACAGCAATGACTGAAAGACAGAACACACACACACACACACATACATACAGGCGGATGGTGAGTACAAAAAAAGGTAAAATCAGCTGCCATCAGCGAAAGATAACCCTACATTCAAAAGAACTCCATTTATGATCTTCAACCTCTGACTCACCGAGTATCAGTCCCATAGCAAATGTCTTAAAATGAACAGGATCGTAAATCCACACATATACCTAGAAAAAGAAAGAAAAGAGAAACATTTTGGGTTTTGATGTATTTCAGGATCACAAACACCACATATATACATATTTATGCTCTAAGCACACTCACCTCATTTCCATCTAGAAACAGCTGATCCTCATGAGGCTCCAGTTTAAACTTCTTCTTCACCTCTTTCTTCTTCTTGGGGGTTCCAGGACAGTCATCCTATCAGAATGCATAATTAAATAAACAAATATTATATATGAAATCTGTATTTTTACTTAGAAATCACATATACTGCAGTCACAGTGGGACCTACGTATTGGTACACCAATGACCAGGGTCGTTCTTTTGTCAATTCAAACCAAGCCAGTCAACACGGGTTGATTCCTGGTCATGGAAGGTTCCACATTTCTCTTTGTTTAGTCTATATCCACGACATTCCACTTCCAGGACTGCTCTTGTTCTGCCGAAATATTCCGCCAAGTGTCACTCTTTTCGGCCGGATGTCTGTTACCTTTTGCTTTCTTTGTAGATTTATGAGGATTCCGGTTAACTGCTCCTCAGATCTCTGCAGGGTAAATCCAGACAGCTAGCTAGACTATCTGTCCAATCTGAGTTTTCTGCTGCACGACTGAAACAACTTTTGAATTAAGAAGAAGGAGTTCCTTCCCGAGGATATTTATCAGTGGCACCATGGCTCCGTCCGGAGCTTAGCGCTGCCAATGAAGATTAACATTAAAGTAAAGTTAGGCTTTGCTGTTGGCTTCCCCGGCTCATTAAAAAAAAAGACCCGTGACAATTGGGTCACGACAGGGCACCTCCTTTTCCATTTGTCCTGCCCTGGTTGTTGCCGACCCTGGTTGCGTGCAATTCACATTGAAATGGACCTGCGTTCGACCTGCATTCGACCCACATATCAACCTGGGTTGCGAAGCCGAGTCGATCAACGCGGGTCAACCCTTTCAAACACTAATATATATATATATATATATATATATATATATATATGTGTGTGTATATATATATATATAATTTAATTTAATTGAAACATAAAAGCCGCAACAGACACAACACTATCTTGTGGAGACAGATATAATCTGAGGGGTTTTGTCAACATAGAGGTCAACAGTGTTAGATCACATACGTTCTTCTCTTTCTTGGTTTCAACAGCCTCAGACTCTTTCTTCTTCTCTTTCTCCTTCTTCCCTTTTCTCTCCTCCTCTTTGCTGCTGTCACCCTTGGTCTTCTCTTTCTCTTTCTCCTTCTCTTTCTTGGTGTCTTTCTCAGGCTTTTTCTTCATCACTTTGAGAGCCCGGTGGAAGAACTGCTTCTTTAGAAGTCTACAGAGGACGGAGGAGAATGACAGGCTATAAGGACTGACGGTTTTCATTATTTCCGTACATTATATAGACCAAACAATTCATTGACAAATCTAGAAAATAACCAGTGAATTAATTGACAGTGAAATAATTGTTAGTTGCAGCCCTATATACCAGTGACCATATTGCAAGCATATGTATCAAATGCTTAGGTACCTTATTTTGAAATAAAATCACTGCACATGACAAATAAGTATTCATCTACAACATCAGACAGGTAGCATGGTGTGTTAGAAAGCTAACCTGTTGCAGTAATCCAACACAGACTCCCTGGTGGTGAACAGCGCCTCCTCTCCCTTCTTCGCCTTGGCCCACTTGGAGTCCATCAGACAGTCCACTGCCTTGGAGGCTATATATAGGGACACAAAGATATTAAAAACACAGAGTGGCACAGGGTCTGAAAATGTCATTCAGTGATTATTCTGGTAAACTGTGTTTTTATCAGATGTGCAGAAGCTGAATAATTGCCATAAGTGCGAAAAACTTCATAGCCTGTGTTAATTCACTACTCATTAATACACATGGAATATATTCATTATTCCATTTATCTAAAAACTGAATACAATACAGAACAGAGGGCAGTAGTTTATATGGAGTAGAACGTCCTGCTTTTTGGCGAATTGGGGGCAGCAGAAACAAGTTGTGAACACAACACTGACACTATCATCACCTTATAAGTTGATACTGCTAGTGTGTAAGCCAAAAGTTGCTTATTTACACACGTCTAGCAGTTACAGACCAACATTATCATTCATGTGGAGTCGTGTTTGTGTCCACCTGAGGAATGTAAGTCCAATATTCAATCTCTTTTATCTCTGCCTTGGTCTCTACCAACTCCTGAGGGAAACATTTGTTCACCAGCTGGTCGCTAACTGTGTCTTTCTGCTGTTTGGTGTAGAGCAGGTAGTAGTATACTGTGGATTTTTAGAAAATAGCTGCCTGCTGTGGCTGAGAACAATGCTATGAGAGAGTGAACCAAAACAGTAAAGCTGCGTTCACATCAGCCTCCGGGGATCAGGCGATTTGCCGCAGGGTGGTGCTGAGGTGTGGGAGTGTCGCTGAAAGGACCCATTTGTGTGATGTCCTGTTGTTTTCTTTAACCCCCCCCAACGTAGCACAAGTAGACTTCATATTTCACAGTTACCGTTTTCCCTAAGATTGTTTATAGATCTCAACGTTTCCGACTGCACTTGAAATCAGCTTCATTTCACAGAGAAAGAGAGAAAGAAAAGAGACGGAGCGATGGTGCTTTGTTGTTGCAGGAAACAGTCAGCTGTTACACAAACTCCTGGGCAGTTCAGTGCTTGTGTTTTAAACCAGCAGCGATAGAGGCAGTGATGTATCCTGTGTACTGTATGGGCCTCTCACACCGCCTCAAAGCCGTCAGACAAGCCTGAATTGCCGGGTACATGGTTAGCCACCGCAGCGTGACGTGGGGTTGCGTTTCTCCAAAAGTTGGATCGTCTCAACATTTGTTTCTGCATTCTTTTTCATCTCCCCCCTGCGGTACCCCCCGCCACAGCCTAAACGCACTACTCCCATTCAAAATGAATGGGCAGACCTGTGCTTTCAGGCAATGTGAATGCATGCTAAGGCTGTGGCTGGACAGCTAAACAATGAAGTGAAACTCACTATAAAGCTTTGTGAAGCTGAGGAGAGCTGCAGCTTCAGTAAGTCACTACGAGCACCTCTTTCACAATTTCATTGGATTCATTCTTGTTGTAAAAATATTGATCATAGTCACTGTAAGTATGTCTACTTATCCCTTTATCTGACAAATTAACCTTGAATAATGGCTACATGCTATAGACAGCTGTTCAAAGCAAAGATAAGAAACTGTAAGGTTATGTGATGGTGATGAGAGGAATAAGTGGCCTCAGCAGTCATAACCTCTTACACAACTACTGACTAAGCAAACAGCATTTCCCAACACTAACAAATGTATTGCACCATGCAAAACAAGACAAGTATAAATACTGTGTTGCTGGGTGAGGTCTGTAAATGGGACTGCAGCTGAAACAATTGTTTAAGAATTTGACAACTCTTTGATAATGTGTCACAGAGTTTGCCCTAAAAATACTTGTGTGAAAAACACCACAGGTTTTTAATCACTGTGACAAAATCAAATACAACTGAATCTCTGCCTGTGTGTTCGAAAACAAACAGAAGGCAGTGTCTGATCTCCTGATTCACACTCCACTCAGTATGTGTAGGCTGGTGTTGTGCCTGTTGCCTCACAACCAACAGCTGAGCACTAACCAATAAAATAGTCGACTCTGTGGCCCATCATGTTGGTGGACTTGGTGGGGCAGTTGAATCGGAGGTACTTGGCCACCGCCTTCTCCTCCTTGGTGGGCTCGCTCACCTCCTGCAGGACCAGACAAACACAGATGAGTATACACGCATGAAAACAATATCACACTCAGACAATGATACTTCACTATATAACTCTGCCGCCAGGGTCCTCATCCACACCAAGACGTGGCAGCACATCACCCCAACCCTCATCCACCTTCACTGGCTCCCAATTAAGTCTTGCATCATATATAAAATCCTCCTTCTCACCTACAAATCCCTCCATGCCCTGGCCCCACTGTACCTCTCCGACCTCCTCCAACATACACCCCACCCCGAAACCTGCGGTCCTCAGCCGCTGGCCTGCTCTCCATTCCCCACACCAGACTCTGTACCTTTGGAGACAGAGCCTTTAGTGTTGCAGCCCCATCCCTCTGGAACACCCTCCCTGCAGATATTCAAAATGCTACATCCCTGGACATTTTTTTTTAAAAACACCACTTGTTTACCACAGCCTACAACCTCCCTTAGTATAGCCACTGTAATTCCGTAAAGTGTCCTTGGGTTTCATAAAAGGTGTTATATAAATTAATGTTATTATTATAATTATATTCTGGCACTGAACTACAGGCAGACAATCAACAGTGAATCTTAAAGATACATCCAGACAGGGTTTACGTTAGCTGGCATATGCAATTATCTTCACTTTACATGTCTCTCATCTGCTCTGCTCCGTGCATGTGTGGAGAGGCACAGGCAGTGAACACGTATGCGGACCATTCGCAGAGCGGCTGCTTCACAGCGTCCACTCTACAAACTGATAATAGGCTAGTCTTCTATTTATATATTTTACTATAAAACATGAGCAAAGGATATTAATGATCACGTGGTGCTCATAATTCTGCGGCGGCGATGCACAAACTTCTGTTCTGTGTACTATTTATTTGCAGTGTTGTTGTAGTAGGGCTGCTCGATTATGGGGGAAAAAATCATAATCACAATTATTTTTGGTCAATATTGAAATCCCGATTATTTAACATGATTACTGGTACTCATTACTCACCTTAAACTGTGAAATTTCCTTGAATACTTTTCCCGTTTTAACTTCTTTTTCTCATTCAGAACACAAGACAAAATAAGAGTTTGCTTGCAAAAAGTAATGTGAAATAAAAAAAATCTTGATTACTCTGTTTTTGTGATCGTTGTGAGCTGAAATCGTAATCACGATTAAAAATGTGGTTAATTGCACAGCCCTCCGTTGTAGTGCACATGTATTATGCTGTAAGGTATAATAATATAGCCTACTTTATAATAATAATATACTGTATATTTTGGCCATACAACAGCCCAAACTATGGCCATATTAAAAAATGATAATAAAGTGAAATCAACAACACCTGAACATTATAAGATTAACAAAAATAGTAATTGCATCCGGGCTTCTGCACTGCATTGCACTAAAATGTGCTCAGCTTTTTTAATGTAAAACAGGGTGGTGTGTGACATTTTTTAAACTAAAAACAAGAAAACAGAGATTTAAAAATACCTGATTTTAGTCTATGTTTTGTCTAATCCAGTGAATTACATAAATATCTACTTGACCAAGTTCTGTTAAGGGTCAACGTTGAATATTTAACTGTCCTTCATCCCTAAATTAACATACTAGCTCTGCTGTATCTGCTGGGGTGCTAACATCTTTGACTGTGAGAATGTACTCTCTGTTTTCCACGAACAACAATCTTTGAGCAAAACTCCAAAGTTTCATTCATAGATCATATGAGAGGTAACCACAATATGTTCAAATAATGTTGAAAATGGAGTGGCTGAAAAAAAAAAAAAAAAGCTTGCACAGTGTAGACAGTATCTAGCAAAAGTCATCCTCCCTTCTCACAACATCTGCACTGTCTGCCCGCCTGCAGCACTGAACCACATGCCAACACAGAGGGAATGAGAGCATTGGCACAATGAGTCAGTGCTGCTCTATCCAGTCCAGCTGGTTCCGGCCAGCAACATGAGGAAGATGAGGCTATCAAACCAGCCTTTGTTTAAAGAAGCAGGTATCAGTCACACAGCTCAGTTACATGAGACCCCTACACAGAAAGCCCCCTGTCACTGTCTATATGATCTACCTGGCTTGATCACATGAGATTAGCTGCTCTGCTCTAACAGCCATAGTATGTGATTTCTATTGCTCCACACACCTGGACCAAAGCACTGGTCTTTGCAATGTATATCCAAAATAACAGTTTTGGCTAGATATGGCAGCCATTTCCCCTTTTGAATACGTTAAGACACAATGAAAAATGGGAGCTGAATAATCAAGAGGAATCATGTCAAAAAGGTGATTACTGTTGTGTAATGTAGCATGGTGATCTTTGGAAGCCTCTTTAAAAGACATAAAGGTCATAACAGTATGAGTTGTTATGCAACTGAACTCGAACATGCAGAGACCTACACTTAGTTGGGTGGTTTATTAGGAACACCCACCTCAAGCTAATGCAACAGCCTTGTAATAAATCCTTCCTACATGAGGGTTATGAAGTTTCAAATGTTTTTTCAGATTCAACATTACGGTCATTTTGTTGGACTGTATTGTGTTATACTGGGAAGTGTTTCTAATATTTAGACTACCCTCATTAATTTAAATAGAGCAGATAAAATCCCATACAACTGAACATTATAACCTTTGTCAATGTAGGGTTTAATTATTGCAGGCCTGTTGAATGAGAAAGCATTACTTATCGAGGTGAACCAAGTGACAGGCAACCAAGTGTAAATTGAAATAATAATCTTGGCTTCATGTCAATTCCTGAATACTGTGATGTAAAGCACAATCAAATGGTATTTGAAAAATAAAGAGGAATTGTGTGTATAATGTAGAGTAGTGGTGTTAAGAGACAACTCTATTTTTGGTATCAGGTATGTTCATAAATGAGAAAAAAGCATCTCAGTTTGTTATGCAACTGAACTCAAACGGGCGAGAGAACTACTGTACACTCAGTTGCCAGGATATTAGGTAGCTACACCTTGCTAAAACTAGTGCAGTCTAGAACATCAAACATCAAATCCTATGAAGGATAAAATGTTTATTTTGGAGGCTGTAGTTTGTGGTGCTGTTGAATTGTTACACTGCAAGGTGTAATGCATTAATATTAAATCTACATTGATATAAAACGTCTAAAACTCTTTTAAGAAACAAACTTAATAAAAAGGTAGGATTTATTGCAAGGCTGTTGAATTAGAGAACATTAGTTTCAGCTAGATGCACTTAATGAATTGGCATGTTAATATTTAATATCCAAGTAACATTTTAGTAATCAAGAGAAACAGAGGTAAAAAAAAGAGAGAACATTTGAGTGTAATACAGAATGATAATGTTGGTAATAAACAGGCCTCTCTTAACTGTGGTCCACACAATAGTAGGCTGTGTGTTGTTAATTATGCAGCTGAGTCTGACACTATTGCAGTGTACCAAATTCATACTAAGTGTATACAGTATGTGCTGTAATAAATCCGATAGTATGTATAGTATGTTTTGAAACTAGTATGCAATCAACATACAGATAATTATACACTATTTGCACCACTGGACAGCAATCAAACTACCAGTTAGACATAGAAACAGTAAAATGTTTTAACACCTGTGAACTTCAACATATTGAATGCTTTATTCTGCTCCGTTTCCAGTTTTATCACACAACAAACTCAAACCACATATTTAAAGGATGAAACTTGGACACAGCTCATGTCATCTCTCTCTCTCTTTCTCTAAAGAAAGTTTTGCTAATCTGGTTTTTATGCATATGTATCAATAGACATCTGAAATGGGCCTGTTCATGTCTTTCTCATCTGTTCTTACCACGTGACAGGTGAAGTAATCAAATTGTGTCTGGTTTTGGTGGTACAAACAGATCAGTAATATCCAAAAATCAAACTACTAGCTACACGTTTTGTTTTAAACATGCATTGGAGTGATGTTTACGTTCACTGACCCTGTAGCCACTCTATAAACGGTTTCTTTGACTGAAATCAAACGCTACTGGAGGCAAAGTAACGTCACAACGCTGCTACCTGCACAGTAAGTTAGATTGTTATGCACTGTGTTGATTAATTAATTAATGTTCCCGCAGATTGCCGAACGTTATGTAAACACGTCTGGTTAGAGCTGACGCAGCTTAGCCAGAAAACGTTTTCCATCAGAAAAAAAGATGGTGGACTGTAGAGACAGCGAAGTAGAACCTATAACAACAACGTTCTTGTGTGAGTGCTACTGGCAATAAAGAAAATAATTAGCTCGAAACCGTGTAATCAAAACACAAACACTAACATTTGTTTTCGCTAGCCAGCTAATGCTAGCTACCGTTAGCCATCATCTGGCTTCATCTGTCGCCGGTTAGTGGCTCCCCACGAGGATGCTGCCGTTAACAAACATCCCTCAATAGGTCGTAAACTAGCACATGGTTGTTATTTGTTGTCCTTCAACTTGCACGGGCAGCAATTTGTATGAATTAAGTAATGTTACCTGGATCCGTTTCTTGTGCCTCCTGCGCTCCGCCATGATCCCCCAACTCAGCTTCTCTGACGGGCGCGAGGCTGCGCACGCGCATGGAGCGTGTAGTATCCCGTAATATCGCGAGATTAACCGATTAGTAGTTGACCAAAAAAAAAAACGGTAATTTTATTTAGGTTAAAGTAAAACAATCACAACAATTATGCATACCGTATATGTGTATATCTTTTACCTTTGCATTTTATTTCCAATATATCTCAGTAATGTATTTATTAGCAGTGGTGGAAAGTAACTACTACTACTACTACTACTACTACTACTACTACTACTACTACTACTACTAATAATAATAATGATAATAATAATATCTGCTTCATGAGGAATCATGCACAAGAAGAAGGAGCTGATGGGATTACATTTCACTAGAATTGAACCCAGTGCAACTTCATGTGACAAAAAAAAGGATTATTGATTGATTGATTGAGTACATTTTTTAAGTAGCCTACTTGTACTTTACAGTATTTCCCTTTTCGGCTAGGCCTACTTTTAAGGCTAACCATAGGCTAACGTACTTCTACTCCACTACCTGAGGGAAATATTGTACTTTTTACTCCACTACATTTATGTGATACCTTTAATTACTTAGCAGATCAAAATATGTGATTCTTGATATTCACTTATTATTCCTTACCTTAACAGATATACACCACTGCAGGTTATATGTAGAAAAACACTTTAATTGCAATCTAACACATGAAAAAGGTATCAAACATCCAAACATCTTACTTAGATATTTCATTGTTCGATTATAAAACCGTTCCCATATTATTTCTATGGTCCTCATGACGGCCTACTGGAGAAATGACACTTAGCATATTAAAAAATAAGTAATTTTAAAGCTACACCCAGACATGTAGATGTATGTAATTATATAAAAAAGAGAAAAATAAAATATGGTCAATAACTCATACATCAGTTTCACTCCACTGATTAAAAAATATGTACATATTATATAAAATACAAATATTCAGCATACTCCTGGGCCTAGTGAAACTATGCATTAAACATGCACCCAGAAAGCCTCTTCAATCCAGTTAATCATAATGTAAACAAATCCACCACTGTGGCGGTTCAGGTAGAGCCATGCTTTACTGTGAGTGCAGACTGGGCCTTGTTAGGTTTTCATCTTTCCACTTTATCAGTTCTGATCAGGCTGTCTCACTGCTGGCAGATGGAGGGGAATTGTTTTCTGTCTCTTGCAGGTGCTCTGTAGATTTGAGGACATCAGGGTCCCTTGGACTCGCCATCATCTCCTCGCTGTTGCAGTTAACAGGGGAGCCAATCTCTGATGAGCGGTCGGCGTGCTTTTCTGGAGTGGGCTGCAGGGTGGAGGTGGAGAGCGGCAGATTCCTCATGTACAGCATGTTGCCCAGACGCCTGGACACCTGTGGAGGAAAAAAGAGAGTTAACACATATTAGACATATTAGTGTTTGCAAATGTGTCAGTCTTTAAAGGAATTATGTACTTGTAGAGGACAGGAAGTGCTGCAGAGATTGGTCACAATTATCACACCTGTGCAACAATCCAATCAGTATAATGGTTTTGTAATGATGGCTAAGTTCCGGCTTCAGTGTCATGACTTATATATATAATCATCGATAATGTTATTAGTAACACCTGCGCTGTACTATGTCAAAATGTCTGCTTTGAAAAAGGCCTAGCCTATTCTACACCTGATACGATAATGTATCAGGCAATATCTAATTGAATTAATATCATATATTTGTACTTTATTTACCTAATATTGTCATTCTGGTTCTCCTTATTGTACTTTGAATATTGCTACTTCTGTTTTCTTTGCATACCACATTTATTGCATGTTTTTTTTGTACATTTTTTTCTGACCCACATTGAATTGGGTCTGATGATAGAGGATGTCATATGGTCTACAGATTTTAAGATTTGAAGACCCTCTGAGGCAAATTTGTGTATTGACGAGTTATTGTGTAGCGCTGCACAAGCATTGCTGAGATTTATATTAAAGTAGCACTCATGCCATCTCTATAGGGTTTAAGTCTTGATATAACTTTCTTTTATGACTTGTTTGTGAATGTTCAGGGCTCAGTCACAGTCTGTGTTTCCTACCTGTGAGCGGATCTTGAGAGCTGGTCCGAGTTTGAGCCCCAGTGTGTCCAGTAGATGCTCCTCTGACAGGAGGGGCAGCGTCTCCCCGTCAATCATGTGATCCTTGAATGTCTGCAGAGTGAAATCACACAACATCAGCACAACAAAGACCAAACAGAAAAAATTGAGACAGTTACAGAAAACTGTAGAAACCAACCTGAGCATATTCTGAACATGTGGGTATACTGTTGATAAAGTTGTAAACATCATTCACTGTCCACTTCCTTATGTCTTCGGGCACCTCGTCACCATTAAGAAAGAGATTGGGTGGACCTAGAAAAATAAATGTCATCTTTATTGGTGCTGTAATAAAATGTATTTGCTAAAATAATATATATTGTGATCTATCTTTAGAAACTCACCAGGTGGAAGGAAACCATTTCCAGGGACTGGGAACATGTAAGGCATGCCTGTGAGCGCTCCACCAGCGGAGGGATACATGAATTTCTCCTGAAAAGCTGAACATTGACTGGACATGTCTTTATCATTTGCACCGCTGTTGGTCACATCTGACCCATCTTGACTGTTCACACAGGCTTTACGCAGGCCTTGGTCCCCATCTTTGTAGTTCTTCCGGCTTCCTGTGGCAAGTTCAGAGTCTATTTTTGCTTGATGGTGTGTCTTGCTAGTGGGACACTCCTCTCCCATGTCCCCCTTAGCCTCCACCTCTTTCTCTTCCCCTGATGTGGCTCCTGGGCTCTGCTCTACACTTTTATCTTCAGTATGGCCCTTCAGGTTGGACACATGACTCTCTACACTCTTGTGAGCGGTCGGCCTCCTACCAGCCCTGCGTCCCCTCTCTCTTTGCAGCGTGCTGATTGGTGGGTAGGGGCTGGCTGACATGAGGATGCTGTTAGAGTGCAGTTCATCCAAGGTGGGACGGTGGACGAAGACATCTTGGCCATCTGGCATGCGTTGACGACCTCTAAATGCCATGGGGTTGGAAGGGTACGACATGTGATTATCGATTCCCATAAGTCCCTTCTGGTGGGCATTCTCCATCTCCTTCTGGTGCAGGATGGCATTCATCTCCATTCTGAACAGGAGCACACACAAATATTAGACATTTTTGCAACAGTGATGATGGAACCACACTATCACACTTTGTTATCAAATGAAACCGTTAATCAAATGTCTCAGTTTTATTCGTCAAAATGTAATGTAGACCTGTGTGTAGGTGTAATAGTTCTCTGAGATGCTGATGATATTCTGCACACACTACCTGGCTATATTTTGCTTGTGAATGAACTCCTGTCGCCGGGCAACTGTTTCCATGGGCTCCGAGGGCAAGAAGCTGTAGCCAGCTGAGAAAAAGAAAAAGACAGACTCGCTGTTAATACTCACATAGACAGACAGGCCGTTAGGTATGAATGTGCATCAGGCCATGCTCACCTGCTCCAGGAAAAGCTCTCCCAGGCAGGACGTTGGCATGGGGAGGTAGAGGTGGACCCAGGTGAGGTCCCATGTGCATCTGTCTGGCCTCGGAAGCTACCATCTCGGAGGGGGGAACCAGCTCTCTGATGAAAGACAAACATTGAAAATCAGTCATCTAGACATGATATCAAGGGACAAATAATCAGCTGTAATAACTGCTGTTTCGTCAATGACTAAGGTATATTTTGGTCTCAATGAAAACATTTCTCATTGTACAGAAACAGATGTTTCTCTCAAGTAGCCATGTCTTTTTCGCTCATGCACCTGTAACTGACAATTTTCAAGAGGTGCCCTTCACCAGAGAGCTACTGCTTCAGTTTTAAGAGTGACTACAGGTACAGACCTTTCCATGAAGCGAGGTTCGAACTGCGTTGGGACCCCCTGTAACCTCTGCTGCCCCTGGGTGAGGATCTGTGGAGCCATGGCCATCTGGTTCCTCATTATCATCTCTTGCCTCTGCCTCAGCTCTGCAAGAGTAGGAAAAACACCACAGGTCACCGGGAAGCCAGTTTAGCCTGAGATGTGCACCGACTGTGAAAGCTGGAGACAGCGGGTACTATTGGGCAGCTAATAATCCATTTAAATCAATACACACGGCAGACAAGGTCACACAGTTGGTTTAACCTGTTTGGAGCAGATTAACCAGATTCAATTCAGACAAGATGGTGTCAGGAAATGTGTAGCTAAATTAAAAAAAAAACATTATATAACTGTAATATTTAGAGTTTTTTGGACTCCTGCTATATTTTATGTTGTTGTGTTGCTTCATCCCCTCTGTGTTTTCATTGCTCACCTCCAGCTGACATGCCATTGACCAGACGGTACCAGTGCTTCTCATCCATAGCCCCCTGCTCTCCCAGAGCTGTCATCTTCCTCAGCTGCTCCCGTGGTGTCATGACACACACGACCTTTGACCTCCTGAATGCTGTAGAAGTTTAAAAAAAAGGTGGAACTTGTAACTACTTTGACAAACTGGTTACTTTAATATTGCATGATATATTGTAGTTTTGAAGTATAAATTCATAAAATATGTAGCTTGGATAGATGTATTCATTTTGTAATTTCTTATTACTGCCACAAGGGGACAGCAAATATCTACATATTAAGGAGCCTGTTGATGCTCACTGAACTTTGTGCTACCATGTATCTTTTTCAAAAGAAGAATATTTAATCCCACTAAAATACCAACAAAGTAACAATATTTGTCACTAAACTTTGTTATCATATATATCTATATCTATATATAGATATAGATATATATCTATATATAGGAAAACACAGGAAAAACATATTTTATTCAATCAATCCTACTTAATTTACATAACAGTACAGATAATTGTTTTGTTGTTGTTGCAGATGTCATATGTCATGTTAGTGAACTTATTTGTGGTGTTTGTATTTAAGCAGAGCTGTGACAATTAAATATGTTTGTTGAGATAAGAACTGACTGACAAAATAAAAATATAAATACAATATAACAAACAGGGATCCATGCACACACACAAATTCATGCACTAACCTTTGATCCTTCCTCTCACCTCTTACCTCCACCCTAGCATTAAGCATTAATCTTAAACCAACCTTAACCCTAACCTTGACAGTAACGTAAATCTAATCCTAAACTTAAATTTAACACCCAAATCCAAATCCTAACCTAAATACTAACCCCTTAAAACGTGGAGACCAGCACATACACACTTCAAATGTTCTTGGCTGAGCCAGCAGTATGTGTAAACAAGCACAACCAACTTAGACACCTCCAATTAGCTTCCCACTGCAGAAATCCCATTACAAAATATGAATGAATATGAATCCAGTTCTGCTAATCCAGCACCAGACTGCACAGTATGCTTCTGGGTAGATGAATTTGAATTTGAACACAAATTCACCGTCTACTTTTTCATATGATATTAGTTTAAACTCATCATAATTGTATCTGATTGATATGTTTGTCAATGTTGCAAATTGGATATGTACTGAATTTGTTCTGCCCTCCTCTCCCTCAGAGAAATGCTGTCATAAGATTTTCCCAGAGGCCTTGAGCATTATCCACAGTCCCTCAAGTTCCTTCTGAAGCCCATCTAATCTGAGGGCTGTAATCTGCCTATTAGTCCTACAACAGTCTGCTAGCTACATCTGCTGACCTGCCTGAGACCGCCCATCCAACCCCCATCCCCACCCTTCCAGGCCCCTTCTACCACCAGGATCCTATTAGCTAAGACCTGGCTATACAGCACTTTAAAGGGATGTGTTGAAGGTAATCCGCACGTTTAGAGTTTTACCCTCAGCAAACCTTGCCTGTAAGCATCCCGGACAATACACCCTGAGTGCTAAGCCTATTAGCTGCCATTAGCTTTCAGGATGTCCTTAAAACACCTTGGGGATAAATCTGGGGATGCAATCGGTTTATGTGGAGCTATGTGGCGCGGACACATGCACCCTGCCTCCACCTACTTCTCTGCCAATGTCACAACAGCTAGCATCAGCAAATAAGAAGAAATGTATTTTACGTCTCTGTAATTCCCAAGTGGGCACTAAACTCTGAGCCTCCGGGCATTGTGTAACATATTATCGCCTTCACATTCTCTCCACTGGGAATTAATGATTTACACTTTCATGTGTGTGATACTGTTTGAATTTTAAGATGATTAGACTTTTTTTTTTACATTTTACATACTTAACGATTACATATAGAAAGTAAAATAATAATGAAATTATAATAAATATAATAATAATAATAAATAATAAAATAAATGGATGGATGGAGGGATGGATGGAAATATACGTTTGATCCCTGAGTCTCTCCAGAGACAGAACAAAGTACCACAAACTGTGACAGGCTGTTGCCGCAGGTCAAATGGGGCCTGTGTTGACACCTGATTGTGCCTCCCATGTATCAGCATTACATGTGATTCACAGAGCTAAGCTGCCAGCTTTTCAAAAAAGTAATATGATTTTTAAAAAATAGTTTTTGAAGGTATTTACAGAGTCATAAAAGACTCTTTCAACCATCTGGATGAAAAAATATTCTGTCCGCCGCACGATGAAAAAAGATTTTGAACCTGTTTCCCAAGTTGCAATTTATTTTCTAATCCAAACAAAGATGGCAGCCGGATGCCTTTGCTCAATTAGCGTAATGTGAAACAGGTACATTGTTTTCAGCATATCTTTATGGTACTTTGGTTATTTTAATATGTCTAATGTATGTATTTGGTGGTTTAATTATTTGTATGTTGACTGTCATCTGGATCAAAACAATATTCAGTCTGTTGCGCAATAAAGATTTTTAAAGTTTCTTAAGATTTGACTATTTTCCTTCAAGAAGCATGCAAGCAAGCAAAAATATTGACATGTTATTTTGTATGAAAATGCAAAATATTGGAAAGAAACATCAATATACTAATGTGTTGAGTTTATTTACCATTTTTTGTCAATACACAAACGTTAGGAACCTGTCTCGGTGAGCTGTGAGGAAACTTAACATTCATATTGTATACAAACAATAGAACCATATACATAACATATACAAATTAAATTAAGATAAAAGAAAAGCTAAAGATAAAAATACCTTAAATTGAGAGAAGTTTGGTGATAATGCTACTGATAACATTTGTAATTGTGTTTCACATTGTGCAAATTGAGCAAGGAGATCCGTCTCCCATCTTTGTTTGGATTAGGAAATAATGTCGCAAATATAGGAAAATCTAAATCTTTTTTCATTGTGCAGTGGACAGAATATATTTTTTCATGCAGATGAAAATTTAATTTAGTTAAAATAGTCTTTTATGATTCTGTAAATACCCTCATAACAAGAGTTAGTGTTAAACCGTCTTTTTTTATTTTTAAAGACTGTTGGGTATTTTGTTTTGCAGGAAAATTGCATGCTTATCTCTGTGACTCCAATGCAGTGGTAACACATGAGAGGCACAATGTGTTATGTGGAAACTTGGAGGAATTCTTTGTTAGGGCCTGTTTGATCACAGCTAACACTTTTATAAAGTTTTGTTTTAAGTCTTTTAAGTGAAGATGTAGACTAAGACTTAACGTATAACGCTGTAACACATCTCCAAACCTAACCCCGCTCAAACTTCTTACAGAATCTTGGAATGGAAGTTTCAAGTGGCATTTTGTGAGTGAACATGTCATTACAGGAGAGTTCTTGTCTCATATTTCTCCAACAAACAGAGGCCACACCACAGCTGCCAAATCTGCGGATTGGACTCTTTGGATTTGCTGTTGCCTGGTTAATCTCATTACAAGAATGAATTAAGGGAAAAATTGCTGACGGCTTAGATGGAGCCCTGAGGAGGTCAAATCAGACAAGACAGAAGTATTGTCTAGTCCTTCCTAATCCCCCCTCACACGACACACACATGCTAAATCCATGTTTTATGCTGTCAGTTAGAAGAAACAGATTAGATTTTATGAGAGTTGTAAGTGGGCGAGCTCCAGGTAGTATTGATTAAGAATTAGACACAAATCATCACAGTTAATAAGAACCACAGACTAATTCATCATGTATTTTAACGTTATTTTCATTTCAATAAGCGCTATTTACAGAATCAGGGCTAATTTTAAGGCTAATTATGCAGATTTCAAAGTTGTTCCTCTAATCACATTGGCCCTTAGATGAATCACTTACTGATACTTTTATACAGTTTACTGCTAAAAATATGGATGGCAAGATTTACCATTTGAAGGTTTTGCATTTTTGATAACATTGGGATGCAAATATTGAGCTACGTGCATGGATTTTTAGGTTGTTACTGATATTTTTTATCACATACTGAGGCACCTAAGTAGACTTACAACTAAAATACAACTTAAACAAAGCAGTCAAAAAGAAAAAAAAAAACAGGAGGAGAATGACAAATATTGAACATACCGAAAGTTTTAACAGACTTACCTTCAAGCTTGAACCAGTGACCAGAGCTTGGAACTGGTTTTGTCCCAATTCAGGTAAAAACACAAGTCAAAAATGTGAAGGAACAACCTTTGGATAGTTCACAGACTGTCTTTCTCTACTGCCCTTCTTGACTACTGAGCACAGTCTGCTGCCAGCTAACTGCCTTAACTAAAAAAGACCTTTTAAATACAGATTCATTTCATCTCAATTAGATGGCCTTATCTCCTGCAGTAAGTCCTCCCTGTCCTGACATCACTATGATCTCCCATCCAACTGCTTGCCGCACCTTGCAACTGATGTGTAATTACTGAAGCAGCACTGGTCCTAAGCATGGGGTGCTAAACCTCTTTCAACGTTTACCTCACTAATCCCTTGTTAGCACTTTAGACCATAGTTAAGACACCTAAATGCTTAGCTTCCTTTTCCAGTGGCAAAATGTCCAACCCCTCCTTAACTGCTCTGCGGCCACATGCAGAGAAGCCACATCATGCTGGTTATAGACTTTAACAAACCAACAGATCAGTGTTGTTTTTGGTATTCCTCACGTGTAGTTTTGGTGTGAGAAGTATGTTGCTCCCCATGGTGCTAAAGTGTCGACCCAAACATGCTTGGTGGTAATTTGCTAGAAATCCGACTAAATGTTGGCCGGATGATCCTCTCAGACCTCTTAATCTGACAGTTTGTGCTCACCAACCGCTTAAAGCAAGGCCCTACACTTCTTTGAATGGTGTTTAATGCCAAGTGGGCAGAAAGGTGTGGACAGTTGGTGGGCTGAACAGCAGACATGATATAAAAAGGGTGCCCCCCTTTTTATATCATGTCTGCTGTTTAGCAATAGTTTCTATCTGCTTCTCTACAGTCTGCAGGACAGCAAAGAGATCCTGGAGAGTTGAGTGAACCTGGTGAACAGTGAAAAGTGAACCCCTGTCTTGTTTAACATATACATACACAAATAAATTCTGTTTATTATGTACACCAAGCTGTATGATCATTTTGGAGGCTGCAGTTTGTGGTGCTGTTGAACTGTATTGCATTATACTGACAGGTGTGCTATTATTAATGCACCACAAACTACATCCTCTAAAATGGCAGATGAATCAACCTCTCGGGATTCCATAAAAACTGAACATTAAAACCTTCATGAAGGTAAATAACTGTTACAGTCAGTGACTAGAACCTGCATTGCTTTATAATAGCTATAATTAGTTGACATATTACAAGAAGGGCCATATTAAAGTACATGCAAGTCCAATTATATTTTATTTTCTGAGTAACGTTTACATGCTAGATAAAAGCCTTTGGGTACGAGCAGAGAGAATATTCTGGTGGAGAAATCCTGAATCTTTTATGTATTTATTGATGAGAAGAATTTAACTGACAAGAGGCCTCTTAGAACCACAAAAAAATGAAAAAATATAGGGGATATAATAATAATAATACCTTTATTTACAGTGTATAGTATATTTATATAACAGAGTTACAAAATGCTTTATAATAAAAGATAAAAGTATATTAAATCCAGAACTTAAAGCAACACTATGCAACTTTTAGCTGCAGCTGTAGTTCCAATGAGACAACCTGTAGGGGGACCGAAGCGGTAGATAGCATGAGCTGTAGTTCCATTGAGACAACCCGTAGGTGGACCAAAGGGGGAAAAGTTACATAGTGTTGCTTTAAGATATAACAACAAAGAATCATATTAATAATTCACATAAATAAGATGAGTTTTCCTAGAGTTGCACAGCTGAGGGGCCCGAACTGCTGACACCAGATGACTACATGCTTTGCTCTAGGGGTGGCATCTATATTATGAATAAAAGGGGACCCAGAATAGAACCTTGGGGGACATCATAGTCCACTGTGTCGAAGGCTGAGCTGAGGTCAAGGAGAATTAAAAAAGCATACAGCCTGTCTCCACACACACACACACACACACACACACACACACACACACACACACACACACACACACACACACACACACACCTTGAATAGACCCTGTGGGTCTATTCAATCTACATACTGAGTTGTAGCCGCATCACTGTTTTGTTAAAGCGTAACTCTTGCCAAATTGCAACCTAGGGTCTTTTTGTGAATGTACCCAAGTCAAACTTTAGTTTAAAAGCATAATTAGGACGGAAACGCCACTTTTAAGATTGACCGTATTTTCGCTTTTGGTCACATGGCTTTTTGAAAGGAAGTGCTAGGGGCACTACAATGATCGCATCAAAATCTCTATTTTTAAAACACTGAGAAGGCTCACACAACATGAAACTTTGCTCGAAGTGTCACCAGGGGCTCTACACATGAACTCAAGCATTGAGAACATTGTTTGTGTCCACAGAGTTTACTTAAAAGAAAGGTTTTGAACAACTCACTTTAGCAGTTGGTTTTTCTGCACGCCGCCATCTTGCCAGTCAAAAAAGTGTTGATCTCCAAATGCGACGTAACAGGGAGGAGAGTAAAGATGGAAAGCTCCTAAAGCTTAGTTCCATATAAATGCACGGATAATTTGTTGTTTTGTCATTAGTGAAAAACAATATTGACCTTGTAGCTGAAAAAGGAGCCTCATATAAGAATGACATTTCCTCCTATGGAGTCCGTTCAGTCGCATTCGGAGATTAACACTCCAAATGCTTTACACTACTTTTGCATATACTTTTGAGTTACTTTCACCAAAATTACAGCGGAAGTATGACTTGATGATAGCTTGTCTAAGTCTCATCTTTATCAACTTTAATACATCATAGTTTATTCATAATATTTTGTATAATTAATATGAATATGCAATGTAACTAAAGCTATAAAATACATAGTGAAGTAAAATGTACAATAGGCCTATTTGACTCTGAATTGTGGTGGAGTAGAAGTATAAATGAAAATACTCAATTAAAAGTACCTTACAATGTCTTGAATTAAGCCTACGGTATAGTTACTTTCCACCGCTGATAAAATGTAGGCTAATGATATTACGTGTAGCAAGCCTAAACATTAATTCCCAACATGTTTATATCTCTCAGTTGCTCAGACACACCGCTGTCCACGCTGACGTACCGTTACCTGTTGGGACACAGATACTGTCCGTACCGTCTCTGGTTCTGACTCTGCACATGAACACCTCACTTCAACGGAGTGAAATTACTCCTGAAAATAATGTACATCTCGCAAATGTATCCGTCCATGCAGTCATCTCAACCACCAAATTCCAGCAACAGGAAATTTTCATATAGAGCTAACCGCTCCACATAAGATACAATTTCTACTGTACTCCACCTGAAAAACACTTATGCCAGGCTTCTCTTCATCGATTTCAGCTTGGCCTTTAACACCATCATCCTACCAAGTTTAGCAGCACAGTTATCTAACACTGCCAGAGGCCTCTTTAAATACAACAGGTGTTAACAGGTGCCAATCCTTACACAACTTCCTCAAAACAGCCTCAGGTGTAAACTGTCAATGTGAAATAAATTTATATGAATATGAGGCCTTGAGTCAAGCTCAAACCCCTGTGAGAATCAGAATCATAATAAGGCGTAGTAAATTTTCAATTACAAGAAACTTGCCTTGATGTTTGGTGTATACATTAAACATATTTCTGTAAGAGGAAATGTTGCGACACTGAACAATATTATATTATACTATATATTATTATATTAGTATATACTATATTTGGCTGCTCAATTCAGAGCTATTTGGAAATGGATTCAAAACCTAGAATACATTCCGGCATGAAACATATTGAACAGTCTCATACAGCTGAAGTGAGACAGCGTAACCCAAACTCAGTGCTTCAGTTTATACATTAACTGCGTCGGGCTCGGGTCGGGTTTGGACCAAAAAACAGAATGCTTGTCGTGTTCTAGTCAGGCTTAGATACTACTCTCCAGTTTAAGAAATATACAGCCTGAGCGGCAGTTCACTATCACCATCGTCACTCCTCTGCTGTGCTCAGCACGTCATCCTTGCTACCAGGTGGCTTGCTATTTGGTGCCATCTGCTGCTGTAGTGAATGTATATTGACATATTGAGATTTAAAAGTATATACCCCACTTTTTGAGACTTATTTGCAGGCTTATATTCGGGCCAATGCGGTATCAATCCTGGAAACAACATTGATGATTAACTAGGCAAAATGTCAATGAGTTTATAGATGCACATTAGTTTAGCGCGTAAACCTGAGGATGGAGCTTTCAACTGAACTGCTCTAAACTTGACAGAAGAGGCACAGAGATTCAGAGGTAACATTAATGTTAGTTTGATATAGTGCGTTATATGTTTTTCTGAACCTTTGTTGTCGAAATGGAATTGACTTTAACTGAACTGAATGGTTTAATTGCTAGCTAGTTTTAGCTAGAAAATGACCAGTCTAGCATTTGCTAGCTAACATTAGCCAAAGTCAGCCATTTTTAACTATAAAATACAGGTTACCGAGCATGACCAAAGGTATGGCTGTATCGGCATAACATTAGACAATCTCTGCTTTATTTGTATGATAATCCATCTACAGTTGTTGAGAATTTTCACTCAAAACCAAACATGTCAGCCTCACTGTGGCACTAGAGGAAAGGTCATGGGGTCACCAAAGTCAGTAGGGTTCATCTTCTGGGCAACATGAATGTCTGTACAAAATTGAGATTGAGATATTTTAATCTGCACTAAAGAAGTGGACAGACCAACATTATTATCCAAAAACTACTTGAACAATCTACTGTAGTTATTGATAGCAGAACAGTTATCTAACTTTTACACAACCTGTCAATCAGATCTTTCTGCCAGAGGCCTCTTTAAAGACAAAATGATAACAGGTGCCATTTCTTACACAACTTTCTCAAAAGAGCCTCAGGTGTAAATATTAATGTGATATAAGTAAATTTGAATATGAGGCGCTGCAGGAACACAGTCACTGAGCTATAAAAACTGCACCAAAACTCAGAACTTTACTGCCACCCGGTAAGACAGGTAAGCAAGTGGCAGGTGTGATGCTCTCCTTTTCTCCACCAGTGTCTCTTTTTGTGAATATAGTATCTACATTAATTAATTATCTTTAATTCTAAAATCTAAAAAACTAAACAGTCTTTTTCTTGTTCTACACAGGTTGTAAAGAAAAGATGAACGCCATCCAGGTGATTTCCCTGACCCTGCTGTCTGTTCTGGCGGCCAACGCTCAGTTCATCATGCCAGGAATATGCCCCAAGCCTGCTGTTCAGGAGGACTTTGATGTTGCCAGGGTGAATACCAAAGCTTTTAACTTTGATATATTCTGTAGGGAAACAAGGTAGAATTTCTGTTTTGTTTTTTTTATTTAAATTCCACAAATTAGGCGTTCCCGGGCGACCGCTTTTCCGACTAGACATACATTGCCAGTTAATGCCTCAAGATTCTGCAGCTCTTCATCAACTTAATGTGGTGTTTTTGTGTTCCTTGTGCTTCCTCTGCAGTATCTTGGTAAGTGGTATGATATCCAGAATCTGCCAAATACCTTCCAGAAGGGCGAGTGCGCCATGGCCACCTACAGCTTGAGCCCTGGAGTTGGATTTGGTTTTTTCAACAGAGAACTGCTGTGAGTACTCCAGCTGCATTACAATGCTTTTTTTAAGAGTTGGGCCAAATACATTTACTTTCTGGAGCTTAAACAAAGACTAAACAGTACAAACTAAAAAATAAATAAAGTTTTGTGCAGCCAGTACCAGTTAAATTTGTCAGGAAGTCTTATCCTGGTAGTAAAACTATTAGCTCAAACAATATATTTTAAATATATCCCATCCAGTAAATGACTGTAAATTACATTAATTCAAGGAAATGTTAATTTACTTGAGTATTTCAACTTCATACTTGAACTCCACTACACTTCAGAGGGAAAATGTTGAACCTTTTACTCCACATTTATTTGACAGCTGAAGTTAATTTACAGATTAAGACTGTACAGACAAAACATATGATCAAGTTATAAAATATGATGCTGTGCTGTAGATTGAACTATCCAACAGTATATAAAGTATTTAAAGTGTGCTCCATCTTTATCAGCTGTGACAATAAAATCCTCTTTCTTAAAGCATCAGTAATAATATTCAAATAATATAACTCTGTGAAAGGGACCGTTCTGTCCAACAAGTTCTTTTACTTTAATAGTTTATGTACATTTTGCTGTTAATACCTTTGGTACTGTATCTTTTTACTGTCTGTTTCTTTTAGTGCTAATGGGACCATTAAATCCGTCATTGGCTCTGCCATAGCAGAAGACCCCTCTGAGCCTGCCAAGCTTACGTTCTTCTATGAGAGTAAGGACCCCTAATTATTACAACCTGGAAAGATTACTATTCCAACACTTTAACTTGCAGTTGAGCGGCATCTTAAACAATACTTTACATGTGAAAACAGACATTTTGAAAACTTTACTCTCCTGTCCCCCCAGACGCTGCCCCTGTTCCTTACTGGGTGCTGTCCACCGACTACGACAACTACGCTCTGATCTACAGCTGCATCGACATCGGGGTGGTCCATGCAGCGTATGCCTGTATCTTGAGCAGGCAGCCCACCCTGCCTGAGGAGACAATCAAGGAGCTACAGGCCACACTGTCCTCTTTTGGAGTCGGAGTGGATAAGCTGCTCACCGCCAACCAGGATGCAGCTTACTGCAGCGCCATGAACCAGTAAACAGACTGAGATAGTCTCTATAGATTGTGGTGCATTGTGGTGCTTATGATTTACTTTCACTGTTTGTTTCATGCTAAGTCAATGCAATAAACTTATTTCATCAGCATTTGTGGGCCTTTGTGCTGGTCTGAATACAGTATTGATAATGAATTAACTGATTGTTTCCTTTGCTGCTATTTTTGCCTGACTAAAATGACTCTTTGGTATACCCAACCAATAAGATTAAGTTTTCTTCCCCTCTGCTTAAAAAAAAAGTGGAAGTAGATCTGGAAAGGTGGAAGTCTCTAGCTATATCCCTAATTAGACTATATCCCTAATTAGACTATATCCCTAATTAGATGAATAAACTGTATGAAAATGAATATCCTACCCTACGTTTTTTACTGACAAGGAATATGCCTTGGTGTTTGGTGCATACAATAAACATATTACAGTAACTGAACTTAATGGTTTAATTGCTAACTAGTATTACCTAGAAAATTAACAGTCCAGCATTTAATAGCTAACATTAGTTAAAGTCAGCCATTTTTAACCCTGTCAAAAATACAGGTTACCAACCATGACCAAAGGTATGGCTTTATCTGTATAACATTAGACCATCTCTTTTTTTTGTATGATAATTCATCTACAGTTGTTGAGAATTTTCACTCAAAACCAAACATGTCAGCCTCACTGTGGCACTAGAGGAAAGGTCACGGGGTCACCAAAGTCAGTAGGGTTCATATACTGGGCAACATGAATGTCCGTACAGAATTGAGATTGAGATATTTTAATTAGCACTAAAGAAGTGGACAGACCAACATTATTATCCAAAAACTACTTGAACATTCTACTGTAGTTATTGATAGCAGAACAGCTTTCTAACTTTTACACAACCTGTCAATCAGATCTTTCTGCTAGAGCAGAGGCCTCTTGAAACACCAACTTTTTCAGACATATTTGCAGGCTTATATTTGGGCCCATATGATATTAATCCTGGAAACAACATTGATTATTAACTAGGCAAAATGGCAAGAGTTTACACTTGTACATTAGTTTCAGCAGCAGCACCATGCAGACTCATTTGCTTATACCAACTGTTACTTGCATTTGGCACCGTAAACCTGAGGATGGAGCTTTCAACTGAGGAGCTCTAGACTTGACATAAGAAGAAGCACAGAGATTCAGAGGTAACATTACTGAAATGTTAGTTTGATATAGTGCGTTATATGTTCTATTCAACCTTTGTTGTCAAAATTGAATGAACTTGAACTGAACTGAATGGTTTTATTGCTAGCTAGTATTATCTAAAAAAAGAACTGTCTAGGATTGCCTAGCTACCATAAAGTCAAAATAGAGGAGAATTCTCACTCGCAAACACAAATGTCAGCCTCACTGTGGCCCTTGAGGAAAAGTCATGGGGTCACCAAAGTCGTTAGTGTTTATCTTCTGGGCAACATGAATGTTTGTACAAAACTGAGATTGAGACATTTTAATCTGCACTAAAGAAGTGGACAGACCAACATTATTATCCAAAAAATTCTTTAACATCTACTGTAGTTATCTATAGCAGTTATCTAACTTTTACACAACCTGTCAATCAGATCTTTCTGCCAGCGGCCTCTTCAAATAGAAAATGTGAACAGGTGCCAATTCTTACACAACTTCCTCAAAACAGCGTCAGGTGTAAACTGTCAATGTGATATAAGTTAATATGAATATGAGGCCTTGAGTCAAGCTCAAACCCCTCTCAGAATCATAATCATAATAAGGCGTATCACCAAGTAAATTTTCAATTGCAAGGAACTTGCCTTGGTGTTTGGTGCATACAATAAACATATTGCTGTAAGAGGAAATGTTGCCCCACTGAACAAGGAGGGCTGAATCTATCTGACTTCTGGCTATATTTGGTTTGCTAACTCAGAGCCATTTGGAAATGGATTAAAAACCCAGAACACATTCCGGCAGGAAACATAAGGAACAGTCTCATACAGCTGAAGTGAGACAGCATAACCCAAACTCATTGCTTCAGTTTATACATTAACTGCGTCGGGCTCAGGTCGGGTTTGGACCAAAAAACAGAATGCTTGTGTTCAATTCAGGCTTAGATACTACTTTCCAATTTGATAAATATACAGCCTGAGCCGCAGTTCATTATCACCATCGTCATTCCTCTGCTGTGGTTACACCGGCACATCATCCTTGTTACTAGGTAGCTCGCTTTTTGGTGCCATCTGCTGCTGTTATGACCATTGAATGTATTGAATGTATATTGTCAATTTGAAGATCAGAATAAACCCTATAGGTCTAAAGACAAAACAAACCACAACATTAATTTGTTTTACAGGTTTATTGCATCGACTTTGCATGAAGACAGCATATAGTGTGTCATGTCATGTCTCTATGTCACCCTGCCTTACAGGCTGAAACAGGAGTGTCTCATTACTGGTTCATGGCGCTGCAGTAAGTCTCATCCTGGATGGTGGGGACCATCTTGTCCACATTGATTCCGACAGAGGACAGGATGCCATGCAGCTCCTCTACGGTCTCCTCAGACAGGGTGGGCTCTCTGCTCAAGATCCAGGAAAACTCTGTGCGGAACAGGCCGAAGTCGGTGCAGCCGTAGACCAGAGAGTGACCCTCGTAGTCGGTGGACAGCACCCAGTAGGCCCCAGGGGGAGATCCTGCAGGAGACGGGTATTAGAGTCAAAGCGGCCGGAATATTGAGGACATAAAACCTATTAAGAATGACTCTTAGACTTCTGTACCTTCAAAGAAAGTGACCTCCAGCTTGGCAGGCTCAGCGGGGTTCTTGGCCTTGGCAGAGCCGACGATAGAATTAATGGTTCCATCATCACTAATGAAAAGCAAAACATGAATTAAAATTAATTTAAAATAAATGTTCTTTCACTTTTAGGTCTTGGTGTAATTTTTAAAGCTCCAAATGTATCATGTGGCCTCCCCTTTTCACTAAATGCTTTTCTTTCATGAATTTGAGACGGTGTAACAAATCAGTTTGTGATTCTGTTTGGCCAAGGACATTCAATTCACCTGATGAATGATTCACCAGGTACAATTAGTGTACATTTGGTTTTATAAAAGGCAAAAGCAACAGACAAGTTTTTTTGTAGAATTACACACTGATTTAGGATAAAAGACTTCTCATTTGCTCTGAAAATTATTTCATGGACTGCAACAAGGATAATAAGTGAGTCATTTTAGTTTAAAAAAAATAGAGAGTTTCAGTAGTCAAATCTAAAATGTTGACATTTAGACAGCATGTACTTACAGCAGCTCACTGTTGAGGACCCCAACGACTCCAGGACTCTTCAGACTGTAGGTGGCAGTGCTGCACTCCCCTTTCTGGAAGAATGTTGGCAGCTTCTTGATCTCATACCACTTACCAAGGTACTGCAGAGGAAACAAAGGATTTCACAGTAAGAATACTGAGTACTTAATTTAATGTACTTTAATGGTTGCAAAACAGGCAAGCCTTTCATGCTACATAGCATGAATTAGTAGCAAGAAAGGACATGTTTAGTAATCACCCTGGAAGCATCAAAGTTGGCTTGAACAGCGGGTTTAGGACATTTTCCGGAGTTCAACACTTGAGCGCTGGCTGCAAGGACAGACAGCAGAGTCAAGGAAATCACCTGCATGGCCTTCATCTTATCACCACAACCTGCAGAGAACAAAACACACTGCGCCATTATTGAAACAATCAGCAACACAGGAGGTTGCTCTTGACAGATAATCTCTGAGGGTTTAACCAAGGAAAGAGCAAGAAACGTAAAGAGGAAGAGTCATAGCTGCAGTCTGCTCACCTGTACAGTATGTAATGTAGTGTGCAGGACCTTCAGGTTAGAGGGTCTTTTATAAATCTAAAGACCTGTAGCTTATTGATCACATTCTTCAGCCCCTCCTCTTGTGTTTACATGTAAAAGTGTTGAAGAGGTGGAGTGAGTGTGAGAGCTGGCACCTGTTCCAACAGACCTGACACCTTTTGATCTTAATAGAAGAAAATTTAATTCGTTCCTCTGTCCATTCATCACCTTTTTTTTAGTATCATCTTTTTTTAAGAGGACCCTTGACCAAAAACCAGCAAGATAATATGAAAATTACAAACAAGATCCAAAATATCAAAATGTATCTGAGTGCTCCAGTAGACAGTAAACCAGAATCAAAGCAGCTAAGCTGATATTCTGTGAACTAAATAAATTAATTTTTTGTTTTTATGTTGTGGACTTAAGAGACCACATTTCCCCTTCATAGATTTGGTTGAGTTTAAAATTAGCATCTGCTTATTTGCACAGTTTAAATATTTACATTTCTCCCCCAAAATTGTGACCCTAAAGATAATTTGTATGCCATGCATGTGAAGGATAGTTGCAATCGTCTCATAAGTCTCACCAAGAAAGTGAATAAACGTATTTCCCACCTTAGAAACACTAGCTGCTATATTCAAAGAACCGGGATTGATGTCTTTTAGCAGCGGAGTTTGCCTTTTACCAAGACATTGAAATAATGCAGTCTGGTTATTATTAACTACAACAAACAAACATATAAACTTTACTGGTATACGTGCAGTTTAGTGTCCCAAATTCCCCGTAACGTAAACCCATTTGTACAGGTCCTCTCCCCTGACTAATCAGCTATCCTAACCTTAACCACTCAAGGTCAAATGCTTAACCCCAAACAATCGAGCTGCTTCGTAGGGCGGGTCTTGGCGTGGCCATAGTGGAATTTGGGACACTAAACTGCACGTAAACCAACTTGACTTTTACCAGCATCAGTCTTTCGATCTCCAAACATTAATGCCGTCCCATGTGAACATTTACTGCATCATCCCGTTTTAATAGACCTTGGATTCTCTAAGTGTTTCCTAAAGCACACACAGGTGTACAGAAAGATTAATTGGGCACAGGTGCATCTGGTTTTCTTGATGCTCCCACAGCCGCTCTCTCTGCCTCTGGATTCATTTTTAATCCCTGCCCTGCTTTTCACAGTGAGCTGTAAGGGCCTTGGAAACTACTTTGCAGTGGAAATGGGTTGAAGCTGAAGCAGTCTGTTGTGGTTTAGAGTATTACCAGCCAAGATGGAGAAAACAGAATCAGACAAAGAGCTGGACACAGAATGCTCATTAAAAACATTCAACATTCAGATATCATTATAAGCAGCAATGCATTGAAAAAGAAGGTCCGAACTGTATATTGTGATAAACAATATATTTAGTTGCATTTTAATGGGTTAATTGGCCTATTGCTTTCAATACATTACCTACATCCTCAGTTTTGTGATATTTAGCCTAGCAATGTATTATTAAACTGTTGTCTTATGACAAGTATGTTTTCATACAGAGGTTTCACAGCAGAAAATATGTTTATTCCATACAGTATATGCTACATAATCATTCTGATAGTATACTGTTTTAGCAGTTGGTTTGCAAAAATATTAACATACTTAACCTTTATACTAACAGGAACTCATGATACACACGCAACGTCTGCATAATGTCTGCTTTGAGTACATGTTTAGTCTGAACAGACTATACTAAACACCTGCTTAGAATTAATATGGTTTTATTAAAGTCTACAACCATGCTAGCAGACACGCTCACAATGACAATGCTAACATGCTGATGATGAATCTAAATAGAAAGCCTAAACTATAAAGTATTGAACCAAATAACATTCTGACCTGATGATGGTGCTAGAGGAAAAGTTAAAGACCAAAGTCAGACGAATTCATCCTGTGAAGACCATACATGTTTGTACCAAATTTCATGGCAATCCTTTCAATAAGTGTTGAGATATTTCAGCAGTGGTGGAATGTAGCTTAGTACATTTAACCAAGTGCTGTACTTGAATACTAAAGTGAAGTACTTAAACTTAATTTTAGACTTTTCTTTTCATGCCACTTTCTACTTCTACTCCACTTCAAATATTGTACATTTTACTCCACTACATTAATCTGACAGCTTCAGTAAATAGTCACTTTACAAATTAAGATTTTTGCACAAAAAACACACATGTAGTTTATAAAATACAGTGTTTTATTATGAATTAAACTACCTAACAATATAATGACCTACAAGTCCAGCTGAAATGATAAGCTGATTAAACACTTAGCTGATTGACAGAACTGTTTTGATTGTTTCCAGTTTCTAAAATGTGAGGATTTTTCTGCATTGAGTACTTTTACTTTTAATACTTTAAGTACATTTTCCTAATGATACTTACATACTTTTACTTAAGTAACATTTTCAATGCAGGACTTTTACTTGTAACAGAGTATTTTTACAGTTAGTACTTTTACTAAAGTAAAGGATCTGGATACTTCTTCCGCCATGTATTTCAGTCTGGACCGAGGTGTTGGACCAAACGACCATCGACATTGGCATTCTGAGGGTATGAGGCTAGAGTGGCTAAAAATATATAAAAGCACCATTTTTATTCTCCAAGTTACCTGCATTCCTTTGATATTAAACAAAACAAATTTCTTTCAAATCCAGATAAATGAATCTTATAGTTGCAATATAATCTGCAATTGAACAGTTATGTTTTGGATGAATGGAAAGTCGTATCGATCCTCGGTGAATTGTGTTGTTGCACTCAGTTTCTATACACAAGAAAATTTATTTTCAACTGGGAAATGACTTCTGACCTTCAAATGTGGCACTTTCTCAGACATGTTTGGCTATGAAGAAATTTGGCAATGGGAATCTTTGTTTAAGGATAACCACAGACTGTATCAGCTTAACCAAACAGTCACCTCAGTCTCTGTGGCAATAACACTAATAACTTATTACTATCATATTATCATAATGAAGAACTTCTTGATTGTTTCAGGTTACATACATTAAGTGTATGTCATGTAATGTAATACATGTCTAGCTAAATACATTAAAACAAGTGTAATGATCAAATATGTTTACAGATCTTCCTTTAAAATATTAAGTATGTGTTCTGTAATGGCAAAATGATATTCCATCTGGTTAACTTGATTTTCTGTATGTTCTATTTTAATGTAATCTCCATTTGTCTTTAGAAGATCTTGTACTGTCCATCAGAGATGCAGGAGTCACCAGTTTACAGCTAAAAGACACAGATTGGGTAAACTGATAGAAGTCAGATTAAACTGTTAAACTATCTGACAGACTTTTAGGCACCTCAGCTTGTCTTTATGATTTGCATTGTACGTCAAAGGCCAAGATAGGCTGGAGACTTTGTGAAGAAACAGATGTCATTATGCATGTGTTGATGTCACTATTCTATGCCTTATCTGTGTAGGCCTCTATAAAAGCCTCTGAGTTTGTGTGCGCCTCTGAGGACTCCTTCACATATTGCTGCGTGCGGTCTGTGAACTAGTTCTCCTATTCTGCGCAGAATATATGTACTTCAATAAATTACAAAAAACTACATTGGTTTCAGTCTACGACTATTTCTTTGCATTTGTTTCATTCTCAATTATTTTACTTAGTAACTAATTTACACCTGCTGCACCCTCAATGTTTAAATTCCACAACAGTTCCATGGAGCATGAGATGCTTAAATCTGCACTTCTAAAGAAACAAACTTGTTTAATATGCTCCACTTCAGGAAGTCATTGTGACTGTTGTCAGTATTTAAATTTTATTATAAGAAGGTGGTTCCAATTAGTTGGATTTTTATGCAATCGAAGAACAAATCTGCACTTAATGCCCCAAGGACTGAAAACATCCTTTTTTGTACATTTTTGCACATTTTAGTGAGCAGAGAAAGGAAATTTTCCGTCTTCTTTTGGTCTTTTCAAGTCAGTGTTCAAAAGGATTTCATAGATAAAAAACTAACATCCCTGGAGATCTTTTTTGAATGTTGTCTCTCTAACCCCTCATTTCCTGTCATCTCTACTGCTGACTGTCTAATAAAGGCCTAAAATGCAGCAATTAAATCAATTTCCTTTTAAAAAAGGAGTACCTTTTTTAAAAGGAAATTGATTTAATTGATTTTAGTAACTTGTGTGATATTTAATTAAATACATAATTTGGACACTGTAAAAAAAATACAGTAGCACTTCTCTTAGAAGCTGTATGCTCAGTTTAGGTGAAAGGTCACAGATGGTGTTGCCACCTCGGTTGTCCCTCAGAAGCAGCAGGAAATATTCTCAATTTCTGCCTGTAGTGCTTGTGTGTATGTGTGTGTGTGTGTGTGTGTGTGTGTGTGTGTGTGTGTGTGTGTGTGTGTGTGTGTGTGTGCACAGGTGCCAGGAGCCCCAACATGGCCCCATGTGTGGTGACATGCAAGTCTTTTGACTGTAGCTGTCATGTAACCCTGTCAATCATGTATATTGATTGATGTTCCTGTATCATGTTTATCCCACCAACACACACACTTAATAATTCTACACTGTATTTGGATCTGCAATAAGTTTGAGAAACACTGATGTGGATTGATTGATTTTAATTCATGTATGTACACTTCTGTATGTTACACTGTGTAATACTTCCAATTCCACTTCCGCTAGGCTTTTCTTTGGAAAAACAACTAATAGATTCATTTCGGTAAATCAATAAGAAAGCATGAACAATAGGCTCTTTTCACAGCAGCCATTTTGACATGTCATTGAAGGGCAAACAGAGGTAAAATTGATTTTGGTAAGTGATTATGGTCCAGTTCTATTTAGTGTCTCACATCCATTCCAATACATGCTAGGTCATATCAGGGCATATATATACAGATATATGTAGATGCCACCTTCGGCTTGTTAGATGCGTCGGTGCCTCCGCCATTTTGGGACGGACATCTGACCTGTTTGAATAAAGACTCAGAGAAAAAGACAGACTTTTGTGGAACTTGTGCTGCTTTTGGGTGTTCAAGCGAAAAACATGCCAAACTAAGCAACATGGAATAACATTTTACAGATGAAAAAGTGTTTTAAATTTTTTTTTAATGTATTTTATTTGTGTACCATGATGTTGTGTTGACCTGCCAAGGGACTACAGATGAAAAATAGCTTCTTAGCTAACTCTGGCGCATTTACATTTTGAGTGTAAACAAAAAATGTTAATTAATGTGCATTGTCCCTTTTAAATAAAGATTTAAAAAAAAAAAAAAATCCTTCTTTAAGCTAACATACAGTTAAGTGACTGTCCTGATACTGAATTAAGCTATGTGTCCGGTAAGTATTTTTGATTGAAGTTAGTAATTAGATGCTGAAAATGAAGTTTGTTATTGAAGCAGCAGCTCGGCGGCGGCTGAACTGCAGTTCCTTGAGTGGCCGCTTGAGGTGAGTCATTCCCCATAGACCCCATGTTAAAAAATCCAAACTTTAGAGTAGAAATAAACATGTTTACAGCCTGGTACAAAAAACTGTTTTGGTCTCTATAGATAATTTCCCCCTTCATGACACCTGTACAGGGGAACACCTGTTTAAATCATATTAAGGCTTAAAGGTGTGTAGGTCTACTGTTAATATCTACACTAGATACGATATTTTGGTATTGGTATTAAATTACACAAGTATCCTGTATCATAAATCCACGTCTGGCATCTGTGAAAATCGGTTAGAAATACAGTGAGAAATTATGACATTGATTGTTGATAGACCTCTGCCTCGATAGACCCACATGCATTAGGAAGCACAGTACATCCTTCCCAAAATGGCGACCACGTCGACTTATCGTTCCAACGAACAGTAGTGCTGAATAACGATTAACATTATTAATTACACCTGTGTTTGCCTGCAATAACATGCTGCTGTAAAAAGGGCCTAAACCAGGGTCCCAGTACTAAACACTTAAATTAGTGATATAATTAGTTGCATCTGTGTTTGACAAGTCTGAATGTCTGCCATCAAGAATGTTTATGATAATTTGCTGTTTTTGTGCACATACTCACAAAATATTTTTATAAATTCTTTGTAGTGAGCACCATGGTCACACAATGCTGCCAGTGTGGTAATAGGCTTTTCTTCTTGTAGGAATAAAATCATGTGCGGATCTGTGCACCATGGAAACGGGGAGGTGGGTACGTGACAGGAAGAGGTATGTGAGGGAGCTGTCTCACAAAATAGACCTTTTTTGCAGCTATAATTAATAACATTAATTAATACCATTAATTATGGCTGCATTCCAGTTAGAGAAGGGCCATGGTATTGTGAATGCTGGCTCACTGGAATATATACTGGAACACTTAAAGAGGACAATGTCCAATGTTCATATTAAACATGGTCAAAGTTTAAAACAATGAGGTAAACGCTATGTAAAAGTAATCCCTGTGAGCAAAACCCTCAGATTTCAGACTGTTCTGAAAACTCCGCTTCCAACAGTTTTTTCTACTCTTGGCTCAAACTTAGGTCAACTTGAAGTCTATATTTGGTTATCTGCTCCAGGTACGTTATTGCAAGTGTTTACTTCACATACACTGCTACATGTAGCTACATGCTAACGTCAGGGAAAGCTGTAATCTTGGTTGCCGATGTTATTTTCTCCCCAATTTTAGATCACATTCATGCTGGAACATGTCCGATTGTGTAGTTTTTGGTTTAGAAGCTTTTATTGGTGATTTTTCACAGTGGAAAGCGTTGCTTTACAGTCATTCCCCCGGCTGCAATGATGGACGGCACAGAGACGCCAAGAGCACAGATGGAGAAAAGTCTATCACATGGCCCCTAAACCTAACCAAGCAGTTTTTGCGCCTGAATCTAACCAAAGTGCAACTGTTCCAAGGATGTGTCATGCAGTACTGTGCACCTGCAGATACAAAAGGGGCATGTTCAAACTCATAATGGTGAGCACCGTTTTGCTAAGGTTTCCGGGTTGAAACCTTTTCCCAAATGGGTGTGAAACAATATACAACAGGCTTTGAGACAAGTTTTATCTACTCAATCAGTAATGACGTGTATGTGAACTTGTGGTATAAAAATGACAGCGGAAGACCTGGACCTTACATAGAGTGAATACAGGTGCAGCAGCAATGGGCAGTATGAAAACATAAAGTGAACGTTAAAGCATGAAAATGAGCATAATAGATCCCCTTTAATGAAACATTAATGTTTACCTGCACTTTTCCTATTATGACAAGTCAAAATTACTGCTGTTGAAAAGGTCCATGGCGGTTATTGGCTAGTTAAGGTAAAGAATGTGCAACATGAGTAGTGATGCAATCATGGCTGAAAATGAGGAGAACTTGATGAAAAACAAAAAAAACAAGCCTTGTTTTTGACCACTGAATCAATTCTCCATATGATAGAATATGGAAACAAAAACTATTTATAAATTGCAAGCATGTGATCAAAACAAGTTTGGGCTGAGTGCTTTGCTTGTATACTCCAGTGTCATCTGCTTCTTTAATATTCCTTACCCTTTTGATATTTTTTCTCCATCTATGAACCAGTATGCCAGCGTGGTCGGTTCTTTCCTTGATCATCTACTGACCAGTCAGGGTCATTGCCTCCATCCAGGGAAAAGCCCGGCGCCTCTGCTTCAACCAGGCTTTGATGTGTCCGTGTGCAGTCATTCCTCTGAAGTGTATTAGCTGGAAATTGAGCTTTTTCATCTTTCTCTTCTGTAATTTAACCTTGTTTGTTGCCATGGGACTTTGTCTGAAAGCAGACAGCATTTAATGGAATTTGCATTTAATTGACAGTGCTTGGTTTAATCTGTTTTGAATGTTAAACAGACGCAGTTTACTGCACCAGGACATTTCAGATATTTAAATGTTGGGCTATAGACTATGATTCTGATAAAACACACTTTGCATGGATACAGAAACACTGCCAAATTTTCAATGGATGGATGGATGATCATAACTTTTTGAATTAATTGATTAGGTTGGCACACGTTCAGCACTTAGTGATCATGTGCCAACTTACTTACTTTAACTACGGGAGCATGTAATCAATCATAACCCTCATGTTGTCCTCAGTTCAAATTTGACCCATTTTCAAAAGTTTCTATATAAAAAATATGGGTTTCTTTACACCACATTGCCCAAAAATAACATGGATGGTTCCATACATGAAACAGTCTGTGATTATCCATCAACATATGTTCCTTGAATCTTAACTATTAGTCAAAATAATTCATCATGTTTGGGGATTTTAAACTCTTAGGTATAATTTCATATAAATGAGGTTTATTGACCATGAATTCCAAAAATAAGTGTAAAACTAGTGGTAGTAAATTGGAATGAAGTTGGCTAAGAAAATTTAATACAGAACTGAGTGATCTTTTTTTTTTTACTTTATGCTTTATAAACAGGCAAAACAGACCATAATAAGTATATGGTCGACGGGAAGACAACACAAGGGTTAAGAAAATCAGAAGAAAAGTAAGGCCAACCACAGCAGCATTAAAAGTCCTGTGTAGCCTGTTGTGGGTATGAATATATGTATATTACAGTAAATAAAACTCACTTATCTACTCCTTTAGTTGCATCTGTGCACCTTGCCAGGATGAAAAATGACTTTTTAAGCTGCCTACAGATGATCTGCGAGGTAGGGCACAGAGCAATGAATTGCATTAACATGGGTCATCCACCCAATAGCTTCTGAGACATTTCACTCTGAACCAGAAATCTCAACCAGTTGGTGGCACTACAGTAGATGAAAAAAGTCAGGGTCATCCTGTGGAGAACATACTGTAAATGTCTGAAACAAATTGAATACACTTCAAACCACAAATATGAACCATCATGGTGGCACTAGATGAAACAAAATGTCACTGCCATTAATTCAATTGCTTTTGAGATATTTTAGTGAGGACAGACCGACATTACCATGTCTAGAGCCATGTTGCTAGCATGGCTAAAAAGTCCTGTTTTATCAAATTTGTGAGCTACTGTGATGTGAGCATGACAAAATATCATTGAATTCGATCAGTTAGGTCTTCTTATAACCAGGACTAACTGGGACATTTTCTTTCATAGGTTTGAAAATAAATGTTATCTATTTTTTTTATCAACATTAAAAATGGCATCTATTTGCAGCTGTGTGTGTAAAGACTTGAGAGTCACTTAAAGAAATGCACATTCCTGCCCATCAGGAGAACATCCAGATTGTTTTATAACATTTCCACTGCTGTGTCCCCCATGACTCCACTTTGCTAATTGTTCACTTCATGTCTGAAATAAAGCTGGCTCTACACAAAGACAGTCATTGATGACACAGAGTCGCAGTGCTGCAAAATCTCGCAGAGAGCAACGTCTCCAATTCAAATTCTGGGATTTGTCCGAGGGAGAGAACATATATCTGAACCACCAGGCCACAGAGGTGAGAAATATATATTTGGTGATGTATATAAATAATAAAATGACAAACAGTTCACAAATGTTAACTTTCACATATAAAAGTATTACTTCTTATATTGTTGTAAAATCCTTGTCCTTCTTTACACTAGTTACCTCTGATTACTATACCTTGTTTTTTTGTCAGATTTGTTGCCTTATTAACACATACTGTAGATTTAATTTAATTTGTGTATTTTGGTGTATAAACTCTTGCAGGTAACAAAGGAATATCTTGACCATGAAGTTATCTTTTGCTGTGGTTTTTGCCTTCATCCTCCCGCTCATCGGGGCTCAGGTGCCCCATTGGGGACCTTGTCCAGAACCAGCTGTTCAACCGGCCTTCAACCTTAAGCAGGTACAGGCTACTTTGTACAGAAAATTATACATACATTGGCAGACTGATGCCCAGCAGTGTCCCATGGTGGTGTGTGGATGACACGAACAGCTGTCCTTTTTCTCTTGTGCTATTTGCAAAGGGGAAAAAAGACTACAAACTGTATTTTAACAATGTATCATTTTACTGAATCCACTAAAACATGTAGATTTATTCATACTCTCCACTCACAGCGCTCTGAATTGTCTTTGAACTTATATGCGTCTTTGCCCTCACAGTTCATGGGGAGATGGTTTGAGATTGCCAAACTGCCGGCCCAGTTTGAAAAGGGCCGGTGCATCGAAACCAATTTCACTTTGACGACAGACAACTCTATTCGAGTCGTCAGCTCTGAAAAACTGTGAGTCCATCCAATCAGCAATTTTCTTTGTGCAAATATGGATTCGAGAGGTAATATTTGCATGGTGTGTGTATTTCCCCTAATCCAACATGAAACTTGACTGTGTGAAATTAAAACAGAAAAGGAGAGCTGAGGAAAATCGAAGGGACTGGAGTCATAGAGGATATGAAGAACCCGGCAAAACTGGGAATAAGTTATTCCTACGGTGAGAGATATATTTGATAATTTTTTTTAAATAAATGCCACTGTTGCATGTTGTTTAGGGAGTCACTTGATAATGTTAGTGTGCTTGGTAAGATGAACATGCATCTTCCTTTATGTCCTTGTGTCAGATCAGGAGAAAACATTGTAGGTGATCTGCTTTTGGTTTTGTGCTTCTTACAACCACAGTCCTGCCCTACTCTCCTTACTGGATTCTGTCCACTGACTACGTGAACTTTGCCCTGGTGTATTCCTGCACGGACATCCTGAGGCTCTTCCACGTCGACTTTGCCTGGATCCTGGGCCGAACACGAACCCTGCCTGACGCCACCGTTGAGAAAGCCATGAATACCTTCGCCAAGAACAACATTGATGTGAGCAGGATGATTCCCAGCAAGCAGCAAGGTTGCGACAAAACTCTCTGAGCAGCAATGGAAACGCAGAACAAGATGGTGCTGTTGACAGGAGGGGAAATGATTTATCATCCATTTCAGAAAAATCTTTGACTAACATTTAGATGATTATGACGAGGGATGTAGTGTACTCAGTAACTCAGTTTGTTTATGAGTGAAAGCACAGCTTTCCTGCCTTTTTCAAAATGTTTTAAATATTTACAGCACAAAATAACTGCATGCCTATACTGTGCATTATAGTAAGTATAAAGCATACAGTAAGTGAAGTCATAGTCATACCCACCTTTTTATTTAACACAGCATCCCTGGTTGTAATATTACACGCTGAGCATAAAGTTCTGCCCAGTTTTAGCCATTTAAGATTTTCATTTTGTCATAGTGAGCAATGTTTTCAGTTTGATTTGCAGTATAAAATAGAATAATCATATTGGAATCAAATCTGATGTTAACACAAACTGGAAACATAAAGCATCCAATTAGTCAATAAAAGTCAGTGAAACTTACTTCATGTGATCTTCTTTGATTCTTTGCAGCATCTTCCTAATAAAACATATTAAAATACACATCAGAGTGCAGTTCAGGATTTCTGCACACATGCAGTATATAGAGTCAAAAACAAAAACATTTCTAAAATGTTTACAGCTTGATATCCTAGTGTGTGTATATATATATATATATATATATATATATATATATATATATATATATATATATATATATATATATATATATATATATATATATATATATATAATATTTCTTGTAGTAAGTAATGTAACATCATGTTATCTCTTAAATCACCGTTCCCCTACAGGTGTACCCTAGTAGTTTAAGAGTTCAAGTTTGCCAATAATTTGTTTTGTAAAATGATGACATACTACATAATTTTACAAAACAAATGGTAGGCTGTATATGGTACTAAACTGCAAGACATATTGTAGTTTTGTAATGTTGTATGTGGTTAGAAAGAAACAAGCTTTGTATCAAAATGTATAGCCTACACTTCACAACACGTAGCCCCACATTAAGCAAGTCTGTTTTCTTTTGACAGCATGTTCTATCAGCTCAAATCCCCCCTGGGAAAGCAAACAATGAAAAGACTTTAAAATTACAACAAGCTGTTCCCTCGGTGACTTCTGGATTACGTAAATAGTATTAAGAGTGTGTGTGTTAATAGAATTTTTACACAATTGTTTAAATTAAAGCTTACCTAGAAACTTGCTGCGGAACCTTTGTGTCTTCACTCGGCTTTTTACGTCGGATTTATTTTCACCCGGCACCGCTCTAGCTTGGCTGTGTAGGTCGCTTTATTATACATACATGGTGTACCTTCTTTAGCTAATAATTTGATGTATTTTTTGCGATAAGACCTCGTGGTTTTGTTCATCGATGCCACTAAAGGATCAATCAAATTCGACCGTCGCCATGAAACCAGCAGTGGATGAGATGTTTCCTGAGGGCGCGGGACCGTACGTTGATCTGGATGAGGTGTGTAGCTAACTGTCTATGTGTAACTGACTCATTAGCTTAGTTAGCTAGCTACGTATCTATGATATAGCTAAACACGTTAATGTTAGTTGGCTGTAACAACCAACGTTATGCCTCCTTTATTGCCTTTTTGGTTACAGCCTAATACTGTAAATACAAATTGTTTTGTTTGTACGTACATTGAGAGCAACTTGGAGTCAAATTTTGGCCAATAAAGCTGACTTTGTAGTATTTTGTAGTATCTCATTGATCTACTTTTTACGAATTGACAATGCTCAAGTATTTACGAGGAGCCAAATAATATGGATGATAAACTAAACACAGTTTGACAAAAAGCTACCTTTTTGATTGAAAAGCAGTCTTCAGGTTGGGATGAAAACAGCAAAATTAAACAATGGTGTTTCAAAAATAAGGTTAATCATTATCTACAGTGTAGACCTTAACATAAAGTACAAAATATACTGTCTTTGCAGATTTATGTTTGACCACACAACATAATTATAATGACACTGATTACTGTTAGTAATATGTTTCTTTTCCGGCTGTCTTTCTTGGGTTGAATTTGTGCCTCTGAGCAGCATGTTTGTTCTCTGGCAGGCTGGGGGAAGCACAGGACTGCTGATGGACCTGGCTGCCAATGAAAAGGCAGTTCACTGCGACTTCTTCAATGGTAAACTATTTCTTCATAGACATACAACTTGCCCTGCCTTACCTTTGCACAATGGCAAACTGAGATTTCAACAGCAAAACCAACCGTTGACTTTAAACCCTCATAAATATATTGAAAACATACTCATTTATTGTTGTTGTGCACTGAGTTAGTCCATGTTGTCTGCAGGCATACAATTGGCCTTACTTAACAGTAATCTATTAAAAAGAAAATATACACCTTTTTAATAGGGCTAGGGCTGTGTATATAATTTATCCTTGTCAGACAATTCAGTATGCACATGGTCTACGATTAGATAAAAAAAAATACAGACAAATGTGTAAAAAGTTCAAAGCTAATTTGAGTCAGATTTAGCTCAGATTCAGTGGCAATTCATCTGAGATTTGAAATGATTTTATATAATTAATTGTACATGAAATAAAAGAATTGTGAGCCGAGTGCCCAAAATATACTGCCACACCAATGCTACTAAATAATGGGTAATGATACATAAGGCAACATTTGGGGTAATCTTCAAAGATACATTTTTCACTGAAATGCTGCAGACTGGGTGCGTGTCTGTCCAGCATTTCAACCATAGACTTTAAAAAATAATGGACAAAGCTTCCGGGTCTGAAAAGTGAAGCCAATGCGGAAGGAAGTGTCTTAAACCTGCGTTCTGTCTAATTTCCAGTGGGGCGGGACTCCACTGGTTGCAAAAAGAAGTCTGAAGGTATAGAAGTATATGATAAAATGACCCTACTTCTCAGTTGATTTATTACTTCAGTAAAGATTTTCATAATGACTTTATGGTCTGAATTGCTAGTTTCAGTTTTTTTAAATGCACCATGATGTTAATTTTGTAAATTATGATCCCATTTATTTTAAAATTGACAATAAAGCAGGGGATGCTGTAGGGCGTGGCTACATGCTGATCAGTCAATCTGGTGCTGATGAAAAGTAAAATCTTTACTAACCACTTTTCCTTAACCCCGATGGTAAATGTCATGAGGTCAAGGAAAGATGTGAAAAATAATTAAAAAGAATTTTGGACAGAATCCGACTGCCCTTACACTTGGCTACGTAATCATTCAACGTTGGACGTTGAAGAAAACACTCATACATCACTACAATACATCATTTAAAAAGCAACAGCCTACGGAGACTGTAGAGGGGGACAGAAAATATCTTCTTAGGGTGAGTGTGGGTGGGTGATTTAAGGTGTGTTAAGCCGTGTAGATTTTTGATGAAATTCCCAGAATTTGAATATGATGTGGGGTTTGACTCAACATGAAGTCACTGTATCTCTTGCTTTTGTATTGATTTTCCAAGAGGTGTCTTACAACACCCTTTGGCTGCACTGATCTTCTCACAGTATTCTACAAATAAATATATCAATGCAAATTAATTTGGTTGCTCAGGTAATCTGAAGTGAACTGAGGAGTCAGTCATCTTCAAATAGGAAATAGTCAGTCTGGGCAGATTGAATCTATTAGCACATGATGTTTTTTCACCCCTGGGCGTCAGAGCACTGCTGGTTCCACAGCAGGAAATCTCTTTACGGGCCCCAAAACATTCCTTGTACCCCTGCCCACCTTTTTTCAAACTGTGTTTTATAATGTAGTGTGGTCTCTTGTCCTGAGGCGCAGCTACATCAAACGGCCACGACTTCTTGCCATATGCGACACAGATTCTACTCAGACTTCTCAGCAGGAGCTCTGTGGATGTGCTTTGTATGAGGCTCATTTAGGGTGGCAGACTTTATTCCCTTCGGATAGATAGGCGGGTTGAAAGCAGATCCCATCCTTTTGCCTACATTTATAGTATGAAGGGATTTTAAATGTTAATTTATTTAAACAATCAGTGTCACACTGGCGAGGTTTATTCACAGTCACAAAAGTGGCAGTTTGTGCTAATTTGGGTTATTTCACACTGAAATATTTAGGCTACAGCAGTTCTGTGGAAAAATAACTTCAGTGTGTGTTTAGGTTTAGTCCTCGTGTTTTTAAGGGATTTTATAAAGCTTTTACTTCCTAGGCTAACAGGAAACTGAAGTATAATTATACTGTAAAGTAACACAGGAATAATTTATTTAGAAACATTTCTGCTTGAGGTAAAATACAGTATGAACACTACTGGCCCAGATTTATTCTGTCAAATTGTCTGCATGATTTATTATATCTAGTTTTAATTGGGTAATATGATTTATTGTATTTCTTCACTGATGCTATTTTTCATTAGTCCTGTTCAGTTAATCAGAAGTCAGACACCTCAGACTGAACATTTAATAACTGATACATTTGTTTGGCCAAAGGTATGTGGACACGCCTGTCTACTTTTGCTCTGGTGCTCTCTTAGTTCCAATTAAGGGACATCAAAATGCTATATTGCAAACAGTGATATTTTGGACAATAAGATGTTTGAGAAAGACCTTTTCCTGTTTCAACATGACAATGCCCCCATGCATGTTTGGGCACCCACATATTTTTGGCTAATCGTGTATATGACTTTCAGAAGAAAAATATTGTACCGGCAGTTACAACATGGCAGAAGGAATTTTGTCACCTGAGCGTACCTGCCTTTCATTGTAGGTAATGTGTTGTGTGTGTTTTTTGTGTGAAGGCTTTAATTAGAGCCAACAAGTTATTCTCATGTTCTGTCTGATTTCTATGTTCTGAGTGTTTGATGACAGCTTTTAAAGCAACAGTCTGTGCAAGTAGGACTTGTGAATAACAAACTTAGTGCAAATTCTTGTGTGTAGTCTGTTGCACACAATGTACTGTGCTATATGTAGACTGCCTTCAATTTTGGATGAATTCTTTATTTCAGACATTAAAACCCCAAATTAAAATAATAAAACCTAAAAACAAAACACAGAAACAAAACAAAATATTAATTTAACATGCCCAAAAAGGAATAGGAAGAAGTTTTTTCAGTATTTTCTGATATTTTACAGATCAAACAGTTAATTGAAAAAAGGGGCAGATTAATTGATAATGAAAACAATCAGTTGTAGTCCTAGTTTTTATTTTACCTAGGAAACATCAGGGCTGCAACTTATTATTTTCATCAAAGATTTATCTGCTGATTATTTTCTAAATTAGTTGAGTCATTATTGTTCCTAAAATGGTAAAAAAAAAAAAAATCTGGAAGTAATTTCCCAAACCCCAAAGATACTCTTTTTACTGTCATATATGATGAAGAAAAGCATCAAATGATCACGCTTGTGAAGCTGTAACTAGCCAACTTATGGCATATTTGCTTGAAAAATGACTAAAACAATGAATCAATTATCAAAATAGTTGCCGATTAATTGTCTGTTGATTGACTGATCATTGCAGTGCTAGAAAACACACACACACACACACACACACACACACACACACACACACACACACACACACACACACACACACACACACACACACACACACACACACACACACACACACACACACACACACACACACACACACAGAATATGAAGAGAGCCATATCTAAAAAGGCAATGCCAAGACAACAGTAGTAGCTTGAGTGTTAAATGAAGGCTACCTGCAGAATCAGGGGATGTGGAACATATTTCCCATGCCGGTTCATACACTTCTGCTGCTGACCTCTGACCTCACAAACTGTCAAACCCACATGAAGACCGCTCAGCAGACTCCTCAGCAAGTGCATTCCCAGAGCCTTTTACTTTTATCACCATGCACCCCTCCTACCCTCTCAACCTATAACGCTGCTTTATGAGAATGTCTGGCTTGCAGAAACACAGCCAGTGTTTTTTTGTCCGGCTGTTATGTAACTTTTGTTTAATAATTGTGTTTTTGTTTTACACAGATTTTGAGGATCTGTTTGATGATGATGACATCCAGTGACAGAGACTAACACGTCTTCAGAGTAATGATGGATGATATTCACACCACTCCACTTTTTTCTTTTTCTTTTTTTTGGTGGAAAGGAAACCAACCATTTACTGTCTAATGACATACAATTGCCTTTCATAGTTGTTCTAGTTTCAGGCTTTTTTTAAAACATCCTTCACCAGCTCCAGATGTTGTGAAATTCTTAACATCCCAAGGGTTCCTTCATATATGGTATGTTAAAATTATGAGCTTGTATTGTGCTCATGTCTTCGACTGCTTCTAAACTGGATTGCAGGTTTCAGTGTGCTGGAGAACACCTGTTTGGAGCGTAATTATACATGTGATGGGCAGAGGCTCCATATGCTGTCGCCCTTAAACATGCTGCAGATGGCATATGATGAATGACGGTCTGCTAAAATGACTTAAATTATTTGTGTAACGTGCATGATAGTCACATACAGTACATTCTGTGTGTTTGGTTTTATATCTGCAGTCCTGTTACATCATTCATTTGCACACGTGTACAGTAGTTATGCATCCACTCTTGTATTTTTGTGGTCAAAAATCAATAAATAGCATTTTGTATAAATTAAGCCACAATTATGTCTGTCTTTCACTGTTTAGTACTTATATTTCTCATTTTTTGAGTACTTTTCTACTCAAAAACATTGTACGTAAACTATATTGGATCAAATTTGTGAACATTGTGAACACGTTTCTCTGTTTTATTTACCTTGCATTTAATGCTTTGAAAACCAGGATGGTAATGTGCATCTAAAATGTAAACACATTCATTGATTTCAAGCTACTTTTAATAAGAAAAAAAAGGTGTCACTTTGTTTATGTGTTGAGAAAACAGTCTCACTTCAAGGTCCTTGTAGAAGCTCATTTGGGGCTTTCAATCAAATAACATGATCTTCATCAGCAGATTGAGTTGGAATTGTAGATGTTCAAATTCTCAATTTTTTTAGCACTTAAAGAACTGCTATAAAATAGACCTTTTCTTTTTAAGTTCTTAAAGTGCTCAGAAGTGGGAAGTGGAGCTGAAACAATTAGTTGATTGATAGGTTGACTGATAGAAAATTAATCGACAACTATTTTGACAATCAATCAATCATTTGTATTTTTTCATACAAAAATACCAAACATTACATTACTTCTCAAATGTGAATATTTGCTGCTTAGCTCTACCTTATTTAACCAGAAACACATCTTTGGGTTGTGCACTGGTGGAAGACATCTGAAGACATAACCACTGACAGATAATGGATAATGAAAACAGCCGTGGCCTTTAATGAAAACCCGGAAAAAGTGACAATGTTTAATGAACTACCGCTCACAGGTCAAGAATGAACTTTGAACCTTTATAAAATTGTTCTGTTTTATTTCAGCAATATGAAGTGTAGAACGTAAAAGTAAATCCGAGAAACCTCACGTATCAGCCAGAGTTTTATCAACTCCAATACTGCAGCCAATAAAAAAATAAGACATGGTGACTTAAGGAGAAGAGCTGTATAAACAGAAACCAATACTTACCGTCAATATGAAAGAGCAAGGACAGTTTTTGCAATAAACTGTAAGCTATCTGCCTATATATCACATCACCACTGTCAAAAAGAAAGACTGCTTTAAAAAAAGTTGTGTACAGCACATGTGAGAGACCAGCCTACTGTAGTTTATTCATTGCAGCATAAAGTATTTTTCATTCATTCAAGATATATAGATTTGATCATTTCCGAAAAGTAATTACTGTATAATGAGAGACTCCCTCAATATCGGTACCAATAAGAATTTTGATCTGAAGGTCAATAATATTTCTTGTTTTTGGCAATAGTATATTGGGTTTTTATTATTATTCAGCACAAGTTGGAGACTGATAAGAGACTTCTGAAGACAACAAAATGCCAACTGTGGGTTTTTAACAACTCGCTGTACAGAATCAGCACAACAGAGAACTGTGCTGTCAGCATAGAAATTTCCAACAGTTATGTACAAGACAATGGTTTTAATAACACTCAAAAACTCTTGATTGTGCATTAACCAGCAGTATACACAAAGTACTATCTGATGGAAACAGATTCAAGGATCAGAGCCAATTAACGTTTAATGGCAGGGAATAATCAACTTTATTACAATTGCTTTAGAAAGTCACGAACAGGAGATAGCTCTGGCAAAGCGAGACTATGATAAGCCTGTCCAAACGGCACAATATTACTTTCAATCTGTAAAAGAACAGAAATAGAAATGAAAAATGTCAATTGTGGAGCGCTTTCAGAAGATTAGTTATTAAAAATCCCAAATTCTGGGTGTGTAGGACAATGTAGAGATTAGACAAGATTATGTTATAATTTATATAATTTATATTACATTATCAAGACTAAGAGTCTACAGCCATGCTAGCGTCTGTGAGGCTGTACTCAGGCAAAGCGGTGCTTTGAGCTAAACGTTAACTTTGCATGCTAGCGTGCTCCCTATGACAATGATGACGTGATACAATGTTTACCATGTTCACTATCTTAATTTAGCATTAGCATGCTAACATTCACTAATTAGCGCTACCCACAAAGTACAACTGAGGCTAATACAAACAATATGGCAACAAAAATGACAAACAACAAAGGAAAATGTTCTGTTATTTTGACAATCGAGTCAATATTTGTGAACTCAACATTCACTCAAAGCCACAAACCCCAGATCTACTGTAAGTCTTCAGTCTGTGAATGCATTGAAACACTGGTCTAATGACATTGAATGTGAAATCTGAGAGACTACTACATGAACTACTTTACTTGATTTAAGCACTGATAGCTCTGAGCCATTACATTAAACTGAGCATCTGTCACAGCATGCATTACAGTGTTTTGTCTTCCTTTCTTACATCAGAAATACCAATACAATATGTTTAAACATTGTTTTGGCAACTATTTTTTTCTTGTTCAATCAAATATTTATTCCTCTTTTAACATACACCTTTTAATTATTACTGATCACAGAATGATCCCTTGCTGATTTATTTATATGTGACATGTAACTTGAACCAAACTAAGGTGCTAACATAAAAGCATTTGACATCGTTTTTTACAAGGGTCTGTGTTTTTAATTAGCTTTTCTTTCAAGTGGTATGAGATGCTTTATGGGGTTTTAGCCTGAATTTCTTGTTTAGTTGGGAATTTTCCATGTATATAAAGAGGCAGACATCTCTCCTGATGGCTGTTCTGCTTTAAGCTGAAGAAGACAATTATTTGTCTCCGTCTGTGACAGCCCCAGTTATTTTGAAATGTGTAAATTGCAGGGATCATAGCCAAGGCTGAGGCATCATCAGTCATGCAAGAGGGAGGGACACAGACCTAGGGGACACACTGTACGGCAGTAAAAAGACAGCATTTAGGAACTGAGTGGAAGATGATGCTTAAGGCGGAATACTTTGATTTAGTTTTGTTATTAATTTAATATAGACAATAGGACTCAAAATATGTTGATATCTAACTTTAGCTTAAGCTGCTCTGCCATTTACTGTATACATATAGGCCCATTACTGTATAGCCTACTATTTCAGTGATTCCCAGGAGGTATGGTCAAAGGCTCAACTAATTTAAAATATTATATATATAGGTATGGGTTGAAATACAGTAGATAGCTACTGTTGAAATGGTAGATAAAGGTAATGGATACATAATGAAATAGCTTAAAGAAATGAATAAACAGTTGAAATAGTCAGCTAAAGTAATGGATAAATGGTTAAAATAGTTATATAAAAGTACTGATAAATGGTGTTATGATAAATGGTTTATATATACGTTAGCTAAAAGTTTGTGATACATTTTCTTTAAATAGTTAACATTAGCTAAAAGTTCTGAATAAATGGTTTAAATACGTTAGCTTAAAGTTATGATAAATGGTTGAAATATGTTAGCTAAAAGTTATGAATAAATGGTGGAAATCCATTAGCCAAAGGTTATGGATAATGTTTGAAATAGTTAACATTAGTTAAGAGTTATTGATAAATGGTCGAAATCTGTTTGCTGAAAGTTTGTTAGTGTATGTTTTTTCTTCAAAGACTGCCTGTTGTGTTGTTTCACATTGTCCAGCTAATGTTTTCTAGTTTCCATAGCTCCCATATATTTATATTCCACTGACACAGGCTGGAGGCTGTACAGGCTACGTGGCACAATCCTAACATCAGGAGCCTGTACAAAACAAACAGTAGTGTTGGCATGCTGGTCCTAATGTCTCTGCACATACAGCTGCTGCAGCTTCATTAGTGGCCTGCCTCTGCTAATGACTCCAGCTTCCTCCATGTTGTTAAATAAAAAAACATGTATGTGCAAGAAAAGCAACTTTTTTGGGAGTGACGAAAAGAATGCTTGTTTTCGCACTGACACGGCTATATGTTTGAAAACGTGAAACTATCTTTTTTAAAATGTAGGTCTGTTGGTCTGGCCAATGAAAAAAAACAAAAAAACAACAACACTAGTGCATTGTTTCCCCCTCCAATATAACTCATTAGCTCCTAAATAACACATCTGAGTAACTGTATTCAAGCCAGCATCAAGTTTGGAACAAAAAGACTGGTGCAACTTCTGCTTAGATGTAGCAATGCACCACTGAAATGAAATGAGTCACGTAGCTGTCATCCTGGACAATATTCATCATCATCATCATCATATTCTTTATTCAGGACACATAAAAAATGGTCCATAGCACCTACATAGTGCAAAAAACAAAGAACAATACAGGATTAAACACATACAATAAAATAATGACTACAACAGTCAAAATTACACAATACACAAAAAAGTGTTCAAATATTAACATATAGACTAGAATGCCAATGATTCCACAGTCTCAAAGTGAACCTAACTGCACTCAATGCAGGGTTCACTAATGTTGCGATGATGCTGTTATGAGACACTGCCAATCTACACATACAATATTGCTCACACATATGTCAATATACTGATGCAACACAGTAGTTATTTCAGAAATAGTTTTTTTTTTATTCTTTGCAATCAATTTTTACAGAGAGATTGTTCCTATGCAAACAAGATGTTTATCTGGAGGTTATTGTTATGTACTTCTTGTTATTTACCACTATATTCTGTTTAATGTATCTTTTTTTTCTTCTTGTGTATCATCAAGACTACCTCCTGCTCTACTGTTTCCACTGAAAGTTTAATCAGCACCACCTCTGTGATAGCCTCAGGCACTTCTTTATCTGCTCTCCTGTAACAGACGCTTCGAGCTGTGTGGATTTAACAGCTTACAGTTTTTATGTTCGCGCCCACTGAACTGTACTGTATATAAATTTAGAATCTCCAAATCATCTAGTGGCTTAGATACAATGTCACCTCGCATGTTGACCCCAAATTCCAAACCTGTGAGGAAAGAAACTTGGCGCTAAATGGCACCTTGTTAATGTTGCTCCACTGAAAGCAGTTGTGCTGCTTACTTCTCCTAATTACAGGACCCCTATTGGTTGGACGGATGGCAGCGCAGGAGCCAATCCTGGAGCCCCTACCAGCATGCTGGAGCCGTATGACATGCCTTTTTGTTTTTAATGATCAAGGGGGCTGCTTTAAAATGTTTCCTTGTCTGTCTGTCCCATAGGTAGAGGTTTTAGACAGCTCAGATACAGTGCAGCAAGCCCCCCCCCCCCTCAAGAAGCTCGATCCAGAGAGGCGCTGGATCCAGAGGTGATCACAGGAGGCCAGAACTTCAGCATTTTTGCAGGTAAGGACTGATGCGAATGATGCATGTTGCTAAAATGTATATATGTGTGGTTTATTGAGCCACAGCAACTGTCTGCAACTTCACTGTCGTTGGAGGAAAAGTGAGAAAGTCCTCAAATGTGTGAAACCGTTGAAGATAATCTCCCTTTTTTAGCACAGTGGTTGTAATTAACAGACACAAGAACATTTCAAGCTCTTGGCTGTTTAATTGTTCAGTTGAGTCGCTTTATTTGATATTATAATATTCATAACTAAAGTCTTATTTTGCTCAGTAATTCCCTGAAAAAGCTTTATTACAGCATGTCCCCAATCCTCTCTATTGTTTTGGCATCAGCCAGTTACATTAAAGCTTTCCGACTGCTTTGTCTTCTCATTTCAATATCTAACACAAGACACAGAAATCAATCCAAGTCTAGTTGCATTGTAATATTCCAGTATCATGCCAGAGGCTCATACTTTATTAAGTATCTTAAAAAATACAATTCTGACAAAATATTATCAGTGAATATTGTTTCTGTCGTTTTACCTCAGGAAGCACATAAAACAGAAAATGTCACGTGTTGGACGACCATCGACATCCCTGATCCACACAGGATTCCTGTTAGCTATTGTTTTACTACCAGGTGAGACTTACATATTTTAACTGATTTAAAATGCATCTATGACTTTATCTGATAATCTAAAGCAGGGGTCTTCAACAATGTTTAAGCCAAGGACTCCGTAACTGAGAGAGATAGAATACTTAAAACACGTGGCACGGTGAATCCTTAGGATTAACTGTGTCTGTGGAGTGACTACCTTCCCTATGGGCCAGTAACCCTATCATCAGTGGGGTTTTATATTTGCTAATAATATGTGGGATTCATGTTAAGACTTTTCAATTTTTGAAAAATCTTTCAAAAATTAACAATAATAGATCCCTGATCTAAAGCTTTAGTTAGCATATAGATGGAAATGAACCCTGGTAGTTGTTCCTCTTAACATTTATGTCACATCACTGAAGAAGACTGAGGTCTTTTTGGGGAATGAAACTGGATACTTGGAGGGTTTTTCAATTCTGAAATTTTACAATAAGTATCTTTAAAATTGACAGTTTTTAGGCAGACAATAAAATGAATTAACAATGAAGTTTGTTGCATTTAGAGTTTCTCCACAATAATAATATTTGTGGCAGTGAGGCAACTTTGAAACACCATTTAGATCAGTGGTTCCAAACCTCTCTGGTTTTAGTGTCTACTGCAACCCCTTATCACAGGATATGCTTTTCATTTCACAGTCCAAAGCGTGATGTTTCCTTCTCAGATTGTTTCATTTGAATGATTTTCAGAGGCCTGAGGAGGTAAAAGTACTCAGTATTTTACATAAATGTTATTTTGTGTAACTACTTTTATTTTCTTTCTAATCTATTTAATCATCTTCCTTCCTTTGGGCGAGGCATATGTTGAATATGTTTGTGTTTTTGGCAGAGGTGGAATGTAACCAAGTACATTTACTCAAGTAATACAAAATTGAGGTACTTAAAATATAAATATATATCACATGTGTTGTTTATCTGCATGACAATTACTTTAAGTATATTCTACTGATAACACTATGATCTTTTACACCACTGTATTGCTACTTTTACATAAGTAAAAATACTGAGTACTTATGACCTCGATATTTCTAAAATCCTGTTCACGTCCCTGAACACTGGCACATTAATCTATGGCACAGAAGGAAGGACTGTAAGTTTCTGCTATAATCAGCGGACTTGGCTTGTTTTCTCGTAGTTGTTAACTTCTGAAGAAAACAACCGGTGGAACAGAACACACTCCACATGTGGAAACAGGGATGTAAACGAAACAAATCCCCTCCCACCTTCCACTTTTACAGTGTATTGAAAATTGGTTTGTGTGAGGGCCCACTCTTTGTAGTTTTACAGGTTAACTTTAAGGAGGCCCCCAGTAGTTGCACAAGCTCCACCAGTCTGGCTCAATGCCTATAGAGTGTGCATGGGGCATGGTGGGGGTCTGCAGGAGGAGGAGAGGCTATTTAATCTGTAGGATGCTGCCTGTGTCGGGGCGCCAGAGCCCCAGCACCTGCCGTGTTTCACCCAGGGGCTTACTAAGTCAGCATTTTCCTGATGTTTAGGGAAAGCTCAACATCTGGTCCCAGTCAGCTAACATCCCTACTGCTGCTAATGGCTGCTGCTTGTGTTTTACAGAGTTTCTGGGGGCCGTTCCAGTGGAGAAGTACAGGGAGGGAGAAGGTAAGGACCTGTGGCGTGGCATGTGGGACACGTTGGCTGTTATAGTCACTGAAGTCACGAATTATTTGGGGAGTGGACATTAAAAACTGAACAGAAAATAAGTTGGCCACAATTTTCATAATCGATTAATCATTTTAAATAAGTTTTCATGGAAAAAATGGCCCAAATTAGCTGCTTCCAGCCTCAAATGTGAGGATTTCTTGCTTCTATTTGCCATATATGATACTAAAGTGAATATTCTGGGGTTACGAATTGTTGTTTATACAAAACAAGCATTTTAAAGAAGTCATCTTTGGCATCTGAGAGTCTGGAATGGGCATTTTTACTATTTACTTTATATTGACATTTAGAATAAACCAAGCGATTAACTAATTCATTTAATTTAATAATTGCTAGTCGCAGCCCTAATCCAATTAACTAACCCTTTCATTAAGTACCTTTGTGAATGTTATAGTGTTCAGTTTTAGTTGGCAGTGTCTCAGAGAATAGTAGTTATAGCAGTTTTCAGAGAGGGTACAGTTTGTGATGTTGTTGTACCGTTGTATTGTTTGTTGTTAGGAACAACTTAGAATCCACATAAAGCATTGGGTTGCTTTATGTGGATTCTAAGTTGTTCCTGGGGAGGTAAAATAACAGGAGCATCAAACAAACAATATGATAGTCCATCTATTCAAATCAAATATCAAGGAACATCTTGTACATCTTATCCACAAAGTCCATTCGTTTCTGAACAGATTACAACAAAAACTACAACACAACATCTTTAAACATGTATTTAACGAAACACAAACAAGCTTAGCTCATAAATCTTTTACATCTTTAAGGAGTAGTTATAACCGTATACACTTTCTTTCTGAGAGACCACTCACGTGTCTGTAAAGTAAATATGTAGCTGGAGCCAGCAGCAAATTACCTTAGCTTGGCATAAAGACTGGAGCCAGGCTAGCTGTTTCCCCCTGTATCCAATCTTTATGCTAAGCTAACCAGCGAGTGGTTTCAACTTTCTCATCTAACTCCGGGCATGAAGCAAATATGCGTTTTTTGTTTGTTTTTAAATGTTGAACTACTCTTTTATTAATTTCATATTTAAATATTTAAATTATAGGATGTTGCTACTTATGTGTGTATTTTGAAACCGTTAATTTTCACTGTAAGCTGTTAGTTTATTGACTTAAATATCACTTTACAAACATAAAATAACTTTACATGATTAAATAAAAACACTATCTTACACAATTTCCCATACAATACAATGCATATAAATAAAACATGTAACATAAGTCAGACTTTTCTGTGTGCCTGTTAATAGTGAAAAGTGAAAATAGATCATTGAGTCTGAAGACGTAAAAACACAAATCTTTTCTACTCAACAAATAAATAAAAAAAAACAGTATCTATTTAATCTTACTGCATCATTTGTAATTCTGGCTTCAGCACACCTAATTTAGTCCACTCTCTCACCCTTGTCTCCCCTTTAGTGCCCGCAGTGTCTGATGATGTGAATGCTGAGGCCATGGAGAGCCTGAAGATGCTGGTTCGCAACAGAAGGAATGTCCCCGTCTTGGCTGTGCCCCAGTTCAAACGCCTGCCGGACTTTTGGGGATGGTACAAGTACTTCATGGACAGCCACAACCAGGAGGGAGTGAGTGGAGTTTAATTCTTTTTATTTTAGTTTGAATCTCTATGGCATGTAAATCATATGGAATCACAGCAGATTTATTAATGTTGTCCCCTTTTTGCCCAATATTTCAGGTTGAGGATCTGGATCGTCTGTATATGGCCTACCTGCAGAACAAACACAGGTCAGAGGAGGGCCCAACTTTCAACCACTACCTCAAGCACCTCAGTGAAATCTACAAGTCTTGTGCCGATTCCGATGATCCAGAGTGCATCTCTGAGTCCACCAGCAAGCCAAAGGCTGCACTGGTGATGCCCGCCCCCATCAAGTCTGCAGCCGTCAGGATGTGCAATCCTTACCTCGACCCCTACTGCCTCTTCCCCCTCGTCCCCAAAGCTGCCCCACAACCTGAGCCAGCTCCAGCCAAGGTGCCAGCCCCCATCCTCACCCCCATGTTGCCCATGCCCCTGAAGAGCCCCACTGGCTTCTACTACTACGCCCCCGTCTTGGAGCCCTTCCTGAGCGCCGAGCAGAGGTCTGAGCTGCTGAGGATCTGCAACTCTGAAGATGTGGAGTGTCTGCAGTATCACCTGAGGGCAGCTTATGGCTACCGCCCAGCATCTGGCCCAGCCCCATCCTACGCCGCCCTCAGATGTGACCCCAAGGACCCCTACTGCATGCCCCCCCTGGTCCACAAAGCCCCCACTGGCTTCTACCACCTGCTCTACCCCAGCTGTGACCCAGCAGTCGATCCTCTGTGTGTGACCAACGCTGCTGCTTCTGCTCCCCTCACTGCACAGGGGTCCCCTAAAGAGCAACAGTGCAACCCTCTCTTTGATGGTGGCTGCAACCCCCTGACCGCCACCAAGTTGTCCGGCCTCACCAAGCCCGTACTGGAGTACGCCCCCAAGGATGAGCCCGCACCTCCTGCTGCTCCTCTGGCCTGTGACCCTCGCTATGACCCATTCTGCATACTGGCAGCCGCCGCTGCCCTGCACAGGCCCGCTCCGCAGATCCCCGAGCACCAGGTCTGAATTTGAAGTCCTGCTACTAGGATAGAATAGTTAAATGTTTTGACTAATCTAGTGTAATCTTGCTTATTGAATGGTTCAATTAACTGTCTATTCCTTTTCATTTGGTTTATTAAATGATGTAGTTAAAAGAAATGGGTGTTGCATAATGCTTTTACTTGCTATCTATGATCTGCTTTGCATTTGTTTTGAACCAAAAACACAAATCAATCAATCAACCAGGTCCGCTACAAGCTTGGCATCCACGGCAAGACCAAAGAGGGCTACGACTGCTATGTGCACTATGACAAAGACTGCACCCCGGTGAAGTCTGGCCCCGAGGCCAAGGCCGACATCAAGGCTCCAGCCAAGCCCTTCTGCCATCCGTTCGACCCCAACTGCGGAAAGTTTGCTTCATCCCCCAGCGTCGAGGCTCCGAAACCAGACAAGGATGGCATAATCCTGCCTGACCCAGACTGCGACCCTGAGTACGACTACAACTGCCGCCTGCGTCGCCCCAAGGCCACCACTGTTGCTGATGAGCCCGCAGCTGTTGAGGATAAAGCTGCTGATGAGCCCGCCAAGGAGGTTGCTGTCCAACGCTTTGAAGACTTCCTCAGGGGCGTCATGAGCCAGCGCAAGTAGATTTCAGAAATAACAACAGAATCAGCACCTACTAGATAATCTACCTGGCAGAATTGAAACTCACTCTGTAGTCCCTAATTGTTATGGACTTCATGGACCACAAGCTTTCACAATATCATCAAGTCCATACAAAACTATAAAATCAATCAGAAAATACTGCAGCTGTTAAATAGTGAATCTGATTTCCCCAGAAAATCTGAAGGTATCCTAGTTTTGATCTGTTTTTACAAATGGGGATCAATTGAAGAGGGCCGAGCAACATAGAACATGTTCAACATGTGTATTAAATACTTCATGTGTGTATGTTTGTAGAAAAGAGTCGTATGTATAGATGTGTAGACAGATTAGGGGTAGTTTGAATTTGTGTTAGCAGGTAAGAATTTCTCTCTGTTGTACATTCTCTGTTTCCATTTGAGTTACCCTATTTAATGTTGTTTTTCACATTTTTTTGTAACTCTAAACCCATAATGCTTCATCTGTTTAGTTTTAATAAAGTTCTAAATAAAAACGATTTTAAAAATGTCTGAGTTTTCTTTCTGGAGGTTTAGTTATCCTATTATGTTTGATTTATCTGCACTCTGAGGTCACAAGCATATTACAGATAAAAGTATAAAACCTCAAGATGATAGCAGCAAAACACCACTGCTTAAGTATCCAACTAATATTCTGAATGTTTTCCACCATTTTAGAGGGAGCATGCTCTGCACACAGCACTTCATCACATCAGTCTACAGATGTTTCAACGTGCAGAACGTAGTTGAGCCTCAGTGTGCCAGCTGGCACCAGTTTATGTCCCACCATTTTAAAAATACCCCATTGTTGTTACAGCTGCACATTTTATATTCACACATAATCTCCAAAATATGTGGTTTGAATGATAGTACATCACACTGCAAGAATAACACACTACAGATATGCACGCTGCTCTGTGAGGCTTTAATCAGGCACGGCGGTGCTTTAATATACTTTTTAATGTTAGCATGCTAACACGCTAATAATGACAATGCTAATATGCTGATGCTAACAATTTTCAACATCTTAGTTCAGCGTGTTAGCATGCATTTGCTAATTGGCACTAAATACAAAGTACAGCTGAGGCTGATAGTAATGTTGTCAGTTTTGCAGGTATTTGGTCATAAACCAAATACAGGAGCTGCTAGCATGGCTAAAAACTCAACAGCAACTTGTGTTTCCAGAAACAATGTAGGCTACAGTTGTCCCCACTTGTCTAAAATATGAATAATAAAGAAGAGAAATTCAGAAACAAGGACGCACTTGAACAACATGATGAACCCGAACAGTGTTGTCGCCTGACTTTGCTATACTTAATTAAAAGCAAGTGTTATCCCTAAAATAAATGTAATCCAGATTTTTGTCCCCAGATTGGAGGTGAGTCCTGCTAATGTGACTGTATGAATGTCAATGTGTGCATAATGTAGTTTTGTCATTTGTCTTAGTTTACCAGCTGACAAAAATGCATTCACAAATTCAGTCTAAATTGACATATTTTTTTCCAACAACCTCTATTCAAGAAAACCTAAATGATGAGCTGTGGTATTTTCTCTCCCAAAGCTAAAACGTTGTATTTTAGAAATGAACTGCAGGACTGCAGTCTTCTTTTCAATAACCATTTTTTCAGCAGCTCCAATGCACAGCAGTCCCCTCAAGGAGACAAACTCTGCTGCTGCTGCTGCTTCTGACAGTTTTAAAGGCAGACAACACAGAGCCGGGCCCAGTAATGACTACCTGAACACAACATGCAGTCAAAAAAGCCCCATGGAAGTATGTTCCTAATTGCAGCTGTTTTCCTGTAAAGTTTGGACTTGTGCCAATTCTGCTTTTGTACTTGATTTAAAACTGCCTGAAGCAAGACACATTTCGTTCAAGTTTAGTCAGGATTATCAGCTGTATTCTGCATTTTACACTGACATTTAGCATAAAAATGAAGCACAGGAGAGTCCTTCAATGTATTTTAATTTGCCTTCTGGGCAGTGCTAAGTAGCCTACATTTGTATGGGTATTTGTACTTCCACTTTAGTTACTAGTTACTTTGCAAATTGAAAATATAATCAACAAATAGATTATAATGGTTTATGGCTAAGATAAAACATTTTCCTGGGAGAAATTTTACTACTACTCAGCAGTACATAAAGCAGTTAAAGGTGCAGTAAGCAATGTTGTGCGAAGATTGTTGATATTTGAACTCAACTGCCAAACCCAAAGAGTGTAGTGGATTAACTTTGCTTACTATACCTTTAAAAGTAGCTCCACCTTGGATGTATACATTAATACATCAGTAATTAAAATCCAATACATCATTCTGCATAATAAGTACTTTTGATACTTTAGTTCAACTTTGATGGTAATGCTGTTGTACTTTTACTTTATTTTTAAGTTGCCTCAACCCAATAAATATATTTCTTTAACCAAGTAAAACTCCTTTTTGAAAGTACTTTATTGCAGAGATGTTTCCACTTTACTTCATATTTACATGCAGCCTCCAGCAGGTAGCGCTGATCTCCCAGAGCTACAAACACCGAGGCTGTCAGTGCTTCATTTACAGTAATGCAGGTGTAGGCTTCATCTGTCTGTACCTATATGTCACAACTAGGTAAATGAATCTCCATCACAGTCTGATCATCAGTGCTGTTTTACTGTAATACAAGCTAGATAGTTGATAGCATGGAAACCCCACAACACATCAATCCAAAATCAGTAATAGACCTCTCCGATGCAGGTTAAAAAAATGTTTTATTCCAAGCGATGCAGAACAATTTATCAAAGATGAAAGTTTGATATCTTTGGGTAAGCTGTTGTAAAAACTGCATAAACTGTCGTTCAAAATTAAATTTCATTGTAGGTCGTCTTGGGGGAGCAGAGATCAAACAGTGTGAGGACAAATGTTTGGAATCAATTTCACGCCTCTGTGAAGAATAATTGCTGAGGATTTTAAACATTGTGATATCAAGATAAGCGTCTTTCAGCTTGTCTCAGTGGAATGTATTAAGTCTACTGGTTTTATCACGTTTAATTACTAAATAACTGATGAATTTATGCTTCTGCTTCTGTCTGTAATAATAGATAGATAGATAGATAGATAGATAGATAGATAGATAGATAGATAGATAGATAGATAGATAGATAGATAGATAGATAGATAGATAGATAGATAGATGCTTTCAAATTTTAATTCCCCAAAACAAATATTCCAGTATGACTTTAACCAAATGCACCAATCTTTTAGCTGAATTATTTACGTCAGAATATTTATATCAACAGAACTTTTTGGGTTTAAAAAAAAGGGGCTCCACCACAGGTTTTTCTTGTCATAAATAAGCAAAGAGTTTGTCCTCTGTGTGAGCAATCACTTATATGCTTAATCCATCCTTTATATAGACCATGACTGACAAAACTATTGGACACAACATATTATTAGTAATAATAACTCACTGGGAAATTCTCAGTAGCACAGAAATGGAGTCAAAGTGATCGTGGTTTGCTATATTTGGGGTTGGTGGCTTTTATAGCTGAGTAAAAACTCTCTACCAGTAGACTGACTGGGTATAAAGTAGAAATATGAAGACTGAGATTTCATTTTCTTTGCCTTGTCCTTAGTGCTTTTTATTTGAGTGAGGCATTACAGTAAAAAGGTTTACTAAAGTCATATATTGACAGGGGCTTGAACTAGCAATTTGTAGGGACCTGCACTTGTGCTACAAATGATAATTATGTTTTGTGGACCGGTCTCTGCGCGCTGTGTTATTATTTTAGCTATTTCACAGAGATGATGGAAAATGCAAATGATTAGCAGAGCGAGAGACTAAAAGTTGTGTGTGAGGAAAGTGAGAGTGACAGGAGAGTGAGTCATTTGAAAATGTTAGCACTGTGTACTATGTAAGCTCTTAGTTTGTTTTTGAATTAAGTGATATAATAAACTTTTTGCATATAAATGTGTTTTCACTTATTTAGAATAGAGGGGGCTCAATATGTTATTTTCTCTTCTTCTTAAAAATGGCCTAGTTTGCTTAATTTATGTAACTCACAATTTATTTTGGTAATATTAAGCTGATGATGTTTTTAATTGACAATTTTATGTTGCAGTAATGGTGGTCTTGTGCTGCAGTGCTGTTAATGAACATTTTAACCTATACAGTAGCTCTCACCGTGTTGTCCTATCAACATTCATTGTGTTTCAAGTTAGTGGTAAGTCACAGCAAGACCATAAACATGGAGAGAAACCCCACAGAGATCGAACAGTGCTGCTTCTGTTCCTAAAATCTGTTTTCCTGCACAAACATTCCCCCTAATAAATTTAGCCTTTAAAAAAGCCTGCAGCTTTGTAGGAGTGATTGCACCAATACATTTAAAGAGTTAATTCTCCTGCCCACAAGCTGTATGAGCCTGTTTTATTAAGTAATTGTGTTGTTTCATCAGATGAATTCAGGTGTTATTACATTGCTGCTTTGGTTTGCCATTAAGGGATTAGAGGTCTCAGTGGGGTAAACAAAAGAAATAGTTTCAGCTACTGTACCAACCTTGACTGTACCATGACATATTTTTTAAGTGACTGCTATATGATGGTTCATATGTAGCTATAGCTCACTGACTTTTTCTGGTCAGTGGCGGAATTGTTTTCTAAAACTGCAAAATAGCACCAGGGAACGTTTGTGCCTGAACACGCCTCTTCTTTCTCGCTGAACCGCCCCCGGGAGCGCAAGTTCATTCGCTAATTTACCGACGTGCGTCTATGGAGGGAAAAGTCTGCCATGCGTCGGGTGCAAAATAGGAATGATACATGCGTTGGTGTACAAAGTCAGTTGCGCTGGGTGCAAGATAGGGCCCCATATGTGTCAAGCTCAAAAGGTATATAGTCTCTCTTTTATTTTCATTTTTTTAAATGTTTCTTGGAGCTCTGGAGATGATTGTCATTTAACAGTGAGCAAGACCACTACAGCCATCAGTTACATCTCTCAACAATCACCTTTCCTCCCATAAACTGCCATATAAAAGGAAGATATTGACGGTTGCCAGCTGATCTGATCAATGTTGGCTGGCCACTTCTTTAATTCATTAACGGCATGGCGCATGGTCTTTCAAATGAAATTTAGCCTTGAATAACAGTAAGCTGCCCTGACAGGCTTTGTTATCAATCTGCCGCAGCTCGGCGGCACTGCCAGCAGAGATCAGACCCACGGGTAAACCTGGAGACGCATGTCATTCGTCATTGTTGACTCACACCACAATGAATGAGGAGGGAGGAGGAAACGGTGTGGAAACAAGGAGAAAGCTGAGGTTTATGTTGGATATTTGCTCGGAGATACCGACATGCACACATGGACAGATGGAGACTTAGAGAGAGACTGAAAGGGGAGTGAAATAGAAAATGAGTGAAGGAAATTGACAGATATACAGACTGAGAAACGTTGGGGGGGCATTAGTGGATAACACTTCTTAAAAAGAAACTCCACTAAAATCCACTGCTGTTATTCAGCTTCCAGTCCTCCTGGCCCTGTGGACAACGATTTTAGCTGACTTTGCTACAAACACGCTTCTTGCTAAGTCTTGACTTCGGAGGTTGCGAGGGAGACCCAGGCGCTATGGGAGTTTACTTAGCTGCTTGAGTCAGCACGAGGCTAGGTTTGTGCTGACAACACCCTGTACCTCCAGAGAGCTGGGGAATATCATTACCTCCAATCAAACATGCAGTCTATGAATGGCAATGAGGATAAAAAAAATAAATAAAAAAAACAGAAGCTAACTGAAATTAGCTCCTTCATTACACCCAGTGCCACACTGTTGCGCTGCTCGAGTCTGTGTGCCACATTTTGAATTCAGCACACGGAGGCCGTCTGCTCATCAAAAGTTTAAAATGAAAAGCTTCAGTACGAGCTCTGGTGTTTCAAAGTAAAGTTTTCACGTATTCACTGTCTTTATGTAACTTAGAGAATTGACTACATTTTTACACAGTTTGAACAAGAATCCCAACAGATAAAATGTGCAAATATGAAGTCATTCACCACAGACAGCAAACACAGACTCTGCAGTGTATTACTGTTGCATTTGATTTGCTACTTGTTACAGTCAACAACACAGAGCTTGTTTTGGACTTTGTCAAACTTTTTCAAAGTAGATGTACTGCAGCTTGTAAATTCACAAAGTTGCTCTTAATTCACATACTGTTCAGCAAAAACAAGAAACTAGACGAGTCAAAAATGTTTCCAACATCAGGAGACCTGCTGTCAAGACTTTTATGCTGAAAAATATTCTCTCAGCAGCACAAAGACATTAAACAAGTATTTTAAAATGTAAGTAAAGAGAAATATCAGATGACTTCTTCAAAACATTTAATGGAACTTTAACTATATATATAATTATTGGGTTCAAAGGCAGTGAAGTTGTCAAAGCGCTTCTCTGCCTCATTATTATTTAGAAATTTCCTGCTTGCCACAACCATTATAATGCTACTTACTCTTCATTGACATTTACTCACATACCTAAAAACTCATATAGGATATTGGCTTTCAATAAAGACATAATTTGAAGTGGATTGTAGGAAATAATCTACACATTTTCACCTCAGATTTTGGGATGAATTTTTAAATCTTGTTTTATGGCTGCTGTGGCTGAGGCTCAGGTGGTAGAGCAGTTGTCTACCAATCGGAAGGTCGGTGGTTTGTTCTGAAGTCGAAGTGTCCTTGGGCAAGACACTGAACCCCAATTTCTCCCGATGCTGCGCGATAGGTGTGTGAATGTGAAAAATTTGATCAACAACTTCTCAGTCCCTCCCCTCTTTCCGCTAAAGCCCAAAACGGTCTCCAAGCCCCTCCCCCCACAAGGGAAAATTAATGCGTGTGCATGAGCAGTGATTGACACACAGTTAGACACCCCCCCACCCCTCCCACCATCTCTGATTGGTGCATCTGAACAGGGAGCTGTGGATTGTTGCAAATCGTACTACAGGCTGTAGGTCGTGCCAGAGGAGCCGGATTTCTGTTTAAATTACCTGCTTCATGCAGTTCATTTACATTTCTCCCTGTTTCCTTTTTTTGCATGAAGCATTTTTAAAGCATGTGAGGAGCCCTGTAGAGTTCAATGTTATTGACCATAGTATGGATGGAAAAGTGCTCTCTCTCTCACACACACACACACACACACACACACACACACACACACACACACACACACACACACACACACACACACACACACACACACACACACACACACACACACACACACACACACACACACACTGCTCAGCACTTGCTTTGAAGCATCTGCTGCCCAGAATATTCCTGTCAGTATGAATTTCTTATAGTTGCTGCATCTTTTACTCTTCTGCTCTTGTTGATGTTGGATGGTAGTAGACTTCACAGGTCAGAATCTTTGTGTCTCTTTGACCCAAATACTGTCAGATTGCTGTCAAACATGCCACATGTTTATGCTGAACACAGATTTGTATAGTGAAACCATCTTCAGGGCTTTCAACTGGAAGCAACATACCTCTCATAATCTCATGCGTGGCTGATTCTACTATATGTGAAGATATTAGTATTTGCCTTTGGAGTTGCTTTTGTATAAATGCATTTTTAAAATGCCAGAGGGAACAGGGAAATGACATGTTTCCCCTGCAGTATTGTGTTCAGGACATGCAGAAAGTAGACTCACTTACTGTAGTCTTATGTCCCTGAAGTTCACAACACATTTACTGATAGTCTATTGTTTTCTGCAGCGGAGTGAAACATGGAGGATAATTTGCAAAGCCATCTTATTTTGCTTTCTTCATTTCTCTGTTAGCAACCTCAGAAAAATAGACTCCCAGTGTTTCTTCTTCTTCGCTCACAGCTGGAGTCCCCTGGGGTACGTCCACATCATGTATGTTGCCTTTTGTTCTTCACTGATGAAAGTTTTTTTTAATGTAACAGCAATACAGTCAATAATACAATAATACGTATTATGCTTTTTTTGCCCAGGTAAGACAAAAACATTTCAGTTGGAAAACAAAACTACACAATTGTTCTTGGTCAATGCTGAGTGGGTCTTAAAGGAACAGTTTGACATTTTGGGAGATACGTTTTTTTGCTTTCTTGACGAGAGTGAGATGAGAAGATCCATACCACTCTCACATTTGTCAGTAAAATATGAAACTATAGCAAGCAGCCAGTTATTTTATCTTAGCGTAAAAACAGTGTAAAGTGTAAAAACGGAAAGATCCTGCAAATAACTACCCATGAAACCCCAAATGGACACTTTTACATTTGGGTTTTTGGACTGGTAAAAACAGAGATATACCATGTTGATTAGTGAGCTTTAGAGGTGCTGGTAAGCAGATTTTGTTACCTTCAGACAGAGCCAGGCTAGCTGTTTCCCCCATGTTTTCTTTATATTTATGCTAAGCTAAGATAACTGTCTTGCGATGCGATGAACAGATATGAGAGTAATATTGAACTTCTCATCTTACCCTCAGCAACAAAGTACGTTAGTTTAATTCACATTAACACTTTTATTTTTCATCTGCTACAGAGAAACAGCTGGACAGCTCTCCTAATGTACTCTGTGCTGCCATTGTACACGTTCTTTTCTGTCACACGCTTATTTTCTATCTCTTTTCTTGTTGAGAAACCCTGGAAAAATTGCAGAACTGATCATTATCAAGCTAGTAGGGCTTTTTTATCTTGGAGTTTATTTCTCTGAAGCAAACTGAGTTGACCAGTCTGCAGCTCGGAGGCGGACGTAACGAAACAGATGCTCGGCAGATGTCAAGGTTAAAACATGCTTGGAGGAATTCACTTTCTGTTTAACAGGCTTGTTGAGAACACAACTTTTAGCTGTAGCCTATGGAAGTGGAAAATTGGTGTGTGTTAGACAGGGTGCTAAAAAGACATGACACTAAACTATTCTATGTATGTGTTTGCAAACAAAGCTCTCCATTTTTCTTTTGGTTTTTGAGGTTGGATAGGAAAAGAAAAACCCAGGTCTCGAGGGAAACAAAGACAAGACAAAGTGCGCAAAGTCGTAAATTGAGATGACACTCGCTGCTCTCTCACGCTTTAGATTGAAGGCAGCTGCCCGTCAAGGAAATGATTATTTTCAAGATTCAACTTAAGATGGAACCCTCCTGCCTTTTGAAAAGTATAAAAGACCAGTTCCCATCTTTTCAGAGACAATATGTAAAGACAATGAAAAGGTAGATGTCTTGTCTGAAGCTGTCAGTGCTATACAAGAAAAGGGAAGTTGTACTCTTCCTGCTGCTTTGTTTAAAACATGTTAACACACATAGAACATATTTGCATACATTACTAATTTTTGCCACTTTTATTGGAGAAAATGTACAACAAAAGGGGAGCAAGCTGTATTTGGTGTAATCATATAACAGTTTCATCTGTTTGGTGTAAACTATCTCTTTTGGAGGATGCTGTGAGTGACGTTTTGAGATTTATGGCACCGTAGGACAGAGGGGAAGCTTCAGCTACTTTTTCATCTTTAACAGTAACAACTTCTCAGCAGAGCAGCCCTCCCATTAGCGCAAGGACTACCATTACCTCCCAGCAGCTATCCTTGCATGTGCAAACTGGTCTTCAGAGCTCTTTTTGAGGAGAGTACTCTCTGTAGCTTAGCATTTCTCTTTTATGTTCCCACCTCATGTCTTTATGTAGTTTGAATTGTTGTATTTATTTCTTCTTTCCTTTGTCATTGTGTTGCTTGACATTGAACAGACCAACTTTCTTAAAATTGACAAGGCTGTGTCTTTGTCATAGAGAGGCAGGAGTGGGCACAATACTGCGAAATGACCCACCTGATGCTTGCAGTACATGGCACACACACACACACACACACACACACACACACACACACACACACACACACACACACACACACACACACACACACACACACACACACACACACACACACACACACACATACACACACACACACACACACACACACCGTCAGTGGCTTTGCTCTTTCACTGTTTGATAATCAGCTGCAGCATCAATCCCAATGGGAAATGAGCAGCCATGCCTCTTGAATGCAACATGCATGCAATAAATATGTCTGAAACTCACTCCACATTCTTATCCTTAGCCAACCCTGCTCTGCTACTAGTTGTAACTGATGATTTGTGTATATGTTCTCACTAATACCCTCCAATCATGCCCTGTACCTTACGGCCTGCAGGGATAAAGATTCAGTTAGACTCTGTCCACCTCTCACACTGTGCCACTGCTTCGGGTCACCGTCAGGTCAGTTCAACAGAACCTGTTCAATAATTCAGGTGCTGGACCGGAGGGCTGTGACCTACATGTCACACACAATGAGGAAGCATATGACACTCAACTCCAGCCAGGCACTCACAGCTCATCATCAGCTGCCAACGGGTAATGGACCTAAATGACCTGACGTGAGCAGAGACAGATAAATGAAGTGCTGTGGAACTAAAAAACATGCACCGTGCATATTTAGGTTTAAGATGGCACCTTTATCCTTATTTAATGTTTATATAAGGCTCCATTATTTAAAGGAAAAGTTAGACGTTTGGAAAATGTATCTTGCTGAGAGAGAAGATTGATACCACTATGTATATGGTAAACATGAAACTACCACAAGCAGCAGATTAGCTTAGTTTAGCATAAAGACTGGAAACAGAAGGGAAAGAGCTAGCCTTGCTCTGTCCACACAAAATCTAAAGCACACTAATGTATCAGTAATTTCTGTTTGTGTAATCTGTACAATCCATGTATTAACACCAATTTACAGGGGGTTATGTGCCTGACTATTTCTGGGCTGGAACCAGTAACTTTATGGAGTCTCCACTGGTTGCCTGGCACTGGTCCCCAATAAAACAGAAAATTATTGTTTTATACTTTGGTAAATACTCTAGGTATAAAAGGTTAATTGGTTGGTGGATTTTGTTATCTTTAGACAGACCCAGGCTAGCTGTCTCCCCCTTTTTCCAATCTTTATGCTAAACTAAGCAAACCAGCTGTTTCCGTAGCTTCATATTTAACTGAAAAAAATTCCCAGAATGTCAAACTATTCCTTTATATCGCCTGCTGTTTGCTGTTGCATTTACAGAAATGACTTAAAGCAACATGGCAGACACTCTTAAATTACTACTGAGGAAAAATGCATGACAACGATTACTACAAGTGTGCAAAAGGATGCACTGAAAGGTTCTGACAACTTGCAAGCATTTTAAATCCACACAGGAAACTTAATAATCACCCTTGAGCTTAAACTAAGAGAGGAGGGAAATGAGCGAGAACATCAAACTTCTCCATCAACTGAATTAATCATAAGTCTGAAAGTACTCTTCACAGAGCAGACTAGCATCACGTCTAATGACTCAAAGTCGTTGCACACTGTGTCCGTAATTGAACTTTAAACACTATAGAAAGACAAGGAGGGAGGGAACAAAAATAACACTGTGTACCCATTACCCTTTATATAGCAGAGTGAAAGTTCAGGCTGAATTCTCGTTGGAATATAAACATACTAGCTCCCTCCAGGGTTAAAGGTGCATCACAGAGAGTCACGACGAATCCTCCAGGTCTGCAGATCACGTCTGTTTTTAGAGCAGATGCAGGGTTTTGAGTCTATTCTCACTGAATGGGCATTTTCAGGGAACAAGTACTCATTGTGCAGTAAGACCTTGCTTTGTGCAATAGGCACATATTCCCAAGTGTGCTATAATGCATCATGGAGTTTGCATAGCAGGCAAGTCAGTAGTTTCACATTTGCAATTCATAGCAGCTCCCCCCACATGCCAGCTCACTCTCTGGAGTAACAGACTCCTGTCATTGATGAGTCCCTGGGGTGTACAGAGTGAATCCTTTCTCATGTCTGCATTGATTGGCCCGAGAGTCTTACCTGATTTACATTGACAAGAGCATCGGGGTCCAAATGAAAATAAGCATGTTTTCCAAATTGGAAACACAAGGGACACATCGCTCCGCAAACAGACAACTTGTAAGGTAAACTCTGACTTTTGGATTGAACGCTGTGGAAGACGGCTGACTTGGCTACTTTTCCAGCTCATTCCTTCAGAGGCAGTGATCACCTTGAACAAAGTGTGCTCTAATGCTTCGAGGATAATTTGAGGTGTATTTTATGTAGATAAAGCAAAGGTCATAGCCATAATGAGGAGACTTGTCTTAGTATGCGAACAATTTTGAAGGTTTCATTTTGGTTTAATGAATGCAGGATTACATTTAACTCTTGTTGTTTTCTGTATTATAAAATATGATGTAAGTGCTGTGAACTCACTTAACCCAAAACAAATTCCACAGACTCTGATTGTCAGGTCATTAAGGTAAAGTGAAACTGAAAATACAATTTCAGGTTTCTTTGGGCTCTTAGATACAAACTAATTTTAGAATATGAAGTTAAAACATCATTTTGAATAATACTTAAGAGATGTGATTTTAAAATGTACTTTTAGTTTTGGTCATTTGGGCGGAGTGGAACAAGCTGTAAACACAAAACTGACATGTTTTCACCTTATAAAGTCTTCATGGATAATGTGCTAGCAAACAGTTGCCTATTTACGCATCCAGCAGAATCCAGCATTTGTTTCTGGCCACCTGATGAATGTAAGTCTAATATTCACTCTCTTTTAGCTCTGTTTTTGGTCTCCACCAACTCCTGAGGGCAATATCTGTCTCTTTAGCTGTGAAATGCTCCACTTTGTCCACCAGCTAGTCTCTAACTGTGTCTGCCTGCCATTTGACACATAGCAGATGGTGTATTTCAGCTTTTTGCTCAAAACAGCTGCCTGCTGCATCTGGAATAGAGGTTGACGAGAGCAGTGAGACTAAATCAAAACATTTAAGTTGCGATGACCTAAAATATGCTTAAACGCTGCAAATAGATGCTGTAGAGTCAGATAATAATTGTCTTTGGGTTTACCAAGCAATAGATTACGAGTTACTTGTAGTCATTTTGGTCTATTCTTAATATAAAAATATTGATCAGTGCAGCTTTAAAATCTTAAACTCATACAGTATATTAATGTCAAGAGAAGTCAATGTTCCACATTTCTTTCAGAATAACCATATCATGAGGTGAATCACAGTGTTTGCCAGGTTAATTCACAGTATGATACGAAGACCCACAACATATGGGCGGCCATATTGGGAAGCCAAATGAACAGATGGACTAAAATTAGGTGTCAGGGCTCATTACAGTCAGTATTATAGGCTGGATGTTGGATTTTAAAAAGTAAGTCTTGCTCTTCAATTTCAGTCGAGAGAGAGTGAAGCGTCAGGTTTGTTAAGAAAGACTTAAAATGTACACATATTTTGTGAGATCTATAGGTTTTTATAAGTATTTGACAAAGTCATGAGGGACAAGATGACGAAGATATCAAATATTCCACCCACGAGGACAGAGTAAGATCATGAGACGCCCAAACAAGGCAATTGGTGGAACACTTTGTTTTAAAGCAAAAACATTAACTTTGGATTTGACAGGGGGACAGATGAGGTAGTGAAGCTGATGTAATTATGCTGTTGATGCTGGCTTTGCATGGTATGAGAGCTGACAGAACACGCAGCTCAGGGAAATGTGAGCTTCAAGAATGTCAAGGGTTTTAGTTTCACAGAGGAACATAACAGATCTTGGGAAATGTCAATGTGTAAACACATTAAAAGGTTACGCTTCATCAGTCACGTGCACGCAGGGCACATCCACAGACAAACACATGATCTGCACATCCACACACTCAGATATGCAAGCAACAAAACACACACACACACACACACACACACACACACACACACACACACACACACACAGACGCACGCACCACGACTTCATCTGTAAATTACCTTTTGTCTAATGATTATTTTTGAGTAAGCAGCACAAATGGCGTTTTCATGAATCTCGCAGACACTGAAATTACTTTTTTTTGCATAGTAATGTCTGTGAAAAATAGCAGCTATGCGATGAAATGCCTGAAAAATGGGGCAGAGCTCAACAGAACTAAAAAAAAACAATAGTGGAGGAACAAAAAAAGCCAAGGGAGGACAAGCACTCAAAATTTCTTCAGAGCTGTAACTTAGACTCCATTAAAGTGTGCTTTTTGTTTTCCAGAGGATATTGAATAATACTGCCATCATTATAACAGGACAAAGCATATTTGGTTTACATATATTCACCACTCAGCGACCTGCTTTCACTTTCCTTTTTACATGTCCTAAATTGCATTTAATAGCTCCAATCAGTGTGGGGATAGTGAATCCCTGCTGCTAATGCACTATTCGTGTTTGAAAAGGAGACGCATCAGTCCCATTTCCATTTATGTTGCATTACATGTTCCACACTATAATTACAGCTGAGTGCACTGCAGACACATGACTGGACCTGAGGCTTGGAATAAATCACAAGTGAGTGACTCGGCTTGCAACACACATAAATACACACCTTGTCTGTGATCGCTTCCTTCAGTTGCATGGCTCGGAACTGGAAGTGTTAGCCAGAGAGCCAGAGAGACAAGCTGCTCGCCAGATACTGTTGGACTATCCACACAGAGCTTGGGATCCCAGCCAGAGAATCACCATGTGTATTGGGGTGGAAGAAGGTGGATAGAGATGAACAGATACAGAAATCCTTGGTCACACTGTGCTGAAGAGGCAGCTGCTCAGAGACTTGTATGTGACACTAAGCACAGAGTAGAAAGTGACTCTTTTTCTTTTTAGTTCTTTTGCTGAAGTGAAGTCCCAGACTATTCTGATGTGTTGCTATATTATTTATTGTTTACTGTTTCTTGTTTACTTTCCATATTTATCTAAGAGTTTATTGTTTTATCTTATACTCTTTTTTCAATGCTGTATTTTTTTAAAGTGTTTTGTAAGATGCTGGAATCTGCTGCTGGAAATCCAATTTCCTTCCAAAATTCCAAAAGGATCAATAAAGAGAAGTCTAAGTCTATAGGAATGACAGGCAACATATCCCCATAACAGGCTGACAATGCCACCATGCAATGCTGAATTCAGCCTTGGCATAATTTTGTCTGGCTTGTTTTTAAAACCGCTGGGTTTATTTGCTCCAGCTGTTAATCCATCACCGCAAACTACTGATTCACTTAATCGGTTTGCAGCATCAAAGCAGCTACATCCACGACTACTTATTGTAGCTCTTGGTTATAATCACAGAGAATTATCCCCTGACTCGGCAGCTTCCCTCAGCTCTATGGAGCATTTTAGTGTCTTTTAGCTTGTTATTGTTTTTCTCACCACAACTTTACTGTTTTGCTTCACTCTCATAGCATTGTTTTTTTGGTCGCAGCAAGGTTAGCATCTAGCAGCTGAACTAAAAATACTAGCTAGTGGTTATTAAGAACGTAAAGGACTTCACACATAAACCATGTAGCTGGTTGTGTAAATCTCCACTTAGCAAACCTACGTTTACTTACAAAGTTTGAACTTACAAATCATGCATGCAACCAACTCCTGCAGCAAGTGATTTGTCTCTAACAATAAAATAACAACAGCATTGTGAGATTTTAATACCATCCCAAATCACACCTCATAAACTCACAGGAGCACAAACACACACACAACATCTATCAAGCAATTCATCCCCCCAAAGAGGCATGGTCGGAAGCACGCTGCCATCACATCTGTGTGTCTCTGCCTATCAGCCCCTTGAGAAGCCATTGATCCATACAGACCCTTTGCTCATATGACCCGTAGATGCTGCAGCAGCAACAAAGACTTCTGCTCCTCCCTGATGGCATGACCAATCGTGTTTCCGTCAAAAATGGGTAGGAACCCTGGAGCTCTCAACCTTACAGAGAAGGATCAAATGAATCATGATGACAAGCCGGGCTGGAGTCTTAAGTTATCCAGACTAGAATACCATGCACCTTTAAAATCCTGGAGTTACCTTAATGTTTTGGAAGATGCTCAATCAAAACTGCTTCTCACCTGTGGGCTGTATGGGAACTCATTGCCCGACATTAACTGAGCTTTAAACTTTGTTAAAGGAACACGCCGACTTATTGGGACATTAGCTTATTCACCGTAACCCCGAGAGTTAGACAAGTCGATACATACCCTTCTCATCTCCGTTTGTGTCCTAACTCTGTCTGACGGCTCCACCGGTAGCTTAGCCTAGCACATATCCTGGAGGTAACTGGTTCCAACTAGCCTACTGCTCCCAATAAGTGACAAAATAACGGTATGTATCGACTTGTCTAACTCTCGGGGTTAAGGTGAATAAGCTAATGTCCCAATAAGTCGCCGTGTTCCTTTAAGAACTGCCCCGAGCGTTGACATCCTCATTGATGATCAATATTCTCATGAGGCTTAATATAAACTCAGTTGATTAATCCATTAAGTAGTTTTTAATGAGTGAGCACTGAGAGGTTGGAGTTGTGATTCTATATGGAAACCTTTTCCAACCATTCAGTGGACAATAACAGCCTTCAGCAATGATGATAATTGGTTTATTAATTTATTAATTTATGTAAATAACATAATGAGCTACAAGGTGCAATAAAATGAAAAATGCTGACAGATAATTACAACAAGATATTCCCATTAATGCTGTAAATGTGGTTCATAAGAGATAATTCTGGTTTATTATAAATCTAATTTGGGTCTAATAATTGTACGTTTGGCCCTAATTTCTGTTACTTGTTAAGTTGGTTTGAGAGGTGAAAATGTGACAACTATAAGAAACATAAGCAGTTAGATGATCAGACAGTTTTAAACTTAAACTTATTTGGAAGAGAAAACTTAAGCAAAGGGTACAATTATTTCTCAAACTGTCTGTTGTAAACATTTATTTATTTTTATGGTGCAATTGAACTATTACCAACACTTGAAGTGCGCTCATTTTTTTTAAGCTCACAATAATACTAATCTGCCCAGTATACAAATTGACTCCACATCGACAAAGTACATTAAAATGCTCCGATGAGTTGGTGATTAAACAGAATAATATGATATTCTATAACACTGTGAAAGAGTGAGTACTTCAACCACCATTGGATTTTGTTAGCTTTGGACAGAGCCGGGCTAGATGTTTCCATTCTCTTTCCAGTCTTTATGCTAAGCTAAGCGGTTGATAGCTGTAGCTTCATGTTTAGGCTTACTACCATACAGACTTTATCTAACCCTTGGTAAGAAAGTGAATACTAGTAAGCGTTTTTCCTCAAAACTATTTATTTAACACACAAGGAAACTAGTAGTGCCTTTAAACCAGTACTCATATTTTACTGTCATGTAGCGGTTCCCAAAGCCCACATTATTGTAACCATGACAACGGAGCTCCCCTTAACCTGAAGGTAGGAGCTATAGTCATTTTAAAGGAGCTGTACTCAACATTCAGAACAGTAATGTAGCAGCAAACAAACATGTGTTAAAGATGTAGTGGAGTAATGGCATCCAGAGCAGAGAATGAAGTCACACTCCCTCTGTGTTTGTTGTAATCCAAGCTTCTCTGTCCTTTGCTTTGATAGCCGGTCCGTCCGTGCATGCATGTTAGTGAATGTGGCTGTGAAAAAAAGTAGGTATTTCATATATTGGGGAATGGTCTGTGAGAGTCATGTACAGGCAGTCCCAGCCCGTTAATAGCGTTGTCACATCAGAAAACCTATTCATATTTCAAATGTCATTTGTAACAGTTTTTCTAGAGGGTAGGGACCCGTGACATATTTTGTCAGCTAATTTGGATTGTTATGGGCTACAATCAGTTATACCAAAACTAGCTTTATTTAAAACGAAAAGTAACTTTATTTTCCTCCTATGATATTGAATAAAGCAAGTAAGCTTATACAGTAGGCTAATTAGAGAAAGGCCTAACATTTGAAAACTTTAGGCCTACAGAAAGAAAGAGATAGGCAAGTCTGATGATTAGGCCTATTAATCATCTCCTTGCCTAACTTTTACTTTATATGTGGGACAGGCTACTGGCTAACAGAGGGCTTAATTCACTACCATAGGGCTAATTTAGCTTTAACAATTTATTGACCAAATAGCCTACTGTAATGCGTTATCAAACTATTTCATTTCGAGGAAATCATAGATCCCTTTTGATTAGAATGCACAGATGTTTGCTGTCACGTGTTACCTCAGAGGTGACTTAAATTTGATATACAAAATAATCAGACTGTATGCATTTAGCCTATTCACATCGGTTATGGGGGGGGGGGTGGTTCCCGGGGCATGGGGTGTGTGTGTGTGTGTGTGTGTGGGGGGGGGGGGGGGCTGAAGGAACCCAGGAGGAACCCTCCTGGGACACTGTCTGGACACTATTTTGAGAAGCTCAAAATAGTATAAACATCAATGACATTATCAGAAAAGCTCCTATTCATTAGACTGCAGCACTAAACGCCTTCGTGTGCAGCTACAAGAGAAAATGCTTGGACGGATTCAAAAACTCTGGCCAATCCCGAGTTACATGACTCAACCACCGGCAGCGATAGAGAGCGCAAAAGGAACGCAGAGCCTCGGTGTATAATACAAGCCTGCACACCACCAACCCACCACCGCTATACGTCCAATTTCTTTTTAATTGAACCCTTTTACTCCCGCTCGGTGAGTAGCCTACATTTTCCACTGCCATTTTCCTAAGCCCGTTTTTATCATCTTTTTCTTCCTTTCTTGTCTTGGTGTTCCGACATGGGAAAATGTTTTCTCGTTTTCTGCATGCAGTGATTTAAATCTTGGATGCTGAGTGTTGTTGCTCCGGCGACATCCGCTGAGAAATAGCCCTACGTGCATTACGGACGCTCTTGATGTATTTTTTCCTCCTCTCTTTTCCTCTTCTCTTCCCGAAGCAGCTTCTTTTACACGCTCACTTGTTGTTATCCCCACCTTTTGCTTATTTTCAGCCTTTTTCTCCTTCATCATGGCTTGTTTCGGTGTGATTTTGGTTTTGGTGCTTTCCTTTGATCTTGCAGTGCTTCTCTGGGGTTGGAGACTGTATGTCTCCGCCGGCGCAAAAATAACAGTTTTGATTTTCATCTTTGAGGATTTTGCTTTTCTAATAGGTGAGAAATGTCACTTTGCTGGAGTTTGTTTTGTTTTGGTGGTTCCTTTGTACTTCTTTATGCAGCCTTAACGAGCAAATGGGAACTTTTTGTTTTGCAAAATGGATATCTCGAGGATATAGCTGGATTTGTATTTAATTAGTTTTAGATCTTTTAATAAATTAGATGTCTTCAGAACTCAGCAGAAACACATATTAAACAGCATGCCACATTAAAGACATTTTCATCTTAAATCCATATTCCTGTTTTTTTGAGGACTAATGAAAAGTGACAGAAAATGAATGAAATGAAATGAAATGAAAATAATGCAGGATGTTTTTCCTTTAAAGTTGCCTTTCAATATGGAAAATGTCTATGAATGCAAATTACTGTTGTGCAAAACGAAACAGAATAGAACCAGACACAGCTGTACTCCTCATCTTGTTTCTCTTGCTACACACACATCTTGTTGCATTTGGGAATGATAACTTGCAAACATAAACATAACACACACACACACACACACACACACACACACACACACACACACACACACACACACACACACACACACACACACACACACACAGAATAACACAGAGAAGCTTGTGAACTTAAACTGGCTGAATGAGTTGAAGCGAGGAGGAGAGGGTTGGAAGGGGTCCTTAAGGCCCAGGCAAATTTGGCAGCAGTTCATTATGCAAATCAGGCTGATTGATTTGATTAATAGTTTGACCTTGCAGACATGCAGCCAGAACTCACCCACTAACCTGCAGGCAACACATTAAAAAACATAATTTCTCCTGCAATTAAAAGACAAAAGGAAAAGTGACATTACCCTTTTAAATGGAATCACCTCTTTAAAATCCTTGACCAAAGTTTGTTTTTGTGCTCTGCTGAAAAAGAAATGCTTTCAAAACATTTATAAGACAAAACCTCCTTTCAATCATCCTCGAAGGATACCGGTGGAGACATTTGACAGCTATTCCAGCCTACAGACTTTGCAGGTCAGGGAACAGGTGGGGGAAGCTGAGCATGAAATGTGCTGCTACGCAAACAATACTTATCTCTCACTAGGTATGAGGTGGGAGGCTGGCGCTGGAATAGCCAGCCTATATACACATGCACTGAATCATTAACAGAGGAGAGGAGGAAGGAAGGAATACAGTTTTTCTGGACCAGTCAGTAATCTGTTTCTGTCCAGTCGAGGCCTGTCTTTACATTTCTGCACCCGTGGGCTGGGATGATCATTGACCCTTAGCAAGTGTACGATGTGGGCTGCCTCAAAGCCACGCACCACAGAGTCCATCTTCTTTAAGAAATATTTTAGAGCTTCTCCAGCTTTCAGACCATAGGTCAAAGAACATATTTGGAATGCTTGTCTCTGTCTCTTTTTATATCCCTGCATGTGAAAGAATAACCAAAAAGAAAAGACAGATGAGGAGGTAGACAAAAACAAAGAAAATGGCATGCCTGTGTGTGAAAGAGTGTGATTCTGTGTGATAAAATTAACAAGCACACACACACACACACAACACACACACACACACACACACACACACACACACACACACACACACACACACACACACACACACACACACACACACACACACACACACACACACACACACACACACACACACACGTAGATATCCACTTCACATAGAACAGTTTTGTGTTACATTATGCATGTTGTAATACCCACTGCTCCCTATTAAATCTGCTATTCTTGGATCTGTATGTTATGTTCCACACCTGTGTTAGTCATATTGAACACTTTAGTCAATAGAGTCCGTCTATTCAGCCATTGGAAAGCAGCAGTTTGGATAAACAATGGTATATGCACCTGATGCTCAGCTCTGTTGTGAGACATGCCATTACCCTAGCAGCATCAGCATCTCAGCACCAGGGCCAGCTCTTTTTATTCTCCATTCAAAGAGATAGTGGTTGATTTCAGCACCATGGACAGCTGCCAACACTTTATTACTCTGGCAGCTGGAGCGAGCTGATTCTTGCCTGAAAGTCTGGAGTGTCTCCACTCACTAACCCCTGCCCTCTCCACAGCACACGTCTTATTCTGAGCTATTCCCAGCTCTGTACCTCCCATTTAAAAGGCTAAAAAAAGGTTTCACTTTAGATAAGATAATACTTTCTCTGAATAAGTTCTTGTAAATTTCAAACTTGTAGAAAAAGCACAATATAGTCTTTTTCTAACCTGAACTGGAATAAACCTTAAATTGTAAGGATGGATGTGTAGGTATACAACAGGTATTTTTGTTGTTATTCAACAAAATAACAGGAACACTTACACTGTGGAAACACATATCTGACGCATCTGACGCATGAAACACTATAAGCTCTATGAATGTCAGGTTATCCCAGTTTTTAAATGCCTCCATTCAACAGGCTAAAAAAACACAAACAAAACAAAAATACTTTCTCAGACAGGGTTTTAAACTAGCTGAATCCCATGAAGAAGTAAACCAAAAAAGGATTCTGTTATTACAGTATTATCCGAATAGTCGAATATTTGGGTCAACTTACTTTCTGCTTTGCTCCCACCATAATTACTACAGTCACTACAGGGCGCCGCCACTATACATGTAAATATGAGTCGTAATTGCTGCTTGAACCAGTTACCAGCTACCAGTTGAATGAAGACCCCTCTAACAAAAAATGAAAGAAAACTTTATTGCGTGAATATTTGATTGGATTCCATTATATGGTCATTATATTTTATGAAATGCCTGTGTGTATATATATATATATATATATATATATATATATATATATATATATATATATATATATACATATATATATATATATAAACTAAAGAGCCAATGGTCATCAAGACACAAAACTAGCGTTTCTGTTTTTTTTCTGGATCCTATCACAGTGGTTTATTTGCATTTAATTCCACATTATTTAGTGTTTTAGTTTACCAGTTTTGATGTACCATGTATTCACTCTACTGTCATTTTGTCTGCTAAATCTGTTTTTTATCCACTGTACAATAAACAAAACAAAAAATTGGCAGTTTGTAATGTTCAGTAGCAGACCACAGACAATTTTGTCCATTTAAATTGCAAATTGTTTCTGGAATTAAATATAATAAGATCTTAGAGACATTTTAGCATTCAAAGTTAGGAAACTCTTTATCATGCATATTCAGTTTGGCTTCTTGTATATATTTGACTACTCCTCCCCATGTGTGCGGCCTCTTGCCCACTTTCACCTTTAATGTTACACCCTCACTGTTAGTCCTGCCCCAAATCATTACCTCAGTATGACTTTACATCTCACTCTACAGCCTTCTGGTGCCATATAGCAAAAATCAGCTAATTACTCACAGCCAGCAACCCAGTTACTTTAGCCTAGTGGAGCGGAAGCTATATTTGGCATTCACACAAGAGAAAAATTAAGGAAATGGAGAAATATATCCGTGCCAAGAGATATGCAAAAGGGCATATGTTCATATGCCCTCGAGTGGTTCTGTGGTCTTCCCTACTACAACAGCAGGTGGAGTCTTTTTCTCCCTCTTTCCTAAATACACATATGGATGTAGGAGTAATACTTTGTTCTGTGTGTTTTCCACAGTGTGAGAATGGGAAAGTCTCCTAATGAAGTCAAAATAAACTTTTAAGAGAATTCAGAAGGCAGCAGCATGATACAAGGTGATGCAATAGAACATTTCTGAAGCAAAGTAGTTGGCAAAGGCTGCTGGTAAAAAGAAAAACAGGGTTAAAAATGTGCCCCGTGGAACCAATGAAGCAACAGGAGCATTTAAAAGTCACCCAATACGTGTATGTGTATCACCTTTGTAACAGTTGTAACTGTGTAGAAAAGTTTAAAGTGCACAGAGTTTTAAGTTGTCCAAATGATACACACTGACCTCAAAGATCAGGTTTGTGATATATATATAATACAATCACCCACAAATGCCCAGATTGCAAAGAAAATCAGCCTTGCTATTATTGTAAGATGCAAGATAAAATGTCTTCCAGAGATATGGCTTCATCCCATCTCACTGTATAGGTCACATTGTGCTTATATCTCCCTGCTGTCATCGCTAGTCGAGGCTATAGGTTGCTCAAATCAGATTACGGTACAACTCATTTTAGGTGCGAGATCATCTACCTTCAGTCGCTATGCTTCAGTGAGCCTCCATAAATTCACATGGGGGGAGGGGGATAAAGCTGATGGAAACTGGAGTGTATTTTCTTTATAGGAGTTCTGTATAACTGTATACCTCTGGGGTCTCACATGTAAAACATAGCCTTACACTTCATTAAAGGTATGAAAAATATATAAATGATAAAAGGCTGATAGAATAGTACCATAAAAGGATAGTCACAGTAATAATTTATAAGCTACCTACCTACCACATGATGTATGCCTGTATTTTCCATCTTTGATATTCTGGTCCGAGGCCTAAGCTCCTTGAAGATGATTGACATTACAAATGTCTTTTTCTCATGTTCTTCTTTTTTTTTAAGTTCTCTCATTCCCTCCTTCCATCTCACCACCTTTTATTTCCCTCTCTACCTCTCTATCTCTCTCCTTTTGTGACCATGTTTCCCCTCTCTTTCTTCAATTCAAACGCAAGACAGGTATTATGCAGAAGGTAATGGAGTGTAGGAACAGAGGAAATAAAAAAAAGTACTTGACAGTCATTCGTCCTTGTTAAGATCCACAGCAAAGATTCCAGGTACACACAGTAAACAGGGCTCAAAACTGCAAGGCAAGTTGCTGATTATGGGCAATAACAGGCTATTCTCTATCTGCTCTGCGCCGTTAGCCAGTGTTCACTCTACAACTCCTGCAGGAGAGATTAGATTCCACTGGGCTCCTTTGGGCTGGGAGCAGAATGGCCCAGCAAGGACCTCTATTCATTAAGCCCTTAATTGCTAATTGAGGTCTTTGAACGATTCAGCAATAGCTGCTGCTGGTGGGGCATTAGCTGAGTAATTTATGGCTGCGAGGGAGCAGGGGGAAAATGAACAAGGGTGAGAAAGTGTTATTAAAAGGACATCGGTACAGCATTGTTATTACACAGCCACTTTATGTTAACTCCCAAACATCTGTACAAGGCTCTTTTTTAAGGTTGATTTTTACCATTTCTTCAGAGTTTAATTCCTTATGTTTTGTGATTCAATACCATTCAGCCATAATGCTGTTTGATTCTCCACTCAACATGTAATTTTAATGTAATATTTTTGATTAAGCATATTATTTAGTCTTTATGGAAGTTCTACATTTGTTATAATGGTGGTTCTTACTTTTCTACAACTGACAATTGGAAAATGTAAGCAGTTAGCTACAATCATTATTCTGGCTATAAAATATCCCAGTGGCTGTTTCATTGAGTGATTTTAGCATTATTTTCTGTTATTCACAGCAGCATTTTGATAAAGCCTCACATTTTATGCTGCATATGTTCTTATAGAACAGTAGAAAGAGGTAAAATAACGCGTACCTGCACTGCAGCACAGTTCGTAAATTTAGACTGTATAAAAATGTAATTAGATTTCAGTCCACATTAGAGAGTATAGGAGGCACCTTATGTCACTTAGGAATGTGAGTTTGATTGATGGGTGTAAGGTCAAAGGTCACGAGCTGTCAAAAATGGGCGGTAAAACGTGATGGATGGTCGCAGGTGTGTGGGGGGTTGTGCCCGTGACGAATTTGTTAGGAAGTGATGCAATCGGACCGTGTCATTGATGCCAGATGCTTGACACAGCTGTGTGTCTTTAGAATGTGACGTCTTGAGAAAGTCTGTCTGGTGTATGATGCAATGTCTGATGCAATGTATCGAGCAATGTATGATGCAATCAGTGACGGACAGCAGCACGTGTGTGTGTGTGTGTGTGTGTGTGTGTGTGTGTGTGTGTGTGTGTGTGTGTGTGTGTGTGTTGTAATCAATGAGGCCCACCACGTTGTGACCGTCTTGGCCTTGTGAGCGAATGGGATGCTCACTGGCAAAGGGTTTATTTAGAATTATATATTTTCTTACCACTTTCTCTTGGATAAGGCTGACTTCCCCCTTTCATGCCTATCTACGTAAAAAGGGAAAATAAAACACAAACACTCAATGGTCATCAGTAAGGGGATACTTTGAGCCGTTAAGTTGCAGACACCATAAAGCAGCACTGTGTATAAACAAAGAAGCAATCATAATCACATAAAAATGTAAAGTCAATGTGAGGCGTGTTTTAACGCTCAGCCGCAGATCAGCAGAATCAGGGCTAAATCAATTAGCAGAAGAAAGTTTCTTTTACTAGATCTGCTTTAAGATCTTTTACAATTACTTTCAATTATTAGCATGTATGGTAATGCAGGAAATGTTTACCCCAGCCTGTACTCACACCCATAATCGGTACATGTGTGCTGTGAGCTGACTGACTCTGGGTCACCTCAATGTCAGGCAACTTTATGTAGGTTGGAGAGGAAAGGGTGGGGGGTGATGTGACGTGAGAAACAGCTGTGAGGGGTTCCCCCAGTGTGTGTGTGTGTGTGTGTGTGTGTGTGTGTGTGTGTGTGTGTGTGTGTGTGTGTGTGTGCGTGCAGGGAGGGGTAGGTGAGATGCTGAGAGAGCAAAAAGAGCAGAGCGAAAGGGGAGAGGAAGGGATTTCCTATAATATTTAAGTCAAAGAATTACCGCCTCGCGGTTGTATGCTTCCACAAACTAGGCAAGTTTTGTGACAATCGCTTGAAACTCAATATCAGAAAAACAAATGAGCTTGTGGTGGAATAGCGGAGGCCCCCTGGCCTGGTTGCCATGTGTTCACATACTTGGCCAATAAAACAGATTCTGATAGAACACAAAGTTGTAGCCATGACAGCAGACAATGCTTTAAATATGGATGTTGCAATGGGACAGACATGCTTCACACACCTCTTCAACCAGGTAGCGCAGAATATCTATGCAATCACCACAGTTTCAGGACTAGTGTCACCAATTCAGTGTTCGACCAAATGTTGATGACCAAAAACCATTGAATAATGGCCAGAAAAGTATTTTTTTGCCGAACATTATCATGTCACAGTGAAGTTGACCTTTTGGATTTAAAATGTCCTCGATTCATTTTTATCCTATTAGACATTTGTGTGTGGCTTGAGTTATTCTGGAGTTATGGCCATGTGGATGTTGCAATGGGCCAGACATGAGGTCACAGTGAACGTTACCACCAAAATTTAATCAGTTCATCCTATTCATCAATTCAGCTAGAGTCCCTCTGGCTCAAGAGTAGAGTATTAAGTATACACTTATTTGTGATCTAGGGTTACACTAGTGAGTTTGGTCTCCTCTCCTTAATATGAACAAAAAAGTTCTGTCGCTTCAGCTTGGTCGACTATTAACCACCATTGACCACTTTTTAACCCAAAGCTTTCTAGGAAAAGTTTTGAATGTTTTTGAATGTTTTTTTTAGAGGTTATTGGTGCCTGCAACTTCAGTCCGGGTCAGCTGTGTTTGGATGTGCCAAATAAAATGAGTCCAAGAGGAGGAAAGCAACTACCGTGTTTCCTGGCTTTGGTTTAGATTGAGGAACTCTGGTCAAAATATGAGCGAAGCAGAAAAAAGCTGACTTATAAGCTTAAAAAGCATAAACGCTTATGCAACTGTCTACAGTGAACAAAACATTGCTCTCATCCAGGATTTGCTGCTGAAAAAAACACAAGTTGTTTGTTTGTTTGTTTAAACTTACTGTAAAAAAGTGCAAAAACTGAAAAACATATTTTGTAGTAATAGTTGTACACCAAGGTATTGAGAAAATACGTACAATGAAATTGTAGAAGAGAGCTACAGAATAAAATGAAATGCTCCATTTCTGAAGTAGAATAAATAAACAAGTAGGCCACCCATTCGACGGCCATCTGGTCATGAAATTAATATATCAACACAAGAGAACATTTCCGTACCAATCACCATTCCATCGATAACATCGTCAACAGCTATCATACTATCCATGTTTTAAAAACCCCATCCCTATTTAATTGTTAAGCCTATCTATACCTGCGGGCTGAGTTTAAAGAAGAACAAATGAGTGCCTGTATCTATTGCTCTTAACTGGAGGTAATCTAAACCGAGACCCAAGATCTGAAACTCTAAATGGAGGGGGTGGGAGCTATCACAAATTACTGATTTGGCCTTCCTAACTACCTGTCTATTATACAGGTCAGTGAGGCTACACTGCCGGACACCTATACTGCTGACCTTAACTATGTTTGAAAGAGCAGTTTTGGACTTGACAGTGAGATTTCCATACCAGCAGATTACTGAGAATGCTAATACAGACTCAATGTATGATTTATAAAAAAGGGTCATCAGGGTCTTGTCAATACGAAATTTGGACAATTTGCGAAGTATCTCAACTCGTATATGCACTTATGTGTGCAGTAACTTAAAGGATGCATCAGTGATATTAATATTAAACCCAATTTCCTCTAAATTACTTTACAAAACTAATGTGCATATGTTTGTTATAACATAAACACTAAACAACACAAAAGTTACATAAAACTAACTTGGAGCTGCAACAAAATACTGTGAAATACTTCACAGGCATAATAGTGCTCTTACTGCATTAGGGCTTTGTTCAGAATAGCTGCCCATTTCTCTTGGAAACTTTAGCTTCATTTTACACATAATATGGAAATATGAAATATGGGCCTGTAGTTGTACAGGCCATTATGAAATGTTATGATGGATGTGGAATGAAAAGCAAAAGAGATCATTTCTCAATTGCATATTTCTGAAATGCATAACATGAATGTTAAATATATTGGAGAGGCTTATCCAATTTTAGATGCAATAGTTTTCACTGTAATCCTAATATACAGCTCAATGAAAATAAGACCAAAGTCCTTATAGTTGCTCCAGATACTATTGCTTCCAAGATTAGTCGGCTGCAGGACTCCCTGTCCTCTGCTGTTCAGTCCAAACAGAGAAATCTTGGTGTAATATTTGCTAATAACATGCTCTTGGATCAACATATCAAATCTTTGACACGCACATGTTTCTTTCAATTAAGAAACATTGCCAAACTTAGAGGAGCAGTTTCACTTACTGAGCTTGAGATGATCATTCATGCTTTTATTTCATCTCGGCTCTATTTTCACCCGTCTCAGCAAGTCGTCCAAGGACCGTCTGCAACTAGTCCAGAACTCTGCTGCAAGGCTGCTGACCAGGAATAAAATGTAATGATTTTATACTCATTACATTGGCTTCCGATCAATTTCAGGATCAAATTCAAAGTTTTGGTTCCAACTTATAAAGCATTACATGGTCAAGCACCTGCTTATATCTCTGACCTGCTCCATCCGTACACTACAAACAGGCCCCTCAGGTCTTCTAACCAGGGATTACTGGTTGTCCCACGCACCCGCTTAAAAACTAGAGGTTCCTTTGAAGCGGTGACTCCAAACCTGTGGAACGCCCTTCCTGTTGTCTTACGTTCTGCAGTTTCACTTGAAGCTTTTAAAAAGCAGCTGAAGACTTTGGTTACTAATGATGGAGACAATTGATTTGATATATGTACTGGGATGATCAAGATGACGGCAGGTAGACGCAGAGTGGCAGGTACTGCTGTCTTACCTCTCCTAAACCATACTGGGAGACCGCTAGGTTATCATAAAATGCGACATGAAACTTGGGCGCCTCGGAGATTTAAAGACTTTGTTAAAATCAATACGTCTTTATACCAAATGTGGGGGAGCTGGTGTTCTACTTCGAAACGTGCACTTATGGACTCACCTGGAAAATTCGCTGTCGGCCTGCCGGTGGATTCGTGGAGCCAGTATATCATATACTCAAGTATTCTGGATGATGGTCGAGCGAGGCGTGTGCAAACTGAAATGCACTCTAAAACTGTTTCAACAAAGCCAGGCCCAGCCATCGTGCTCTGCGCAATACTTCTTTTGTGCAGAGATGTACATTCAAATCCCGGACCGCGGTCTTTGGATATTTGCCAATCAGCTGATCCCTAGACCGGCGAAGTGTGCTGCTTTAACCGGTGCAGGAACTTGAGGTAATATCCCTCCAACAAACATCATTAAGCCTGATAGCAATATTGCTCAAATGGCAATAACATTGTTCCTGCACAGATCTTCAACAATCACCACACAAACTGTATCGTACGTCAAACAGCAGCAGATGCAATTGTTCCAGACTGTAAATCATGCGAGCGTGTTGTGGGACGCAACAACGAAACCGAAAGGTATTTTTGGTGGACATCTGAACATTCGTAGCGTGATTTCAAAGTCTGAACAACTTGAACATTTACTGACGGATTCAAATATTGATTATTTATGCCTTACAGAGACTTGGTTAACTCCAACAACACCGTTATCTGTTTTTAATATTCCCGGATATAATGTGTATAGACGAGATAGAAGGAAAGGGAAAAGGGGTGGAGTTCTGATATATGTGAAAGACAGTATTCAAAGTAAGCAAATAGTCTCCCCGGAAAATAATTTGGAATGTGTGGGGGTAAAACTAACACTATCCCCCCAAATGAGTTTTGCTGTTTTTGCAGTCTACCGCCCACCTACTGCCACAAAGGAATTTTATGATTGTTTAAATGTTATACTTAAACAATATGGAAAAATGGAAGTTCTTCTTATGGGAGATTTTAACTTGAACCGGCAAGATAAAACTCGTAGGAAAAAGCTTAAAGATATTGCCAAAACTTTTCAGATGACGCAGATGATCCATAAGCCCACAAGAGTTACAAAGTCTACCCAAACACTTTTAGACTTAATTTTTACAAATAAACCCCGACAGAATTAAAAAGATTTATAACCTCATCACTGGGTTATCAGATCATAATCTTACTCCGGTCTCCAGAAAATTGTCGAAGCTACGCTTTAAAAATCAGAATTCGGTGAAGGGGAATTCCATGCCCTTTATCGCTCCAAAGGACATGGCCTTCATTGAAAATGAAATAAAGCAAATAAACTGGCATGACACCATTGGCAGTATGCCCTGTGAGCCAGCTTTGTGCTGATTTAATATCGACCATCAAGGGCATTATAATAAAATACACCAGGAAAAGGAACAAGAAAACAAATAGAAAATATAATTTACCCTGGTTTAACACAAATCTCTGGGAATTAATGAAAAAAAGGGATGCTTCTCTGTAAAAAGTTTTTAAAGTCAAAACTAAATACTGATCATTTGATTTTTAAAAGTATAAGAAATAAAGTTACACAACAACTTAGAAAGGCTAGGGAAATTTTTTTCCTGAATGTTATTAGTGAGGCAAAAGGAAACTCAAAAAAACTATGGAAGAGCATTGATAAATTACTTGGGATGAAAAAATCAGCAAATAAACATTTAAAACTCATGGTGGGTGGCTGTATCCAGGATGATGACCTGATTATTGGGGAATGTTTTAATGATTATTTCATAAACTCGGCACGAGAATTTACTTTAAGTAAACCAATAATTCGACGCACACAAGCTTTAACCTGTAATGATTCTGATTTTACGTTTTCCTTAGTCAATGCAGGGAAAGTTGAACATGTAATTTCATTTCTATCAAATAGTAAAGCCAAAGATATATATGGTTGTGATACAGCTTTCCTTAACACAAGACATCTATTATGATGCCTCTAACGATAATAAAAAAAAACAAGTCGTTTAATGAAAATATTTTTCCCAGTGTTCTTAAGCCTGCCATAGTCACCCCTGTGTATAAATCCGGGGATACTCAAGTTGTCTCTAACTATCGACCAATTAGTATTCTCCCAGCTGCATCAAAGGTTATTGAAAAGATTGTGGTAGAACAACTAAGAGCTCATCTGGACTCAAAGTCCATTTTCCATCCAATGCAATTTGGTTTCAGGAAAAAACATTCTACTAAAACTGCATGCTGTTACTTCATTGAGGAGATTAAATATCCATTGATATTCTTAGATTTACGCAAGGCCTTTGATACGGTCGACCATGACATACTGATACATAAACTGGCCAAATATGATATTGCCTTAAATGTCCAAAATTGGATAAAATCCTATTTGATAAATCGAAAACAATGTGTTCAAATAAATGGTAATTGTCTACGTCTCTTGTCTCTACTGTGGGTGTACCACAGGGGTCGATTTTAGGGCCTCTGTTGTTCTGCTTATATATCAATGACTTGCCTTTGGTCTGCAAGGGTATAAATATTGTTATGTATGTTGATGACACAGTAGTATATACCCATGGTAGAAATGCAACAGAAGTAGCCAAAAAATTAACAAGTGTTATGAGCAAGGTCAGTGACTGGTTTCAGGATTCATGTCTTACATTAAATACTGAAAAAACTGTAACTATGTATTTTACAAACCGGTTTATACTGAAATCTTACCCAGACGTTTTAGTAAATGGCCAACATATCAAGCATGTAGAAAAGTTTAAATATTTGGGAGTAACTTTGGATTCGACACTTAGTTTTAAAGGTCATGTTGCATAACTGTGTAATACATACATTATACATTAGAAATTCTCTCACCACTGAAGCATCTTGTATTTATTTAAATGCAATGATCATTCCTACGTACTGCATTACATCCTGGTCTCAGGCATGTAAAACAGGTATAAAACCATTAGAATCTGTGTTTAAAAGCTGTCTCAAGATCCATGATAAGAAAACACGTTCTTATCATCACTGTCAAATACTCGCTAAATATGATATACTTAGTATTAGTAATTTAATAAAACACTCAAATGTGTCTTTGCTTCATAAAATCATATATGGTGCTACTGCTCCCCCTCTGAAAAGGTTTGTAACACTATGCTCTGAAAAAACTGTGCGAACAACTAGAAGTGTTACAAGGGGGGAGTGTAGCTTTCCACAACGTAAAACCCAATTTGGGAGTTCCTCTTTCTCATGTGTGGCCACGAGGCAGTGGAATACCCTTCCCACTGAATATATTTTATGTACAGATTCTCATACTTTCTCATCCATGACAAAGAGTTGGTTACTAAGCGAACAAGTTTGCACACATCTCTGAGGTGATATATCAGTGTGGGTGTGTGTGTTTGTGTGTATGTAAGTGAGTGTCTAAAATTATACTGTATGTTATTGTGCTCAATATGCTGCTAAACTGTGTTTGCTGTTTAGCGAGGAGGATAGAAAGTAAATGGCCTCCCTGTTTCAGTTGTATTTTATTCCGTTGTATTTTATTTGTTTGTAAATCTGCATGTTTTAAATAACAAGGCTCATTATTTTATCCATTATTTTAAAAAAAAAATGTATTTCTTTTTAAAACAATAGTAAAATATCTGTCATACCTGCCCAGGGACTACAGGTGAAAATTAGCAATTGCTGCTACAACCTGGCCCAAAACATATTCTCTTGTTTCAACAAGTTTAATGTGTGCATTGTCCCTGTTTCAAAATAAAATAATTTCCAATTCCAATCCGCGGTTAAAAACGCCATTTTCATGTAAATCTGAAATCTGAAATCTGTACTGGAAAATCGCGAACGGGTGATGGACGTGGTGCCTCAAAACATTGTCTGGATTTATACCAGCCGATGTACGATGAAATAAAGAGAATGAATCTTTCGAAGATACTGAAATGTTTCCGCCAGAAAAGTCTCATCTAGTCATACTGGATGATGTCATATTTCAAGCATTGGACCACCCGGAGGTGGTGAAAATCTTTACGCAATACAGACACCAGCGAAACATGAGCGTCGTGCTGCTGACGCCGAATGTGTTTCACAAAGGTAAATACAGTCGCACGATCAGTGGTCACTGTCCCTTATACGACCCACTTCCGCTCAAATTGGACGCTTTGTTTGTTTGTTTGTTATAACTTCTACACATTAAATCTTCACAATATATGGCCATGCGATACACCACTTGAAAGCTTAGCCTCTCAAGATTAATTTAAGCCCACACACAAAGCATAAGGTGATTTATAGAAGTTATAAAACTGTTATAAAGTTAAAGAAAATAAATTAATTAAGCATTACACTGCGCATCTGGTGTGTGTGCATTCATACTTTTTTGAGTGTCCCTTTATCCACAGAGGTGATATAATCCCAAAAACTGTGTTTTCATAAATCCACAAGAGTCCAAGGAAATGAAATAGGCTATCTAAGCCGTTTTATCCAAAACGAGTTTTACGAGTTTTACAAAACGAGTTACAAAAACAGCTACGCGAGATTCAACAGCTTCGCTCTTCCAGCGGCTCTCCCTCCTCCCTCCCGGTCGTCTAACGGCCAATGACCGCGTCCATGTTATTCTCTGAAGCCTTAGGAATCAGACGAGACCTCTCATAAGTCAATCCGTCACTCAGAGCCGGAGATAGAAAGCTTTAACGGCGAATAGGAGCTGTGAAGTGATTAATTATAATTTTCTTCAGCCAATTTGGAATTGCCAATGGAATTTTCTTCCATTGACACCATGAAAGCCATTGAAATTTTAACCCTGTGATGGCTGGCTCTGTGTTTCAGCACAGACAGTGACTGTTACAATGCAAAGCCATACCTGACCAATTTATAATGACTTATTTCTATATATTTATGTATATAGTTATTTACAGTATGTGTATGATTGATGTGGGTGTGTTTTTGTATTTGAGAAGTTTTGAATTTTGCACTTTTTTGGCTTTTTTCATATCATATCATAATCATATAAAATCAATTTTTGAGTCTTTTGGCTTCTGGATTTTTTCTGTAGTAAGGTGACACATGTGGCTAATGTCCTGGATTGGCTGCTACCTCTCAGATGTGTTCACAGCAGTGTATTTTAATCATATTACAGATGTATGACTTGGACGGAAATAAAAATCTCTATTCTAGCCTCTGTAGCTCTGTGTCAGTGAGGCCTAGAATCACCCTGACACTTGGAACAAAAACTTGAGAGTGTTTCCTTTCCAATGATATCAGGCACATCCCAGAGTGTCAAAGTATACGGGAGCTGTACCACTTTTAATTTGGGTATGTCGTTGCATGAAATTTCAGCCGTCGGATAAGTAGGCAAAGAGGTTAAATAGCAATTAGCTGGTACTATTTAAAAAACCGCCTACAAACCACAATCAGGGTATGTTTTGAACTCTGACTACAATAAGATTAAAGGTGCCCTGCCACACAGAACCGTTTTTACTTGTATTATTTTTTTTAAATCTGTGAGGTCCATATATGTTTTTGTGTTATATGGTGAATATGAAAATGAACTGCTAACTCTGTCAGCTCTAGCACAGTGTTTATCTCTCATGTGCATGCAGACAATGTAAATTGTAAATTCATGTAAATTAAAGGAATTTTAATTTTCTCTGTGTCTACTAAACATAATAGTTTCATGATTTAATTAAAATCTGAAGAATTATAACTTCAAGTGTCAACAAAAAATATAAGCCAGAGCCTTTTGTCATTGTTCCCTTCCGAAAAATTATTTTGGAGTGTTTAATTTTGGAGTGCAGTATTTGCTCTGCCATTATTTTTGAATACTATAGATCATTGGCAGTGAGTGTTTTGGTGGCATGGCCACAGAGCCAAGAAGTGACATCACCGCCCTCCCTTAAGGCAATCTCCTTTAGCTGGCAAAGGGAAAATAGATGTGCAGCCACACACAATCCCAATCATGTGATACCATCAGAGTCCTCTACATGAATATAAATACATTCAAATGCATGCATTACAAAATGCATAAAAATGGAAACAAATGTGCAGTACGGCGGTGTTAAATAAGAAATGGCATGCCGTTGAAAGACAAAGAGTTCTTCAGGCTCTGCATTAAACAGAAACTGTCATCACATACTATTTAATATCCACATTTTAGTGGTTATGATAACATAGCAATAAAGTGAATACACAGAGATTTCAAAATCTACTAAAATTACTAAAAATCAGAAATATATTATGTTAGCTTTAAATATAATGGTTAGAGGACATTTTAAACTGTAAAATGATGCTTACAATTAAGGTTAGAAATAATTATATAATAATACAGGTTATGGGTAATAGAATTTAAGCTGAGATACTGATACAATTCTTCCAAAACACAAGTTGATCTAACAATAAAATACGCTCAAAAAAAAGTGAGGAAGAAAATCTTAAACTCTGCTTGCAAATTCAGCCTAAGTGAAAGAGCTGATTGACAACCTTCATATGTGTATGAGTCAATAGGAAACACATTGTCTGTACAATGATGACCTGCATGGTATAACACCAGCAACCACCACACAAAGCAAAAGCAGGTATAGGCCTAACCCTAATCTGATATGTGTGTGTGGATATCTTTTTGGGAAAAACATGTTCAATCAGTTGTAAATGCACACAGAACGTATTGCAGTTAGAAAGTGGCATGTGGTTGAAAGCTCTGTTTCTCTTGAAATGTACGCGTGCTGGTTTATGCAAAGTATAAGCGTCTTGTTCGGATACAAAATCTTTAACTTTCTCAACACTGACTTTTTCCCCAGTTACATCCTGAACACCCTGATGGAGTCGTTTTACTCCACCAAAGCTAGCTGGATGTAGAGGGTCGTAATACAGACGTTCCATCACCCGTTTCTCCATCCTTCCTCTGAGTAGTGTAACGTACTTTAACACAACACACGTGCAAGAATGAGTCTTTATTCATTTTTTTTTATTCTTTATTTTCAATGCGCACAAGTAAACTTCATCAAACTGTTTCTTTACACAAGTCTAGTACAAACTTTTTTTTATCTTCATAGAAGTCAAATAAAATACATGGTTACATTTTTTGTTTCTTCACACCAAAACATTTTTTTCTAAAGTAAAATACATGGTTACATTTTTTTCTAAAGTAAAATACATGGTTACATTTTTTTCTTCACACAAGTCTAGTACAAACTTTTTTTTTTCTTTACACCAAAACTTTTTTTTTTTTTTTTTTTTTTTTTTTTTCTTTACACAAGTCTAGTAAAAACTTTTTTTTTTTATCTTCACACATAAAAACTTTTTTTTTTTTTCTTTACACAAGTCTAGTAAAAACTTTTTTTTTTTTATCTTCACACATAAAAACTTTTTTTTTTTTTTTTCTTTACACAAGTCTAGTAAAAACTTTTTTTTTCTTTACACAAGTTCAGAGATGCGCCCCGTAACACTCGGTGACCAGACGCAGTTGGAAAATTTTCACTGCATCTTGGCCTATCAAATTCTCGTACATGTCTGTTATTGTGTCATAGATTTTCTTAACTACTTTCAGTTCGTGTAATAATGTCTCTGCTACTACCCGGACTCTGAAATCCTCGGTCTTGATGTTTCGGGCGAGTAACAGCCGTTGAATAGCTGGAATAAAACGAGGTGTGATGAGTCTTTTCATCAGCCGGTGAAAGTTGTCGACGAAGAAATCATCCTCCAGTGGTTCCAGACACGCGTGTTCACGTTGGCTGGGATGATCCACTTTACAACCATAGCACTCAGATCGTCTGTCCTTGTGAATAGTCAAGTTGAGAAGATGGAAAACTGCAGATTTAACGGTGTCAATGAGTAGAGAAGAAACCCAGCCGTCAACCTCATCCTCAGCTTCTGGTTCAGATTCTGGTTCCAGGCTGTCCCCCATTTCTGTATCCGATGAATCGCTTCCCGTCGATGAATCATCGGCCTCTTCCGCCTGAATTGGTGGGGTCACACAGGCTGGCACATCCTCATCAGAGCTCTGCCCGTCAGGGGTGCCAGGGTACCGTGCCTCAGGAGAGGCGGGTGAGGCTGGTGAGGTTGGAGGGCATAGCAGACTTTGACTTTCCTCCTCCTCAACTGAGTAGAGGACCCTCGGAGCAAGACCTCTCTTTGGCGGCGATTTGAGCATCTTGTATGGTGTGAGATGCCTTGTGTTGAACATCTTGAAGGTTTTGAAGAAGACTGATTCGGTCTTTATAATATAGTCAGGGGGGAGGCGTGGTCTGGGAAGAGGTGTGGTTCGGACTTTTGGACTTCTCTAAGTTCAAAAGTTTAGAGTTTTTTTCACCGCCAACGTATTCCTCCACCCGCGACAGTTCTGGAAGAGCCCCGTTATAGTATCTCCCACTTCCATCAACCTGTCCACCCATTCCAACGCAGGCACGACTAGCACAGTGCGTAATAAGCCGCAGTCAGGATTGAATCTCTGCAAAGCAAAAAGATCGCACGTTCTCTCTGCATTCAGAGACCTTGATAACAGAACAGCTTGGAAATACCAACGGCCGGTGGTTGTGGTTCCAGAAGGCCATGTTGCGCCAAAGACTGTTTTCAGCTGAGCCAAGTCATAATCACTGGGGTACTCATCGGTGCTTGAACCCATCTCCTCCTCCTCAGGATTCTCGTCAGCATCTTCAACATCATCGAGGCTACAGAGGTACACTTCATTCATCTCCTCCTTGCATTCTTCCATAACCGTTTGCGTCTCTTTATCCACCGGTGCCACATTCTCCTTATCCACCGGTGACACCTCCTCCTTGCATTCTTCCATAACCGTTTGCGTCTCTTTATCCACCGGTGACACACTCTCTTTATCCACCGGTGACACATTCTCCTTATCAGGGTTACGAGCAAATTGTAGCATCGTTTTCATGACCCCCCAGTCATCGAAACTTAGCCTCACCATGGCTGTTGAGGGGGTCAATTTTTCCCCTTCCTTCAAATGATAAAAGCAAAGTTCACCTTCTTCATACTTGAACACGTACCCCCAGGATCCAGTCAGCCCATACGCCTGTAGAGACCATTCCTCATGCAGAGCTGCAGACGGCGGTATTTGAGTACGGCACAAAAACAACGTACGCTTCTTTGGAGCGCCAGGCACTTCAGGATCATCGCGGTAAATCGTTACCGGGGTCTCATAGAGCAACAAAGTACCCCGTTTCACAGCCCCTTCGTGGTAAGGAGTAGGTAAAACACTGTCAGCCATCTTAGAAGCACTTAGAAGCAGACCTTTAGCAGTAGCTAATATAGCTCAATGCATAACTGCTGGAAAGAACGCCCTTTATACAGACACACATTCTCAAGACGTCACATTCTAAAGACACACAGCTGCGTCAAGCATCTGGCATCAATGACACGGTCCGATTGCATCACTTCCTAACAAATTCGTCACGGGCACAACCCCCCACACACCTGCGACCATCCATCACGTTTTACCGCCCATTTTTGACAGCTCGTGACCTTTGACCTTACACCCATCAATCAAACTCACATTCCTAAGTGACATAAGGTGCCTCCTATACTCTCTCACATTTATTCCCTTGTAATGCGTTTGGCTGTCATTCAAAAGAATGAGGAAAAAAAAAGTAACTGGCACATTATAGACCCATATTTCATTCTCTTATGCAGACACATTTTGTCGAGGGAGGCATTAAAAGTTGAGACTTAGTTTGAGAGACATTTGACTCCTGAGTCTGATAATGCAGATGGTGACTTAAATACAACTTATTTTCCTTTGTTGACGACAGTTGAGGTCCAATCGCTAAAGATAAAATGCTGCAATGCAACATTCAAGCAGCAGAGAGTGAGTGTGGCTTAAATGCATCCTTCACATCCCATATATATTTGTCATATTGGATGACGAGTTGTTCTTTTTCTCTGATGGGAGCACAAGTCAGTAAGGAGAGATCAGGGAGAGAGGAAGTGCTAAAATGATTACTTTCACCAGTTCCTCGCTTCTTTATCTCCAGAGATTCAGACTCTGAAGCCCCTGACAGTCGGTGTGAAAGGACCAAAGAGGATCCATTAAAATACTTACACTTGGAACCTGTGCAAGAAAGAATTTTAACAGACAACCAAAACGTCTTTGCATGTAAAAACATGGCGTGATGAGTTGGGATGCGTTCAGAGCTTCACTGACGCATGAAGATTTTATTTAGCATTAATTTCTGGAGCTTTAAGTGTGCCAGGATTAACCCAAACCACTCTCTCTCCTCCTATCTTGCCTATCAGGCTGATTTGAATGTGAATGCTGAATGAATGTTTCAGTGCGAGTGTGTTTTCTGGCCTGGGTTGTTTCCACCAGCGTTTGCCAGCAGTTATGCCAGACTTTCTTGTTAAAAGGCTTTGAGGATCTTAGAGACTCATGAATATTGTAAAAAGAATAATAATAATAATAAAAAAAAGTCTTTGAAGTCTCTTTTTTGCCATTTAGAGTGAACTAGAATATTGTAAAACTCTTTCATGTTATCATTTTTATTAAAAACATGTAATTGAGGGCAATTGACAAAATACTGCTGGAGCATCTCTGGGGTGTTAATGTAAGACGATGCATGTAGAGAAGGAGAAACTGAAAACAGGACATCGATTGCCCATAGTTGTCATTTTCTACCAGCTGCAGAGTGCAGTTATTTAGAGCATGAGTTCAGTAGAAGTAACATTAGTAATATCAGTTTGACAAGTTTACAGATTTTGTAGAAAACTACAAACCATTAGTCGAGGTAATGTCTTGTGTCCATGAGCCAGTTTGCATCAGCCTTAAAATTCAAAAGAGACACAGGCACTTTAAAAGCAGTTTACTGTTTATTTCTGGTCCATAGCTCTTTTGTGTCCTCAGGCATTGGAGAAGGTTGTTTAAATCAAGAAAGATTTTTTTTTAGCTTTAATACTGAGGGACTACAATGGGTCTTATCAAAATAAAAAATCCTTCACTTTTACATTTTCTTGCAAACTTAAAGGAACACGCCGACTTATTGGGACATTCTTCTAACTGTATACAAACTGGGAACTATATTCTCAGAAAGGGAAGCAGCGCTACTTGGGCGGAGTGATATGCTTGCAGCTCTGCTCAGAGCTGCAGCATATCACTCTGCTGTGTCTCAAGTGACGTTGTTATTTGTACACGCTGTGACTATACAAATCACAACATGTAAATAGGAACATGTTGCCGTTATTTTGTCACTTACTCGGAGCAGTAGGCTAGTTGGAGCCGGTTACCTCCAGGATCTGTGCTAGGCTAAGCTAATGGTGGAGCCGTCAGACAGAGTTACGACCAAGGGGGCAAGCCTGCCTCCTCAGAGTGAAGCCTCCTATGGCGCCATTTTGACCATCACCCCCCGTTGGGGATCCCATTGACTGCCATTCATTTTGGCATCACTTTGACAGTGAATAACTTTACATCTGAAGGATTTAAAGACTTCATTTGACCATCGTTTATTTCTAAAGAAACACAACAATGTATAAAAGGCTCCATTACCTTGTATCTCACGTTATGGCTCCGTAGCAGACGTTTTAGTAAAAATAGGCTAACGATTGTGTCATAACCACGCGACTTACTGTCGCATAGTAGAGGAATTACCGTATAGTACAGGAGAAGCTCGCAGGCAGTTTCGACTTACATTAGCTGTTTACGTTTAATTGCTACTATTAACTAGCATTTTAGTTAACAATAATTAGCCTGTGCCTATGTTATCTCCTTACATATACCTACGCTCTCCGTCTCTGCAAGATTGGGAATGATTGAGATTTCTCTTGGCACAGCTACCAGAAGACTTACAACGTTCAGACACGTTGCGCACGTCACATCTGCGGCGGCAAGCTCAGTTTGCAGCTGCGCAGTAACGCTCAACCATGACCGGAAAAGTGCTTCTAATAGACTTCACTCGTCTCCGTCCAGAGCAACGGGATATGTTGGTCCAGTTTATATACTGTCTTTGGTTATGACACGCATGGAGATGAGAAGGGTATGTATCGACTTGTCTAGCTGTTGGGGTTACGGTGAATAAGCTAATGTCTCAATAAGTCTGCGTGTTCCTTTAAAGCAATTGGTCGACATTTTAAAAGAAATATAATTATGCTAAGAGTTACATAAGAAAATCGATGCAACTCTCATTTGTGCATTAAGTACCGTATGTATGAAACAGAAGCCAGGAGACAGTTAGCTTACCTTAGCTTAGCACAAAGACAGAAATGGTGACAAAAATCTGCCTGGCAGCACCTCTACAACTCACCAACTAACATGTTTAATCTTGTTTGTTCATTCTGAACAACAAACTGAAGTGTACCCACTCAAGAAATAATCCCACACATGTAACCCCCTGTTACACAGGCTAGCTGTTTTTCCTTTAGCTCCCAGATTTTATGCTAAATTAAGCTAACCGTTTACAGTAGCTTCATACTTACTGTACAGTTTTGTTTATTTCACATTTCTTCTTCTTTTACTTGTGCTCTTCCCACTGGTCAGAAGTGGGTGGGTTTCAAATAAAAAAGGTGATGTCATACTTCCATGCACCAATCAGAGTTAAGCAATAGCTGAATTAGAATCTGATGACAGTTGGTTGCTGCCAACCAGACAGCCCTTTCCAATGGGAAACTGAAGCCGTTATCTATGCTCTCTTCAAAGCCATTAAACCCAGACCTCTGGGCCCTGGCGCCATCCATCTGCATACGGTAGTACACAGAAAATTGGCAGATTTTCCTTAAAGGTACCAGCTTGCATTAGCGCTAGCTAGCTAGCCAAAATGTTACAATCAACATTGATGAAGTGAAAACACACAGTGAGAGGGTCAAAGTTTAAGAGGAAAACATGGACAACACCCAAAACAAGTTAATGTACACAGGGCCATGGTTAGCATTGCTAAGCCTCTGTATTACCTGATTGACAGGTTGGCGTGCAGCCACGCCCTAAAGCATGCACTGCTTTATCGTCAATTTTTTAAATAAATGGGACCATAATTTACTAAATGCTGTATTGTATAATCATACTGCATTGACTTGAAATACTTGAAACTAATGATTGAGCCCATAAACTCATTTTGAAAATGTTTAGAGGTAATTAATCAAGTGAGAAGTAGGGTCATTTTCTCATAGACTTCTGTACAATCAGACTTCTTTTTGAAACCAATGGAATCTCGCCCTGCTAGAAATTAGATAGCATGCAGGTTTAAGGCACTTCTGCATTGGCTTTTCTTTTTAGGTCCGGAGGTTTCTGCTTTGGCCGAACAAGGCCCCCTTAGCTGTGATATAATCACAACATACCTTTTGTTCACTTCTATTTAAATTGCAATGTGACTATAACTTTCACATTGCCATATGATGACTTTTATATAAAGCAATAGCTCACTTCAGTCTGTAATATGTTGTGAATAAATCATAGCTAAGGGGGTTGTTGTCCCTCTGGTTCATGTTGGGCCGAACCATAGCCATATTTGGACAAAAGGACGGAGCTGGCTAGCCACAGTCTTTCTAACCAAACACTGTTCATTCAAACATTTCAAATAGTATGTAATGAGCAAAAATCCTACGCTTTCATTTGGCACCATCCTAGCTCAGCATGGGCTTAAATAAGGCTATTAGCATTTTCTGATATTAAATCTGCTTAAAAAATGTGCTCTTGCATGCTTAATCAACCGTCTAATGGCCTCAACTCTGTACATTTCCCTTAAAAGAAGCCATTCAGTGCACTTTACATCCATTAGTCACTCAATGTGCTGGGTTAGGCGGCAGAGCTGTGAGGTTTATTCAAAGGTAGAGACAAACAGAATGGGATTTGATTGATTGGATTAACTGGTGGGCTTTTTTAGACCCCATGCTCTGTTGACAATAAGGTAATCAACTCCAGAAAACTTAATGGCAACATTGCCACATTATGGGACTCACAGTGTTAAATTATCCTCCATTCTGTGAGGTGCAAAAGGAGATTTTGTAAGAGCAGCAGAGGAGATTCAGAGTGGAGTATGTATTGGAAAGGAAGTGAACAGGTAGGATGGGGAAAATTGTGACAGGAAGACTGTGCCCGACTGCAGGGAGTATGGGAGTATACATTGGTGTATTTGTGTGTATATTGATGTGTTAGATATATTTTTAAAGAACCTGCACACATCATTAGATCTTTCCACCCTTTCCCTACACTTACTTATTGTATTCAGCCCACTGACGGGTTTTTGCTGGAGCCATAAAACATTCACAGATTAAAATACATTCACAAGTAGAGTCTGCTGTTCACCTGAGCTGCATGTCTTTGGTTTCTAGAAGGAAACTAGAATAGACATGATACGATTTGCCAATTAAACGATTAGTCGATAAACAGAAAATTAATTTGAAACTATTTTGATCATCAACTAACTGTTATGTTTTATTTTATTTTTTTCAAGCAAACAAACTACAAACTTCCTCTGGTTTTCCAGCTTTTCAAATGGGATGATTTGCTGATTTTCTTTGTTTCATATAATTATAGACCGAATACTTTTGGGTATTGGACAGTGCTGTTGGTCACTGGTCTCTGAGTAGCACAAGAAAGACATTGAAATGAGTGCTATGCAAATAAGACGTTTTAAGATGTTACCTTGAGCTCTAAGGGAATTATGACCAGCACTTTTCACAATTATTATATAGAACATTTTTATTTGATCAATTTATTGCTTGAGTACCTGGAAGATGCTTGACCAACATGTAAAGACATTGCAGGTGGAGGGAACTAAAATAAAAAAAGAGGTGAAACATTGAGTCAACACTCTTGTGACTACTTGTGTTATTTTTAAATGTGGGAACACACTTCTCATATATTGTGACATTTGTTGGATTCACACGTTTGAATTTGTCATGTGAGCCAGTTCCTCTCACCTCCTGCAGACATCTTTCTGTCTCGGCCTCCATGTTCCCTGGACCTCAGTGCAGGTAGACATGGGCTCAGGATGTAAAGAACAGGTGGACACAACTGGATAGCCATCTCAAAATAACCTGTTAATGAACAGGTGCGATGAACAGTTCATTCATCAATTAGCTGAGAAAAATAATGGATAACGCTTTAAGTAATTGATCAGTCGTTTAAGTAATTTTTATTTAGCAAAAACGTCCTAAATTCACTGGCTCTGGATTCTGAATGTGAATATGTTCTGGCTGTATTGGTCCCATATGATAGTACATTTAATTTTGATCAGTTTTAGGGTTGTTGTCGGACAAAACAATTTGAAGAAGAGCTGCAACAATTTGTCAGTTAATCAAATGGTCGATAGACAAGAAATTTATTGGCAATTTGAAGACATTAGGTAGCGTTTTGGGGAACTGCGATGACACTTTTCACTTCTGACTTTTTATGGACCAAATGTTCAGGAAAAATAAAGTCAATGACACATTAATTGAAAAATTGATAGTTGCAGCCCGAAATGATTCACTGAAATTATAGATGTCTGGTTTTTAGTTTTCTATTATAAACAAATAATAAAATAGTATCCCATAAATCAAGCATTTTGCTGTGACCATTGGTACTGTTGGGTAAAAATATTGTGGCATATCTCAAAATACATAAAAACACAAATGGAGTTTTCTGAACCAGTAGAAAAACAACAACAACAACAACATGTTTTTAGCTCAGACTGGTGTATACAGCCCACTGGTGCTCATTGTTTGGCTTTCTGTGTGTAACCTCCACAGTCTAACCCTCCTGGCTTTCTGAGCAGTGTGCAACTGTGTTTCCCAGCAGGCAGTGCTGCAGGACTAGGATGACTGGGAAGACCCAGACCAGCAACGTGACCAACAAGAATGACCCTCGCTCCCTCAACTCCCGCGTCTTCATTGGTAACCTCAACACGGCCGTGGTAACCAAGGCCGACATTGAGGCCATCTTTGCCAAATACGGAAAGATTGTGGGCTGCTCTGTGCATAAGGGCTACGCCTTCGTTCAGTACGCCAGTGAGAGGAACGCCAGGGCAGCCGTGGCCGGGGAGAATGCCAGGATCATCGCCGGACAATCACTAGGTAAAGTTGTTGAAATGTGCATCACTGAATTCTGATTACAGTGTCAATATCTTGTACATAAGAGAAAACTACACTATACTCACTGTGTAAAAGGGTGCTTTATTTTACATCATGGTTAGACCTTAATAATTCAGCTGGCAAGCAGAACCTGAAGATTCAGTTGAGATAAAGAAGAATCAAATTTATTTAATGTAGCTGATAACAGCACAGAGCCGAAAATACGTTCAGTTGTAAAGTTTACTACTTTTAGATTATAACCTTTGTTTTAATGGCAATTAATACGTTATATTTGTAACAAGCAACAGGTTCCACATGATAGACCTGATATAGTATTTCCTGGCAGAAGCAATTAAAAAGTAACATTTTAAGTGAAATGCCACTGCAGTAATGGCAGCTTGTTTACTTCAATCCAGATTCTTCTTTAGCTACTATAAAGATTCCACCCTTATTTTGTATACCCAGCAACAACGATAATGTGCAGTATATTAATAGTATTACATATTTTATAGGGCTGGATGATTAATCAAAAATGTATCGACATCGAGATTCTGAAGCTGTTATTGATGATAATTTCGATAATTTTTATAAAACAAAAATGTGACTTTTTCACAAGACCTTTTTATTTCAAGCAATGTATGCTTTCATTTCAATTTTATACATTTTCAATAAATAGCCATGCTAGTTCCCACTTTGTGTGTTTCCTTTAATCATTTTAAAATAAAAGAAATAAGCACTTGGAATTAGAAAAAATGTCACCTTCAATATTTGAGCCTATTTACAGTACACACCTTGCCAATGAACTATGAGGACAAAAATCAAATCACAAAACAATTAAATTATCATTCATTTATCCTTAGTGAGCTAAAATAGAGATTTTAGGTCATATTGTGCATCCCTTATGTTTTAAAACTTTGACATTCTAAAGAGTATATATTCTAAATGTATCATCATTTTAAATTACCAGTAACAATATTAGTGTACCCTAATCCTTAAATATGTACTTACCATAGATATAAAACTAGCTCTATGGTACTATGGAGTTTCTTACAGTGCAATTTATTTATAAATGCCCCTTAAACATTGTTATCCATTTATTCCATAAATCTTCCCTTGTACTTAAATATTTGTACCCCTAATACTAGATAATTAAGATGTAATGTGTGTAATCTTAAGTGTTACCCATGCATTGATATGTTTAATGTATATTTGTGTGTGAGCAATTATAGAGAAACCTACATGTTTCATCTTCGTAGGTAGAAAAATGAAACATGCATGTTTCATTTAAACCAATATAATCTGATAAATATATTGTTTAAGCAATACAAACTACACAAGAAGTCCAAAACAAGGCAGGAGTCATAAAAGAAGGGGTCAATACCAATAAAAAAAATTTTATAATAGCAAGTCCATATAAAAAGAGATTTGAGATTGGAAATATGGCACAGATTTAGTCAGTTTGAAAGCTTCAAGAATGTTATTTTGAACTCAATTCTTCTTTTTAATCAATGCTGTCTGAAGACCTCAAGCTGCCATCTGGTTCATGGTGTTTATGGACAAACGTTATGTGATATATCTTGATGACAAGCCTAAATTTGATCAGTATATCCGTAAAAATGATTTTGAAATGGAGAGGTACATCCAGTGTGAAGACACTAAGATTCAGAAACCATTTTAGGAGTTGCAGCAAGGACAAGAGTCGAGCTTGAACATAAAAAGAGACAGACAGAGAGACAGACAGAGAGACAGACAGAGAGACAGACAGATTGACGGACAGAAAACAAGTAGGAAACATTCACAGCCCGGTCCTCAGGGGTATAGAGTGGGATCCCTGTAAATCTTCCTTATATTACTTATTGATTAGTTCACAGCCTCCTCCACGGGAAATAAAAGTCCTGTTCGAGCCCTGCTCTCTCATTTAATATGAGTAAGAGGGCTGCCAGGTCACATCGGTAATTGCACCCTCTTTGCACAGTTTCATGCATTTTTTTGGCTGTGAAATTACATATGGCAGTGGTAAAACTGCAATGCAGAGTTGTGTATGGATACTTTAATTACTGTATAATTATGTGACTCAAGAACTATTATTGTATTATTATAAAACTTTATGACTAAAACTGGCCTGAGCCAACTCGGATGTTATTTTGGTAGTTTTGGCAATGATTTCTATCGTTTGTAATAATGACATTGTACATGGAAACCTGGCAACATAAGTAACAATAGACCTGATGGGGCAAAAAGTACAAACAAACTTTGGGGGTTTAAACAAACCCCAATATACAGTAAGTCAAATGTATTTGGAAGAACAAGTGAAGGCTAGTCATAAAAATGATGACCCAGGGGCATCCTCAGCTCAGCTAGAGTGTGCAACCCATAGTTTACAGACCAAGCTCCTGGTTCAACTTTGAACTTTGACCTACAGTATTTGCTATTTTTTGCTCACACAATTTTTCCTGTTCAAGGTATGCTCAACTAAACAGTTAAAGCAACATTAGAGAACTTTTCCTGCTTCGGTCTCCCTACAGATTGGAAGTGGAGTTATCCATTACATTACATTGTCCAGTTCATTCGAACTACAGATCCACTACCCGATCTGGCAAACTTGCATAATGTAATGTAATGGACAATTCAGCTTCCAACCTGTAGGGGAACCGAAGTGGGAAAAGTTCTCTAGTGTTGCTTTAACTGTTAGCTTGTTTGAACTATAGTATCCTCTAAATTAATAATTTTACATTTGGGAGATATACACTTATTTGCATTCTTGCTGAGAGTTAGATGAGAAAATCATTACCACTCTCATGTCTGTTTCCCAAGTATGGAGCCAGAGCCAGGAGGTGATTAGCTTAGCTTAACATAAAGTATGGAAGCAGGGGGAAACAGCTTGCATGTTCAAAAAATGTAAGTAACTACCCTTTAAACCATAACTTGTCATTTTTGCATTTCTGTTTGTGTTAAAAATAAATATATAACATATTTGTAAGCTTTAGAGGTGCTGGTTGGCAGATTTTTTTTAAACTTTGGACAGAGCCAGGCTAATTGTTTTCCCGTTTCCAGTCTTCATGCTAAGCTAAGCTAACCACCTCCTCTATTTAGACATGGCAGTTGGATCAATCTTCTCATCTAATGCTCAGTAATTTTGATCAGTAAGTGATTTAAGTCTAGAGCTAGTAATCCTGAAAACTTAATTGGCTCCTTAATTTCATTTTGCACAATACATGCACATACATGCTTAATATTTTTTTCACTCAGAAAACAACCATGTGCGTTTCTTGATAGGCGTGAGCTCTTGTGGCTATAATAATTATTGTAGTAATCGTGAGAGCAAGACTCAGGATACAATTCCTGATGTTTTACTTAAACCTAAATATGTTTGGGTTTTTTGCCTAAACTTATCTTACGTTAGGTAGAACGGTCACATGACTAAACAGCCACTGTGTGGCAGTAAATACAACAGTCGTACTGCATGTGTTGTTTTGGGAGTCTTTGGAAATTGACCTATAATATCATATAGGTATGAGGATGTGTTGCACAAGAATAATTAGACACATTTCTAAATACATCAGTGCTTTATGTTGCCACACCACAGAAATATATACCCTGCTGTCAACACAAATCTGCGTCCCGTCTGTCTTGCACTGTCTGGATCATTGCATCCACTTAAAGAAGCTCCTCTCGTTATTATGCTTACTGACAAACCACAACACTGTTATATATTTCCTAAGAAACACACATTTTACTGAGAGAAGAGAGGCTGCACACACACACACACACACACACACACACACACACACACACACACACACACACACACACACACACACACACACACACACACACACACACACACACACACACACACACACACACAATAAATTCAGTATATTAGCAATGGACTGTAAGTTTCAGAGGTATACTAAAGGTGCCAATAACATCTCCCTGTGCTTTAGAAATACATTCTTTTTTTCCATTGCTAGACGACAGTGGGCAAAACTGGAGTAACGTGCAAAACTCTAACTACAGTCAGCACAGCAGCAGTTCATGTAGACCAAACTGTAGTTCGTTTTTCATTGCTTGAACACAGTTTTCAAAACTCTACAGACTTACCCCATGGCTTTAACCATGCACAATCTGCACAACACTGGATTTACAGCACTTTGTTCAAATGTTAACACACTGCTGTCAAAACTGTTAACCACTCGTTCAAAACAGTACAGATTTCAGCCTGGTGCGTTTCAAACACTGCTTATTGCAATGCTTTCTTGTTTTAGACTTGTTAGTGAACACATACTGTGTATACAGTATGTATGGAAAGCCCATAAAGCCTTTTTTGGAAATAAAGAAACACCAAATGAGAATGAAACAGTTATGCATTGTATCGTTTGAGAGAAACAGTGAACAGGTAAAAGAGCAAAGATACCAATATGTCCAGGTAAGATGTCTGACGTTACATACACAGTTGTAAAAAATGTGAAAAACACTTCCTTTACTATAGTACGACTGCGCACTTACTGTTTTTCACAAAGTAATGGAGGTGTAAGCAATGGGAACACCACAGTCATTTTTATTTGTATATAATGTAGGTTCATGACAAGAGAAGACATCCAATTTGTTGATAAAAAAACTTGTAAAACTTGGATCATTACGTACCTTTAGTTTGTAACTTTTCCAGTAATTACGTAAATTACAGACAAAATAAAAAAAATAAAGAAAATAATTTAACCATTTTCTTATAGAAAATATTGATTAGTGTAAAGTCACTTAAATTGTACAAATAACTGTAAAGATGAAAAGTGTGTATTTTCTGTATTGGTGTTTGATGCTAGTGTTTTTACTCCCAGTGTGTTCTGAGTGACAATGTGTTATCACAGGGAGGGTTGTTCATAGTGTTTGGCAGCACTGTGCCTGTTTTGAGATGTGTGTGAAGAGTTGTGTTGCTTGGAATGAGTTGTGCAGTTGATGTGAACTTTTTAGCTCAGGTGACTGTGGTAATGCAGACTAGAGTTAGAATTTTGCACATGTGGCTTCAGTTGTGACCAGTGTCATTTAGCACTCGAAAAAATGTAACCCTTATGTCATCATCTTTTAATGTAAACATGAACTTATACTTGATCAGGCTCTGGAACTATATTGCCAAGAGGCAGCCTGCACAAGATATGAATTATTGATATGATCTTGAACTCATTTCTCATTTATTAAATCACACACATGGAGGAGCACATGGGTCACGAGGTCAGATTCAAACCTGTAAAGTCCTGAGTACACAGCATGCAGCTATCAGAACATCCCACGCCTGAGTAGATTTAATAGCCACGAGCAATGCAGCTCCAGCGATTGCTTTACTCAATTTAATTCCTTCGGACATGACTGGATTGCCGACACAATGACTTTAAGTAGTTCGTGAAAATAAAAGTGACATTTAATCACACTGCTAGTTGGCCTCAGACAGCAGCTACTTAGATCCTGATGAAGATGTCAGCTGGTGATGAAGAGTGCAGGGGAGGGTTTCATCACTGTTTCACCAACTCAGCATTTCTGCTTTCTGCTGTTGTAAATAACATCTGGACATAGATGTATGGATACTTTAAGGTTAATTCTTTATAATCAGAGCTCAGTGTGATCATATCTGCTTTCCGATCATTCATGGTTCAAAGTGTGGAAGAGCTTTCTGTGTGACCACTGTCTGGTAGTCTTTGAGCGCCTCTCTGTGGTTGACAGGTTTACTGCAGAACAGCATACTAAATCCAGGGTTTTCTGGGGTCTTTATTCATGACGTTCAGGAACTGTAGGTTACGTAAAGCTGATCTGCTCTGTGATGAATTGTTAGAAAATTGTTGGTAAAGCTTAAAAAAGCAAATGGTTTCGAACAATTGTCGGAAATGATGTCTGTATTTCATGTAACAGTAAACAATGTGTTTGCACATCTGTCTGTCAAAACATCAATCTAAAAAGATAGATAGATTTATTTGTTTTTGTAAAAAAGCTATTACGTAAAATATATGTACGATTAAGGCACACATAAGACTAAAACAATTACAAGTTACAATATACATACCAATAAGGATATAAAATCAATACAGAAATGAACTATGATTTAAAGAAGGGACCTGTTGAATGGTTAATGGTAATTTGATTATTATAGCCTACATTAAGCATTAGCCTACATTCTAATCTAAAAGCTCCCATGTTTACTCTGAAATATGGATTTGTGCTTACCAGGCAGTTTTTTCATGCATTCATGACTTTTTCACTTGCATGAACACTAGATGGTGCTGAGCGAATATCAGTGAGAATATCAGTGAAGGTAGCTCACTCACCAAAACTGGGACATCTTATCTTATTCTTTTTCTGTCCCTCAGCGTGTATGATTCATTTGTATCCTCAGTTTTCAAATTCACAAGGGATCACCTGCATCACATGCAGAATATTCAACCACATTTTTACATTTATGAGTCATTTTATACCTTGAAAAGCCAGCACATTTAGTGGTTGTCTTTTCTGTTTCCGTAGTAGTGGGAAGCAGCTTGAAAACATATTGATTGTTTTTTTATTAAGTTATGAAAATGATTATGCTGCCACTCATGCTGGACAAATGTGTTTCAAAATTATCCTGGAATAACCTTCTTGAATAAATCCCAAAAGAACAAGTAGCCTACATAGAGCATGTTTTACTCCACACATAAAATTAATTTCTAATATGTCTGCAAAGATGTCCAAGTGAGTCAGACAGTTGAGGACATTGATCGTTTGATTCCAGCGACTGTCCTTGAAGCCATGAATCCGTCACACTTTGTCTCCATCTTTCATGAGCTTTTAGTTTCTTGTCTTTTCCTAGCAAGAACAAAGAAGCTGGGGGACCATTAAGACGTCAGGCTGTGAGAAAGCTGCAAACCCCATGTCAGTGTAATTAGATGTTACAATCACAAGGCTTCATCTACAACTTTCAGGGAACAACAAGGGTAACTGAACAAATTAAACATATCGAATAAGCAAGTTAAATTAAACTACATTTCCAAGACATTCTTTTTGATTTCTAATATAAAAGAAATCTGAGAGGGGAGGTGGGTGCCTTTTTGGAGGGAACGTCTGTCTTGTAGAGTCTGCTACTTGTAATATATAGAAAATATATAGGGTAGGGTAAGGGTAGTTTGTTTCATGGTTGCATGACCATTTGTTATATAGTTTTTTCGTGCTTTACTTTAAATTGCTTTATTTCAGCCGGAAACATAAATCTGGCATAAGGGGATAGAGAGACTTTTTGGAAATACAATAGTCTGAAACTATCAACCATATAGTATCATAATAAGCTTCTTGTAATTTCCTCACTGCTTTATCTATGCGACACAGAGGGAAAACCGGAATTATTAGTTCAACTTCTGTATTTGGAACAGAGAGGAGTATTTTGGGGAGAGAGTTCCCCCTGGAATAGTTTGACAAATGGTATGGTCTAAAGCGGCTCGGCTGTGAGTCTGGAGCTGGAGGAGAGACGCCAGTCTGTTTGGCTGTTTTTAGGGAGAGAAAAGGAAGCAAAAGTCAGCTTAACCACAGCAGAGACATCACCTGTGTGTTCCCGCTTTGTCATGTCCACGTACAAAGGCAGGCGTCGCAACCAGAGATGTGAGTATGAGACGTCAATCACTCATGACGAAGGAGTTTATGTCGCTGAAGTTAATGCTGCTAGTTTGGACAAAATGTAAGTCTACATAGTCAGTTCGAAGGTGTAGGCTAACTAGTTTTATTAATCCAGGCGTTTCTTGTGGTCAGTATCACTTACGTCACATTGAAATTGCTCCACTACAAAGGTCTCCTTTTTTGTAGTCCTAAGTAGACTGCTAAGAGCAGTAATGGAATATAACTAAGTAGGCCTACATTTAATCAAGTAGGCAATGAATTTGATGTACTTTACTACTTGTATTTCCCATTTTATGCTTCTTTCCACTTCGTCACTAGGCTACATCTCAGAGGGATATATTTTACCTACTTTTTACTCCTACGTTTATCAGACATCTTTCCAGATAAATATTTTATACAATATGTGGTTTATATAATTTATAAAACATGCATTGTTTTAGATGAAACTACCCAACATACAGTATAGGCTACAGTTGTTAAAATTAGCTGACAACATTCAGATGGTGAGGAATCAGGAATACAATTCATATGTTAAGGTAACACTTTGAATGGAGCCATTTTGCATAATGAGCAATTTTACTTGTAATACTGTAGGTACAATTTGCTGCTAATACTTGTGTAGTTTTATTTCAGTAATATTTTGAGTGCAGAACTTTCTCTTCACTACAACCGAGTTTTTCATTGTGGTATTTCTGCTTTTACTTGAAATGATACTTTACTGCCAAAAAGTGATAATTTCTTAAGAAACTTGCCTATAATTATGAATTGTTTAAATACATGTACCGTGTGCAGGGTACGTTGCTGTGCTGGTGCTATTGTTGATTGAAATCTGTGTCAACTTCTCTTTCTGTGGCTCAGTATGTGTCAGCGTTTGCATGTAAATATGACATTTCTAAGTAGTCCTTGTTTAATCACTGTAAAATATTGCATTGTGGCTTTTGTCATGCATGGAAATTAAGGCATTGGGTTCTGATGCAAATCCTACTGGATAATCATTTACAGTACATGCCAAGGCTAATATGCTAATTGCCACCTAAAGCTAGTAACATTTATTTTAATTGATTTGGTGACTGCAGTCTAAACAATTAGAGTGGTGGTGCTGTGATGTTCAGAGTGTGAGTCCGGTACAGAAGTGCCTTTGAGCAAATTACTGGAGCTGTTGAGTTGTGCACCTGTGTACATAAGAGGCTGATGGAAGTATTGTTGCATGGTTTGCAGATATGTGGATAAATTAATAATTTATAATATTAATGAATCTCATATTAACATCGTATATATGATTCATTATCAGAATCAATGATTTATACAGCCAGAGTAGTTTGCATTTCATTTCATTGTATTTAGATATATAAAGTAAGGACTGCAACTAACCATTATTTATTCTCAATAGGCCTTATTCACAGCAGACATTTTGGCACATGTGCTACTAATAACATTAGCAGAACTAATAACATAAATGGCTTTGATCTATCCAAAATGACTGCTTGTCATCAAAGAAATGCACCACATCTTCACAATCAAGCAGCCAAAATATATCATGGCTGACATATTTCCTTAATAAATTGACTTAAATCAGTGATTTCCAACCTCCCTTAAAGCGAAGCAATGTGTTGTGATCAGTTCAACCCAAGACACATTTTTTTGTGCTCTTGTTTAATTTTAATACGATTTAAAAGGCCTGAAACAGTCACGACAAGAAAAAAAGCCAAGATTAGAGGAGCATCGTAAAAACATAATTTTACGTTGCAGCATTATGTTTTTTTTCTTCTTTTTCTATTAATTCACTTGTGAGATCTCACATTTAATTTTGTGTGTGTGTGTGGGGGGGCACAACCCACAGGTTGGCACTGACATAAATGATTAATTACGTATCAAAGTTTTTGCATATTCATTTTCTGTTGATCAACTGATCATTTATATTGAGCTGATGTCTAATCACGTATGCTGCTCACATATGCTGCTCAATGTTTCAATAGTCAACTCCTGAACGAGAAGGCCAGCTTTCAGAGCAGATGTTCAAGTAGTTTCAAGCAGGTGGCGGCTGCCAGTTTGTTTTCCAGCTGCTTGCACAGGAGTGATGGACCAGCCCCAGGTGTTAAAATGTTTCAAAGTGTTGCACTTAAGAGCCACACAGTTACATCATAAGAAAAAACATGCCGGAAAAGTGCATTAACAGCGCAGAGATGAAAGACTAAATTATCTTTACCTCAGCCTACGGCAATATCCTCATCATTTAATACAAAACTCAACGCATACCATTGTTGAGATGTACCACAGCTACAAAAACATTTTACCTTCTATACTGCTGGTCTGAAGAACATTCACCCACGAATTATTGTATTCCCAGTGCGATTATATTGAGTGCAGTAAACCCGAAAATGTAGCAACTCGACATCACGCTCTCCTTAATGAATCACAGCTCAACAGGTCTAATGAAAATAATTTTATTAGATCCTCACAAGCTCGGGGACCAGCTGCCAAATGTATGCGCTGCCAAGTAACCATTTTCCTTTTAACAGGGCAAAAGAGCAAAGTACAAGGAATTCATTAAGGAAGGACAGCAATTAATCCACGTGCCGCCTTCTAACCATAACAAAAACTGTTAAAGCCCGGAGGTCCTCATCCTGTTTGGAATCAGTCAGGACGTAATACACTCTATCTCACAGAGAGTTGACACAGTCATTTGAAAAGACGTCAGTGATGTCTGGTAGCTTGCAAGGTATTAGTCTTGTCCCCTGTGTACAGTATACAGCAAGCAGTTTGAATTTACACTATGCATTGACAGGATCCAGATTAAAGGTATCTGCAGTTTTTCATGATTAGTCAAAATTCAAGTTTATTTAAGATATCTCTAACTACATTCTTACTAGTAAGAATGAACCATTGAGTTGTATTGATAATCTTATTGAAGATATGTACATTTTGATTATCTGATGTGAATTACCATTAGAGCTGCAACTAACAATTACATTCACTATAGATGGCCGTTGACTTATTTTTAAACCTAAAAAGTTAGCCTCCTCCTGACCCCCAGGCTAACTCAGAACTAAGAGCCATGTTTCTATGGTAACAATCAGTGGCACCAAATGACAAAAAAAGAGGAAAACATGGCTCCTGTTAACAGTGTTGTGGAGCGAGCAATTAGATAGGAAAGGGTGATTTTATGCTAATTTAGAATTTTACAGTATGCTAACTAACATTTTCTGCTTGAGTGAATGGAGCTGAGCGTTATAATGTGGCTTCTCAGTTAGCCATGTTAATTTACCCAGAATTCATGGCAAATCAGTTAAGTTAGTCAAGAACCAGACAGCTTTGTGTAACGGATGAATTTGGACATCTATCTGAAGTCTGACTTTCAGTTTGATCTATGCCATAGTAGCCACATCTATCTTTCTGAAATCAACATATAAATGTTTGATAAACTATCCAAAATTACATTAATTATATCTACAAATGCATTGTTACTAATCACAACTGAAATACAATCTGCAATTGCATGACGAGTAAGAACAATATTTCAAGATAATATAAACAGAAGGTCATCATGTCCATGTACACACATTAATGCATATACTTGTGTGTGTGTATATACCCAGACACACATCCACAGTGTGTGCTTCCTCACCCTGTCACTCACCCTGCCCTGCTTGAGAAAAAACTCTCAGGTGTGATTTAAAAAGCCGAACCTGACTGTGTCCTTGAGCCGAGCCGGAGATTATTCAGGTCCTGTCAGATTTACGGGGCGCGAGAATGCAGTGTAGATTGAATCTGCGACTGCAGTCACGCAGAATATCTCTTAGTCGCACATATGTATTCACACAGGTGCCTGGATGATCTCTTAATCAAATACTGCTCACAGGATGCGTGTAACGGCAGAGATTGAGTCTGTTCTTTGCCAGGAGTGATGCTTTGCCTGCCAAAGACTGTGTTTAGGCATTAGTGCAGGCAGGACATGTATTCTCTCATTACTTTTCTCAGGCTATATTACCTTGGATTTGAGCATGTGTGTTTGTGTGTGTGTCACTGGTCTGGCTATAATGTCTCGGTTACACCGCCAGAGAAAAAGAGCTCAAGGGCACGCTGAGCTGAGGGGTCTACGGTATATCTATATGAAATACAAACTCCCAGGTAATTTAGCACAACTTCATTAATATGAATGAACCCAAACTGAGTCAGAGGTGCCCTGAGGTGGTGATGATTTTAGCCTTGAAAGATTCAGTGTGGATGGATAAAACCTCCACATTGTTGCTGTAAGAGAAGCTCAATTAAAAACAAGGTCTGATAAAGCCCGCAATTGATGCTTTCATCTTGTACACAGATAAGTATGGAGCTAGATTTGGTTCTTTATTACATGCAAGAAAATAAATGATCTGAGAGGAGAAAAAATGTTTGAGAGAAAAAGTTATCACACTGATAGCAAAAAAGCATTTTATGAGAGGAAAAAAAAATATTTGAGAGAAAAAGTTTTCATACCAATAGCAAAGAATAATAATATTTGAGACAAAAAAAGTTTTGAGAGAATGTATTTTTTTCATAGAACATAAAAAATATAAATTAGAATTTTTTAAAATTTATTTCTGAGAAAAGAAATCTCTCAAAATACTTTTTTAAACTCTCAAATATATATTTTTTGCTATCATTGTGAAAACATTTTCTCTCAAATAAAAAAGTGTTTCTCTCAAAATGCTTTTCTTCTCGCTCTCAAAATCTAAGTCTTTGCTCTCAATGTCATTTTTTGCTCTTGTGTCAGGATTTTGCTCTCGGTGTGAAAATAGTGTCATGGGCGGGGCCAAGTTCCTATTGGCCAGTCGGGTGAGCATCGTCTTGTCTTGGGAGTCAAACTGAATCATTACACCTATCATGCCCACTACCAACTCGGAACTTGCAGACAGAGCAACAGCGGGACAACTTAACAATTGTCACCATCTTATTCATCAGTAAATTCACTTCTGACAACGTTTTAGGCGAAAATTAACTGTTTAGATTTTGAATATAGGCAGTCTTCCGAAAATCATTGCCGAATTGACAATTTGCTTAAAAATTTTCGGAGTTGAGAAGCTCCATAAAGTGACCGTACAGCCAGCATGGTGGCGGCCGGGATCGCTTGCTTGCCGGCCGCCAGTCATGCTGGGACGCCCCGCTGTAAGTTGACGGTCTCTCAGACCGGTCTCTTAAATAAGAGGCTTTTATTTCACCATTGACGGATCGTTTGTTTAAATATCACAACACATGTCCATCATAAGATTAACGGGAACCTGTGGTTAACTGCCTATTTGGCGTTAAACTCCACAAGCGCCTGCGGGCTTAACAACCTCGCTGGTCCACTGTCACACACACACACACACACACACACACACACACACACACACACACACACACACACACACACACACACACACACACACACACACACACACACACACACACACACACACACACACACACACACACACACACACACACACACACACACACACACACACACACACACACACACACACGCTAGCTTAGAGTCCGTCTACAGAGCAAATACTAAATCTAATGTATATGTCGTAATTTAAACAAGTCTCCCGAGAGAAAAGGGAAGTTAACCACAGGTTCAAATCTTTGTAACCCTGTTCAAAAGTTCTTGATTACTTACATGAAGAACAATAAACCTAACCTTAAAATCCTTATCATCCTTAAAGCTGCATGCACTAATTAATATTTTTATATTAACAGTTGATGAAATGTCTACAGTAAGTGGTATGTGAAAGAGGTTGTTGAAATGAACTCACAGTGGAGCATTTAGCAGCTAAAGAGCCAGTTGACCAAAATCAAGCTAAAAGAGAGTGAATGCTGAAACCTTGTCAGGTGAACAGAAACATGACTGAATGAATGACGCCGTTAAAATGGGTTTGCGTTAACGAGGGGAAACAAGGGGCATGCATTTTGGTCATTTTGCCAACAAGGGGGATGGCATCCCCCCTCAAATCACCCACTGGCAATAGCCATTAAATGTATGCATTCTGTAATTATCTTTTTATATAGCAGCTGTCTTTGCCTGCTAAGCCAAAAGCGCGTTGTTGACTGTCGTCTTTTGTATTCTTTATTAAATCAGTGTGATGCAGTGATTCCTCTCAGCCCACGGCTGCTGAAAACGTATTCAGGAGTTGCATATGTGATAGAACAGCCATGTTTCCATCCCCCAGTGATCCATACACGTCATTTCAAACTTTGCACAGGTACCATAACAATGCACTTGCCATGACCACCAGTAACCACAGGTGTCACCTAATTAACCAGGAATGAAATCTGAAGAATTATAACTTTTAATAACTCATTTTGTTCATCTTTAATTTAGATTTCCATTTGCTTATAATCATTAATTTGGACAACAGAATGTTTGTAAAACAATTACACAATATGATTCTTCCTACTGATTATTTTAATATTGAGTTATTCTATTCTATCCTGTAAACGCGCTCTGAGGATCTGCCCCAAATTTTACCTTTTTAAGCCAACATTATATAACAGCAATACATTCAACATTTTACCACAGTAGTCTCTCTGGAGTCAAGAGGATGACATTACATCATGGTATTACAATCTGTCTGACACTTTTCTTATTCACAATAGCTTCAGCATAAAGCAACTTTTTTATGTTCTCAGTAGGATGCTGCATACAGTTTACAGTATCAATCAAGTCCTAACTGGCTATTGCCTAACTGTCTCTATATCTTCTATTTCCAGCCTCAGTCTTTTTATGGATACATGTACAAACAAGTCTCAAAGCATACACACACACACACACACACACACACACACACACACACACACACACACACACACACACACACACACACACACACACACACACACACACACACACACACACACACACACACCATTCCGTATTTTGTATATAATTAATATAATGACTGTTATTAATCAGAGTCTGTCTGTCGGGGGTATGGAGGGTTGGTGGTGTTCGTTTGAGAGTGCTTTTTAGTGCTTCGCTCTCTCTATAATGATCCTAGCAGGGGACCAGAGAACACTTTACATTTCTCACATCTTCCTGGAGCCTAATGATAATGATACAGCCGTCCCCGTGCACCGGAGAGCTACTGATACATCCCCGATTCATTAGTCCATTAGGGAGAGCAAGGAGGGAATAAAGAGAGGGAGAAAGAGGAGGAAGGGGGAGTCTGGGCTCATGATCCAAGTGCAGCTGCTGGAGAAAAGGTGTGACAGAGGGAAAACTGAGATCTTGTATACTGTATGTGATATCTTGCATTCTTAAATTCATCTCAGATCAGCGCATTAACATTGCAACTTGGGATTTCATTATCATCTCCACCAGTGCCGGAAAAAGAAAAAGCCTAAGACTGCAATGCTTTCGGGCGAAATGACTCGACTTCAGCTCCTGTTGTGACATTTTCTGCTGCATGATCCCCAAGGCAGTTGATGCAAAGCTAATGTTTTATCTGTGCAACTTTTTGAAGCTGCCAAGGGTGACTCATCCATCAGATGGGGATCTGCCCTGCTTTGTTGATGTGTGCATCTGTGATTGCGTGGGAACAGGGTGCTTGATATTTGTTTGTGTTTTTGTGTATGACCTTGAGCAGCCCTTGAGCTGATTTTAAGCAGAAGCAGCGTCGACAAGCTGACAGACTAAACGCAGTGATACCAGCCTTCTTCAGAGCAGTAGGGCTCTTGGCAGAGCTGAAGGGGCTGTCAATCATGACCAGAGCCATGTGGTGATTAGTCACAGTAGTCTGCTAACTAGAGATGGTCCGATACCATTTTTTGCTTACCGATTCTGATACCTGAACTTGGTATCGGCCGATACAGAGTACTGATCCGATTACCAGTGTGTCATATATTTTATTATGTTTTAACAACCATATACTACTATCCCTGTATGGATGTGATATGATTTCTGTCTTTGTTGTACGGCCTGGCTCAGGTTAAACTCTTTGTGAAACATGAACACACGCAAACAATGAATGCCACAGAACATTCTTTTATTATCCAGTTTCAGTCAGTTATAACGGAAAAAGAACATAAATAAACTACTTTAACGTAGATTTTCTTTAGGGCTTTATTACGTGGTATCGGATCGGTGCTCCAGTACTTCCCGATACCGATATCAGCGTTTTAGGTGATATCGGAACATCTCTACTGCTAACGCATTTGAAGGGGATTTTATTTCTTTTGTGAAAGTGAAAAAATATTACAAAAACTCTCTTAACAATGACTTGCAGTCCTTTTTTGCACAATTGATGTCTCAGTTGCCTCGAGGCCCTGAAAACCCTGAAAAGGTTCCTAGCCTCTGTGTTTGTCTCCATCTTTGTCTCTCTGAAAGCTACAGTGGACTGAAGTTTAATCGCTAAATTAATCAATGCTTTCTACCTTAATTCACCTGGTTAGTCTCATCACACAGAGCCACACAGCTGCTTAGACAGCACAAACTTTCTGCCAGCCTCAGGGTTCCAACTAACGAATACTTTAAATAAAAGTTAATTTGTAGACGTAACTATTGATTAGTTGATTAATAAAGTTTTGTCCAGGGCAAAAACAATAATAAACCAAAGAACTCCTTACATTTGAGAACCTGCAACCAGAAAATGTTTAGATTTTTACTTGGCAACTTGATGATATGATTCATTTTATATTAATTTATCAATCTGTTATTTGTTTTAGTCCTAGCCATTTGTGAATAATTGTCAAACTTGCTGTTTCATCTAAATCTGAAAACATTATAACTGTACAGATTTGTCCTAAAGGTAACTAACAATTACGAATATCTATATGCTAATTGGAGGTAATGAAATAATATAATAAATCAAACTTTATAGATCTTTTAGGCAAGATTGTAAAATATTTCTTGAATGAAAATGGGTAAATGTTTCTGTTTTCTAAATGACAACATCCTTTTCTGTTTAATTATTGTTTAATTTAATGGAGTTCTGTAAAATAATGTAATTAATAAAATGCATATGTAGCAGTATTGTGCAAATATTAAAGTTTTACAGTAAAGAGCGTCTTTTTTTTTCTATGATTTCTAAGCAGATTTATGGACACTGGATGTAAGGTTATCCTCGGGAAATGTAAATCACACTGAACCTAAAAGCACGTCTATCGTGACTCAGAGAAAGAGCAGCTTAAGTCACTTAATTGCCTCCATGAGCTGTGTGTCACAGCCGCCACTGTTGTGCTTCATGATTAATACCATTGTATTCATGTCTTTATAGTGTAAGTTCAAGTTCTTAATTTATCATTTATCACATGCCAAACATCTACAGACAGCCACTCCAGAAAAACGCAGGTTTTTTTTTGTGATTGTTGCGGGCAAAAATCCTTGATTATGCGGCACGTTTTCTTAAAAAATGCGATGGAATATGCAGGATATTTATGCAATTTATGCGACGAAATTGCAGGAACTTGCAAAAACTGCGGTTTGATGAAAAAGAGAAAAAAACGTGATCCCCCAACACCGTGTTCTCACTAGGCGAAATTACGTCGCTTCATAACGTTCCCATGGCAACAGGGGAAATTGGCTGCTCTTGTGTGAAGTAAACGCAACATTTTTCAACTTTCTGCTGAAATATGTGAGTTTTTTGCAACGAAAATGCGGGGATTATGAAATCATGCAAGCCCCGCATATTTTGCGTGGAAATCTGCAATTTATTCGGCGAAAGTGCGGCGTATTTGAAAAAATGCGGCCCTCTCATAAATATGCAAACTTTGGCTGATTATGCATTGAATTCTGCAATCGCATAATCGTGTTTTTCTGGAGGGACTGTACAGAGCAGCAAATACTGACGTGAGAAGCTTGAACCAAAGAATGTTTGGCAGTTTACTTGATAAATTACTTTATTGACAAGTCATTGCAGCTCTACAATAATGACATTATAATGGCACCCAGCAGGAATGAGGTGTGACATGAATTACCTAAACAGAGATAAAATATTCTGCCAGGATCCACTTTTTCTGACTGCAATAACAAAATTAAACGTGATGCAATGTCTAAATAGTACAATAGGCAAGTATTTTCCCCTAAATCTTTATTCTTACATTAAACAAAATGTGAAACTGTGATTCCTATCCAAGCCTTTATATCTTCCAGAGACCTTGATGTTACAAACACTGTAGCATGTCTATAATTTTTGTTCTCACGTGGTCCAAATTAAACTCCAAACTAATTAAAATTTTGGAGATTTATTTGAAAATGAACATGTGTGTGTACATGTCTGTGTGGCCTGCAAGTATTTCACATACAGCGATGTCTTAACCCAATTTTGACAGTATTAGCATGGCATCAATTTCAATTGAGTTACAATTACACAGCTCGGAAGCTCATAAAGCTTTCTTTCATTACAGCACATGCACATAATCCAGTAATATTTTCACAAAAGACAACAATTAAGGTGTATAGGTGTTATTTTCCACAGAATTTTATTGTAGTTGCTGTCTTTAATCTTACCATATCATTTTTTGTATATAATAAGATGCGACTGTATCACATCATGACATCGATTTTCATTTTGTTTGCAGATATCAACATGGCAGGAGAGCCAAAACCATACAGGCCTAAGTTGGGCTCCAAGAGGCCTCTCTCGTCCCTCTACAGGTCTGTGTGAAACACATGTGTCTAATTTTCCTCTATCAGTCGGATATTGCTTTGGTGACCTAGTATTCCCGACGTACTTGTATTCTGCTGTCTGGTACATCTGGAGGAACAGAATATTCCCTAACTGTGCTATTAATGTCTGTTGTTATTACCCATTCGCTCATTCTTGACATTTTAGTTTCTTGTTGGTAGCAAAGAAAAACCAGTGAACAAGAAGTGAAATGGCTGTCATCTTAACAGGCTTAAAGGAATACAAAATAGCTGTTCATTAAGGCTTTTAAAGGGATAGTTTGACAAAATCCACACACCAGCACATCTAAAGCTCATTACATGTTTTATCAGGACAAAAACTGAAGCTAAAAGGTTATGTGCCAGAAATATGATTTCCTGAAGTCACAGAGCCAGGCTAGCCGTTTCTTCATTTTCACTATTTATACTAATCTAAGCTCATCAGCTGTTAGCTGCTTTTATATTTAAAGCAAAATACACTTACTCGCTTTCTGGCATAGAGTTAGAAGAGAAGATTGATGCCACTCTCATATCTGTACAGTAAAAATAAAGCTACAATATTCAGCTAGTTACCTTAGCTTAGCACAAAGACAGGGAACAGGGGGAAACAGCTAGTCTGGCTCTATCTCAAGGTAACAAAATTGACTTACCTCTCTAAAGCTTAGGCTACTAATGAACACGTTATATCTCTTTTTATTAAATCTGTACAAAAAACAAAGTGTAAAAATTACACCTTGGCAGACAGTTAGCTTAGCTTAGCATAAAGACTATTTCTGCACTTAGCCAGGAAACAGTCCAGCACATAAATCTACCTTAAAATGGTAAATTGTTGTTTTTGTACGGATTAAACAAAATACATATAACATGTTAATTGGTGACCTTATGATGGTGTTGGTAGGCAACTTTTGTTACCGTTCGACATAGCCAGGCAAGCCGTTCCCCCTTCCCTCCTTGTTTCAAGTCTTTATTCTAAGCTAAGCTAACAGGCTGCTGGCCGTAGCCTTATAATTGCAGTACACACATTAGAGTGGTATCGAGCTTGTCTTCTAACTTTCGGAAGTAAATAAGTGTACTTCCTAAACTGAACTGAATTGTTTTGATAATAAAGCACAGAGCAGATTATTCAGTTTAGATGTGTGTACCTCCCCATGTTTTAATTTACTCTCAATCTTGCCTGTTAGTGTCGTTGTGTCAGGATTTAGTTTCTTCCCTGCACACACACACACACACACACACACACACACACACACACACACACACACACACACACACACACACTTACAGAACACACTTACAGAAAAGTAAAAGCAGTCTGTTTCATCTTCACAGTGGCTACGAGTTTGACTATGACTACTACAGAGACGATTTCTACAGCAGGTATGTAAAAAGGATTATCTGGCAGTAAATAACAGCACGCTCTTTCTGTAATTTGACATTTTGTAAGTCTTAATATCTAGTTCCTTTTTTCCTTATACTTTGCCCTTCAGTATTCACCCTCCTTTCTCCCTATTTCAGAGTTAGCTACTTAGATTAAGATGAGTTTTGAGAAGAATAGCCCCATTTCCATCTGAGGCAAAGTAACTATATTATCATAGGCATAATGAATGTCATATTGGGGAGGTTTTTATTCCTCTCCGTTGGGCGTACTAATGATGCTTTTATCCGCATAGGCGAGTGCTGAATGTCAGATAGTCCCCAGGCTGGTCATTTGCGCTGGCAAGCCACAGAATGTATCTTCCTTCTGACATTTTCATTGGTTTGTTTACTTCCTCTACTTTGCAGTATCCCTGAGAGTTGAATCCTTCAGCTTTGAGTCATTATTGCTATTTTGGCAATTTGATGCGTCCTAGGCAACGGGGAACAGGATCTGATTGAATGGCCGTGGCGTTGTTCAATATGTACCTCCATCATTCAACCATCTTTTGCAGCATGTCTATTAGGCGCTTTGTAAGTGTTTCTTGTTGCTCAATAACGTCTACAGATAGCAGGTCATTCCAGGAAAAAAAACTCTGGCTTGATGACACACTTTGCTGTTCAATGCCTAAGAAAGAAGAAGAAAATAGTTTTTCTGCATTGTAATAACGTTTGTAACATTTCTATCGTTACTATGATTGCTGCAAATTTTATTTTTCATGTGTCTTCAGACTCTTTGAGTACCACGGTCGTGTTGTGCCCGCGACCCGTGCTGTGATTCCCATCAAACGTTCGCGGCTAGTCGTCCCTTCCACACGCAGAGCCAAATCCTCCCTTCCAGTCAGGGCCTGCTCCTCCTCGTCCTCGTCCTCCTCTTCCTCCTCCCGAGCGCTCAATGTCGGCTCCGTCACAGTCCCTAAACGTATGTCCCTTTTTGCTCCTCTAATTCACTTTTTCCTTCTCTGTTTAAAGGAACATTCCACTTTAGTACATTTATGGCAACTTGGGTCTTCTTTTTGTAGGTTTGTCGATCATTTCTGGGTTGCGATAAGAAGCCATTGATGAGATCTGGAAACATGGCAGAATTGCTTTAGTGGCAGGGCAACATGAACAGTTAGACATCATGATCAGACGGGCTTAGGGCTGCAACTAATGATTATTTATTTTGATTAATCTGCTGATTATTTTCTCGATTAATTGATCAATCATTTGGTCTGTAAAATGTCTGGAAATAGTGAAAATACCTAAAACCTAAACAGTTGGTCACCTGAGTCCAACGTTATGTCTAGTTTTGTCCAACTAACCCCCAAAAAAGATTTTAGTTTGCAGTCATGGGAGACAAAAAAGCAGCAAATCTTCACATTTTAGAAGCTGGAATAAGTGAATCTTTGGCATTTTGTATGGAAATATGACCTAGACTATTAAACAATTAACAAAATTGTTGCTGCCTAATTGTCTGTTGATCAGTGAGTCGACTAATTGTTTCAGCTCGAGAGAGGTTGTAAAGGCCAACGTAACAGGTGAGCTACCTGAAATGTCGGTAATAATCCCTTATTACACATGAGAAATTTGAAAAGTTGAACCAGGAAGAGTGTAAACAATGATGGGTGTTTACAACAGAGAGTTTGGGTAATAGTTTTACTGTTCACCTTCATCTTCCAAAGACGTTTGGCTAACCTGGAGGTTTGTTTAAAATCAGTCTGCTTGTGTTTCTTCTCCTGTCTAACTTCTTTTTAGCATTCTCAGCAAAAGAATCTAAACTAATTATTATTAATATATAATATTTTATAATAATAATAATGGTTCAAATATCTGTGTTGTGTAAAAGGTGTGGCTTGTATGAACCCAGAGAGAATTATCATTATCATCACAAAGAATGTCAAAATATTCCTTTTAAGTTGGTTAGATTACAGTACAGTGCAGTTTTATTACAGTACTGATAGGAAATATGACCAAAACTGTGAAAATAAGATCCAGATTCTATGAAAATATAGTTTCCTTAATTGTTCAACAGTTGCCTCTCCACTGCTCATACTCTTGGATATACTGATATACTAATCAGTATTCTCCACATAATGCAGTACAGTAAATTATATCATAAACTTTGCCTTCCAGTACGCCCTTTTACTGATTGTGCCTCAGCCACACTGAGACATGAGACATGTCTGATCAGTGCAGTAGCTGTTGTAACCGTGTCTTTCTCCTTGTCAAACATCACATTATGCTTTTTAACTTTATTATTGATGTTCACAGTGAAGACAGACCAGCTCCTCACAATCAAGAAGGAGCTGTCACAGATCAAGACCAAGATTGACTCACTGCTGGGAAGACTGGAGAAGATTGAGAGGCAACATCGCTTTGACGGCGGTAAGATATGAGGGAGGGGAGGATGCGTCTGCTGCAGGAGCGTGCATATGCAGTATACATGTGGGAGAGAAAAACACACACACACACACACACACACACACAGGGCAAAGTGAGACAGAAAATATTAAAGCTTTATAAAGTGGCTTGTCTGAAAGAAAGATTATTCTATTTGTATAAAATAGGGTAAATCGATTACGCTCTGATGTTTTCCCAGACATGCAGAGGAAACAAGAGGAGGTGTGTGTGTGTCTCCATGGTGATGCAGCAGACAACTCCTGTGGAGAGGAGGCGGAGGGGACAGCCGAGGTGGAGGCGGGGGAGATGACGGACGGCGGCGAAGAGAACTTTGAAGATGAAGGCACCAGTGAAATGGTGAGGTGTGTGTGTGTGTGTGTGTGTGTGTGTGTGTGTGTGTGTGTGTGTGTGTCAAACATCTAGCATGGCTCTGTCTAAAGGTAAAAAAATGAGCCTACCGACAGCTCTAAAGCTCAGTAACTAACATGTTTTATCTTGTTCGTCTAATCTGCACAAAAACAGACGCGTAAAAACAATGCTGGACTAATTCTTGCTTCTGAGCAGTTGCCAGGCAACCAGTGGATACTCCAGCACTGGGTTGCACCAGCTCTGTGTAATTTGTCTCCTAAGTTAGGCTGTGAAGTTGACACTAGAGGCTTAGTAACTGCTAGTTTGTGAATCACTACTAAAATTGTTGCACCACTACTACTGGGGGCATTAATGAGAGAATGATGCTGTATGACAGAGACTGTTTTTTTAATTACGTTTTACCATGAGTGACTACAATTTTGTGTCATTTTATGATTTACACATGCCCTTAGTGTATAACCTAGGGGCATGTGTAACTATTTAGTTGTTGCTTATGTTGTAACCTATCTCCGTGGTACAACTGATTTTAGTTATTCATAAATCTAGTAATAACTTACGTTATGACTAGGCTAAGTTTAAACAGTTGGTGCCAGCCCAGAAATAATCTGTTAGCTACATATTCTCTACATGTAAGTACATATACAAATTGTTTGTTTTTAGACTTTGGTTATTGTAAGTAGTAAATAAACAAGATATAATGTGGTAATTACTTATCTTTATCTCCCCCGTCCATATGTGTTTCTGTGTTTTGTATTTAAGTAGTTCCTAACTCTGTTCTGTTAATTTTTCTGTTAAAATATCACTTCTGTGCCTATTACTTTATTTGTTTGTCTAATGACATAGGAAGTGTAGAACAACCAGTTATAAGAATGGATGTTCATCTCACTGATGTCTGTGTTTTCCTTTTCTTTTAATTGCAGATAGAGAATCACATATCGGACATTGACAACTGAGTAAGGTCAGTATTTAATCTCTGCTTAAAAGAAAATGATTCATATGGAAACAAACTGCCTGGCATTTCATTTTGTGAAAAGACATTTAACAATGTACGGACAACAGTCCATACAGTGCCCAGCATAAAAAAGAAGCTCAAAAGATCCTCTGCTAATTTTTTCCGCTTATAGGCAGAGTGAGAAACGCTGCTCATCACGTCCTTTAAATGGCATTCTCATTCTCTCCATCTGGGAGCGTAAGGAAAGGCAGCTTCTCTGCAGTTATCACTGATGACTGTCTGAACAGCCGCAGAGATACAACTCCATCTCATCTGCACTTCCCATCAGACAACATTCAAATCCCCTGATTTATTTTGTATGAACAAATAGCTTTGAAATTTAATTTGCCTCCTGGCTGACATTTCGTACCTGCTGTCCGCAAGTGCCCGATAAGGGAAATCTTTTTCAGCCGCTCTGAACATGAACGATCATTAAGATGATGGCATAATGAACCGTTTGTCCTCAGGTGGATATCTCAGTGGTTGAAGGTATAATCAGAAGCATTAGTTTATTTTGATGTTAGTTGCAGCTCCTACACCTCCCTGTTTTTTTTTTTTACCTTACAGCAAAATCTTGCAAATAAAGCACCTTATAATGTAGCCACCTTTTATACACAGGTTTACTGTGAAGGGCAGGTAATGATCATTTTTCACTGCAGTCTGTCTTGTTTTTTCATCTTTTTTTCAGGTTGGTGGGGGGCTACAGTATAATAAGATAGGAGGACAGATACCAGCAAACCTTTTTGATAAAGAAGATGTATTTGAAATTAAAGGAAAGCAACAACAGGAGTGGCTGACAGCAGAGGAAGAGTTTTTCAAACTTGTTTTTTTCGCTTGTTTGCCTCATTAGAACATGACACTTCCTGTGTACTTTATCGAAATGCTGGTTATCAATATTCTCCAGACTATTGCAAGATCAACTGCAAAGAGCAATCAATAATTTCCCTTCAAGCTGATTGCCCTTCTGAAAAAACAGGACAATATATTGTGTGCTTAATATATTATGGTCTGTATTGTGCATAGAAATACGGTTATGTTCATCAATCTGATGAACCATGAAACACCCTCTTTTGCTGTAATGTTTGTTCCGTTTCTGTGCATTGAAAACTGTGAAGAGCATCAACGCTGGCAGAGAGCTAAATATGAATGAATGTAACACTTGATAATTATGTGATTTTTGCTTAATTCGTACATTTTTGCTGAAATGTACATAGTATGTAATTTATTCACAGTGTCTCCACACAGTGTTGTGTATGCATATCATGTTTGTCATTTGAAGATGCATTTTCAGGTCTGTTTACATTTTGTTTAAACAAAAGGTTAGAAGAGGCTATTTTTTACTATCTGCATGTTAAAAATGTGGCTATTATGGATCATTTATATTCATTGCATCGGTTACAGCTATGGATGATAACATTTTTTTTTTTTAAATAAACCCATTAATACCCATAAAAGAAGAAAACAAGCAGCCTGTGTTGTGGCTTTCATTTCCACACACAATCGGGGGGGGGGGTTTGCTCGGTACAAAACTCTATTTTCACTTACTGCTTGCAAAACAATTTCAACAATATTTTGTATTAACCTTGTGTGACATGAGTAGCAGCATTGGAAATTTTCTGACTAAACGTAAAGTTAACTTTTTCCTCCAGCCTCAAAACATTTTTATCCTTGGAAGAAACTTTACTGTGAGTCTGTCTGTCTGTAGGTCCACCACGTTGGTCCAGACGGAAATATCTCAACACCTATTGGGTAATAGGCTTCTACAATTTAATAAGACGTGGAAATGCATTATATCATATCTAGCAACTATAAATCCAGCACATCAGTCCCTAACTTAGCACACACTACACTGTAACCAAAGTAATCAAGCAGAGATGGTCTCTGCAGGGGGAGGGAGTTTGGAACCAGGAAGAGTGGGATTGGGGGGGGGGTGGCATCCACTGCATGTTTTAAGTTTTTTGTATTTAGATAGTTCTTAACTGTTCTGTTCATCATTCTGTTTAAATATGGACATACAGATGGAAATATCTCAACAACTATTTGATGGATGTCATTACATTTTGTTCAGACATTCATGATTCCCAGAAGGTAAATCCTGCTGACTTTGGTGATCCTCTGACTTTTCCTTTAGTGAAACCATGAGGCACAGGATAAAACTAAATTTGCAAATCCTCCATTTAAGTTTAATTATAGCATTCCTACACATTAGTCCTACTATGTAATTGGCTATGAGAATATTCATCTATTTTTTTTTTCCCACAGTGCCCTTGAAAACTACAGCTTCTGAGCAATAAGTGGTGGTAAGGCAGCAGCAGATGGCATTTCTAATTCAATCACTTCATTAGCACCAGATCATCATTTTCACAGGTTAAGGAGGGTTATTGGCTGGTTTGCAGGTATAATTGGTTTTATCATTGCTGGCGAGCAGCCAGTGAGTACAATGATCAGTCATGCAGCTCCTCTAATGTGGACAATGTTCAGTGTGTGATGAACTGAATTAATCACCGGCTTGTAGCTGCTGGATGAATTATGAGTATAACAGAGGTCAGGATCTTTATAGTACATCTGTGATTAGCCATACTTGAGCGAGGATACACAACTCGCAGCAAGCTTTGTTTTCCAAGTCAAAGATATAGCTAATGTAGGAGGTTTTATAAATTATATCTGAAAGGAAGCAAGCATAAAAAGGAGCCATTTATAATGATATACTTACTTACTAAGGCCTTTATATTCCCCAAGCCCTCCATCCTCTCTGGTCTTGTGCCTTCCGATTCAGCTGCTGAAATGACAGCTCTTGGTGATTGGTTTATTTTGTTTTCTTAGTGTGTGGCCTATCCAGCTCCTCTTCATTCTCCTAATTTAAAGTGCCATGGGTTCTTGCTTGGTGTGCTCCCACCGCACATTCTATGGCTCCCACAGGTTGGTGTTGGTGTCGGGCAAGTAGATTCCCAGAAGACGGCGATTGATAAATGTCTGTAGTTTGTTGAGGATGATGGTTATTTTCCATGTTTCAGATCTGTACAACAGAATTAATTTCAGCTTGGTTTTAAGTGCTAGGTTTTTCAATTTACAGATGTTTGTATTTAGGATATTGAATGCTGTTCATGCCTTTCTTATTCTGGCTTTGACATCGTCCTCTGTTCATCCACAGTCATTCAGCTCCCAAGGTATGTAAAGCTGTCTACCTCCTCTAGTTGGTGATGATCTGTGATTATTGGTGCATTGTTCTTGTTATTGATTCTTATGACTTTTGTTTTGAAATATGACTTATGTGTTGATCTTAAGTTGTTCCTCCTACTGTGTGTGATTTGTCCTGCATCTATGACGGTTCTGTTGTTAGTTACTTGGTTCATGATCTAATTTATGCAGAGAAGGAAGAAGTGCGAGAGCAAACATCCCTATTGCACGCCAGTCAGGACCTCGGAGGCCTTTGATGGATATCCTTATGAAGGACTCAATGTTGTATTCCATACTCTTGATGATGGTGATTAACATTGGCGGGATCCCAAAGTGCGCCATCAGTTTTCAAAGTCAAATGTCTTTTTCAAAAGTCAATGAAATTGCCATAGATGGGAGAGTTCCATTCTATGGATTGCTTAATAATAATCCTGATCCTTTAACCAACACCAGTTTAATGGATTTTCACACATAACTTTGCCAATATTATTTATCTTTTAGGAATATTAAAAAAACACTGTATACTACCCTTAACGATTCTAGTGGGTCTGATACAAGTCTGAGGCATCAGATACACATTTTATAATAAATGCATCAATGGGGAGATTACATTCAGTTGTTCAGAGCAAAGAGTAATTTAATTTGAAGACAAGAATTGTATAATTACTTTGTCACAAATACATAATTTCTATCATACACCAAAATGTCTTTGTTTTGGCAGACATGAAATATTGTGTTTTTCATGTAACACGTTTGCTTGGGTCTTTTTTCTCCTCTGTATTATTTAGCTAGGTTACCACATTTTGTACTGTGAAATAAATATATGTGTACTTATAAAATAAATGCCCCCTGAAATAAACAAAAGTAAAATCTATTTATTTATTGAACTATACTAGCTAACTCATTTATATATTTCAATTTACATTTATTTATATATTTATTTATTTCAGGATGTATTTCATGGGCATATTTATTAATGTATGTATTCATTCATTCATTTGACATTGAATAAAACGGCATTACATACACTGTCTAAAATATATTAACTATATATTTATTTATGATAATCTGTGTTTATCCATAGACTGTAAAAGTGATTATCTACAACAGCCTGAGTGTCTTCGGTAGGCGGAGGATGTTCCCGGATGTTACCGTTAACTACGTCATGTAAACAGGAAGACCGACAGAAGCGGCTAGTTCAACCTCTTAATACATCCATGAGTTCAACAAGTTTTTATGTAGGTCTGTGGTTCAACGTTTTATATACTGTCTTTGAGTTCAACCGAGGCGAGTTCAACCCCTTCATCTCGATAGAGGAGAGGCTAAAAACAACAACAAATGTTTTAACCAACTCACAAATGCTGCGTTGGTTATTAGAAAATACACCACAACACTTGTTGGCTGTTCTAGCTTTTGTAACTGTTCTTTGTAAACTGCTTGGTATGAGTTTGCCTCCTGAGCTCGTTAGCTAGTAAACTTTTGCTACTCGTTACGCTATCTAGCTACAGTACAAATCATAGATATACATATATATATCTATATATCTATGGTACAAATAAATAAAGGCTAACACTAGCTAGCTAGCTAGTTGCATGTCGTCGTTATGGGAGACAAGGAGCTGAGTCTTATAGACAAGAATATAACAAGGTAACGTAAACTAATCACAACTTTTTTGTGGCTTTGTTCGATAGAAACGTGTGCCTCGACTTGTATTGACGTTACACGCTGAATTAATTTATTTTAAAATACTGCGGAATGGTCCCTGTCATACTTTTGCATGTCATGCTATTTTATTAGATTATAACTAATGCATTAATGTGCATACAACAGAATTGTAATGGGCTAAGCTAATGTTAACTGTTGTAACGTTATACTGTTGGTTTAATCATTAGCAAGGTATCACCTTTTATAACGTCATCATATTTTTGTATGTAAAATCTTTGCAAAGTGACTAGTAACTATAACGTTAACCGTCAGACGTAGCTAATTGAGTAAAGAAGAGTACATTATTTCCCTCTGAAATGTAGTGGAATAAAAGTTTAAAGTAATTTAAAATGAAGTGTGCAAGTAGTACCTCAGAACTGTAACGTTAACGTTGCTTAAGTTTAATTGAGTTAAGATACTTGGTTACATTCCACCACAGATGAGAGGTCCTCCTCGCCCTAAAATAACATCTTAATATTGCTTGTTTTGACTGACTGTCCAAAACCCTACAATATTCAGTTTACTATAACATGATTCACGGAACAGCAGCAAATCATCACTACTAAGAAGCTGGAAGCAGAGAGTGTTTGGCATCTTTGCTTCATTTTATTAATTATTTAAAAAGTTGTCGATCTACTTATGGGTTCAGCTCTGATACTTTTACCTTCAATCTGAGATAGAGAAACCACGCTTTGGTTAAAGTGCTGCTCATAGTTCATGTCCACATTAATGCCACAACCTGTGATGAGGGATCACAAGTAGAACTTGCTTCATGTTAAGGGGCCAACCCATAAGGTTAGGAGCCACTGCTTTAAAATGGTCATCGCAAGGTTTTCGAACTGAAACACCAGAAAGTTAATCAGTAAAATTGACAAATATGTACTAGTTTGTAGTTTAATGTGATGATAGGCTGCTTTTCTGTGTTTTATACAGTACAGTACATGTAAACTGAATATATTTTGGGTTGGGGGCTGTTGATCGGACGAAACAAGACATTGGAAGACGTTACCTTGAACTCTGATGGGCATTTTTCACACTTTTTTGGACCTTTCATAGACTAAAAAAATCGATTAACTGAAGAAGAAAAAAATGGGTTGTTGCTGCGAATTTGAGGCATGAAATCAAAGTTTTTTTCTTCCATGGTGAATCTGTTGCTTTACCTTGTTGCTTTGTGTCTAGTTTGCTAGATGTCCCCCTGAGTCCGACTGTAACATCACTCAATCTGCACTGCAATCACATCCCAGGGATCGAGGGCCTGACCTCAGCTTGGCACCTGCGGCACTTAGACCTTTCCTCCAATTGCATTTCTAAGATTGAGGGTCTAAGTTCCCTCACTTCCCTAAGGACTTTAAATTTATCATGTAACTTAATCACCAAGGTTGAAGGTGAGTCCTTAGTCACCATTTTACTCTGTCGGTGTTCTCCAAGTAATAATTCTTTATTACAGACTCTTTGAGCTGTAAAGTCACTCAGTTGTTAATGTCCCCTCCTTTTGCCTCAGGACTGAATGGCCTCGTGAACCTAACAAGATTAAACTTGTCCTACAATCAGATAAACAACCTCACCGGTGAGTTGAACACCAACTGAACAAACTTTGTTGTACACTCAAATAAAAACACTACCAATGTGTGGTGTGTCAATGCTTTTGATTCCTGATGTCCTCATTAGGCTTGTTGTATCTTCATGGCACTGGATACAAGCTGAACCACCTTAGTCTCCATAGCAACCACCTGGACAACATTGATCATCTCCTGCAGTGCCTGCTGGGATTGCAAAGTTTAAGAGAGGTCACTTTGAGCCAGTATGGCAGGGACAACCCTGTGTGTAGGTCACCAGGTAAGACATGGAAATGTTATGAGTACAGTTGTAACTAGTACTTGGACAGATATATTACCTGTAAATACTGGCCTTTGACAGATATACTGTATCAGTATGTGTTACCTGATATGCAAAAAAAACATCATGGTTCAGTCAGAATAAGTTAAAGTAAAATTTCAGGTGCAGGGACTGTTAAGAATGTTTTGAAGAATTATTTTTGAAATTGGGTGTGTATACATACAGACTATGTACACTCCAGTTTAACTCAGATACACCTAGCTCAATAAAACACAGTCTAGTTTTCTGCTGCATGCTAAAAACCCACCTTTTTAGACTGCAACTCAACACCCCATGCTAGCACTGCAAAAAAAAAACACTGAACGAAGACATCTAGTTTTGATTTGGACAAAAGCATCTGCCCAAAGAATATTATATAATGTCTAAATAAAGAGCCCTGCATAAAACCTTACCTTTATGAAGGTGAGGTTGCTCAGCTTTTGTTGAAGACGTGTTGATTCAACTTCATGGTCCTATGGATCCTTGAGGCTTAATATTTTGCCATTCTGTCCACCACATTTCACTGAGGGTAGACTACTCCTCTCAATTCAACAGCACCACAAACCACAGCCTGCGGAATTAACACTCTAAAACAGTTTCAACACTAAAACAATCATGAAGGTAGGATTTATTGAGGTATATTGAATAAAGTGACAACTGAGAACTAGGACAGATTTTACTTGTTGGACATTTAAAAAGTGTAATAATATACATCATCAGTAAGCTATAAACGGGTGACTTCTTTCTTCTCGCTCTGTTGTTTTTGATGCATCTTTCGCTAATCCAGAGGATAATTGCTAGATTTAGCAGCATAACTGACTCATAACTCTCGCCTGTGTTGTATGAATGAAAGCACAATGACAATCAGTGGTAGTCAAATGGACAGCCACTGCTATGGATGACTGGGTCCTACTTGGCTCTCTTTACATCTTATGTCTGTTTCTTTACATAATTGGATTGGCTGCAGTTATTTGAATGTTAAAATCATTCCAGTGTTTTACTTTAAGTTATGGAGTGCACCCATTATTCATAGCTTCCTGCTCATGATTAATTCACAGCAGTAGCCGTTAAATGCATGTGTTTTAATCCATGAGGGCAAACTCAGTGCAGTCTTACAACCTTTGCTGTCAATATGCGTAGGTACACTTATATTAGCAGTGCCGTAATTCTCATTAAGTGAGTCACATCAATAGTGCATAAGGATAGCACACACTGAAGAGAGGGAATTCATTTAGATATACATTATTTAATTTTGGGCGACATAACCACCATAACACCTGATGTTTTAGCCAAGCAATATGCTACTAATGAGACAATACTGAAAAAATGGCATTCATGGATGGTCTCGCAACTCTAGCCTTGTCAGGTTTTTTAATGTGTATGTGTGTCTGTCCTGCTGCAGGTTACAGGGAAATTGTTATTCAGTCGTTGCCACAGATATCTGCTCTGGATGGTCTGGACCGGCTGGGAAATCCATCACAGCTAGGTCTAGGGAGTCCATGTGATATCCCGGGTCTGGAGGACTATGTGGACCTCCTGCTGTCCTCGGATACCAGTCACAATGAAGCGGTAGTTTTTGATCCCATACTACTATTAGTAGCCTTATATTTATACCATTATATTTCATTATATTGACCATATTACAGTTAAATTGTTTCCTAATTCAATGAATTAATTTAACCAGGAAGCCTTTGTACATACATACATACATACATACATACATACATATCAAGAGGACTTTTGAATGTGGCTTTTCTATACCTGATATGAAGGCCGCATTTCAAAGTTAAGTTTATATATTAATAAAAGCACAGGATGCATAGTACAAAATGCTATGTTGCTAAGTTCAGTCTACTGTATGGATAAACCTATGGCAAAATGTAATTACACATTCATTTGGGAGACTTAATTAACTTGACCATCTTGCTGTGAAGTGATAGTGATCAACTAATTGATCCACTGTGTCATCCTGTAACCCAAGTTGTAAATAACAGATCCCCAGTAGTCACTTTATTGCTGGAATATTATGTAATTTTGTGGACTTATACCAGGGTAGTGAATGTTAGGGAGTCTGATCTCTTTACCAATAACTTACTTTATTATACACTCATTGCACCAGATGGCAAAATCCATTTGGGTGTCCATCCATACACCCAAATGGAAAAAAGTAGCACATTTATGTTTCCATTGCAGGTAAGAGAGGATGTCACGCTCACTACACCCCGCATCGATGAGGTGCTGACCCAGTTTCGTCAGCGGATTGCCTCCGAAGCAATCACAGATCCAGTTGCACAGATTCGCTCTACGGTGTCTGATCCAGCAGACCCAGTTAAAGAACTACGCATCAGGAAACTGGAGCACCAGGTGTCCCAGCTTATCCAGAAGGTGCTTATTTCACATGGCTGAAATCCATCAATTCATGATTAGGAAGTATTTGTATGAGGTATACAACAGGCGAAGAGATAAACATATTGATGGGTTATATTTATATAAAATAGCCTGTTAGCCTGTATAGCTAATGGTCCTTTTTCTTTTTTACTAATGGTCCTTTTTCTCTAGGTTATGAATAACATAAAATATTAGAAACTGGAGTATTTCAGCATTTTCAGATTTAAGAGAACATTTGTCTCTAAAGACGCCTGCTGATGATGCTTAATTTATCAGTTCTAGATTAAGTATTCATGGTATCGGGGCAGCATCCCAGCTTTGATACCACATGTATTATTTCTTTAACTTAAGTGTGAAGTCCTTTTGTTTGAATTAAAAAAAAAAAAGTGTTCCATTTCATGTTGCTGCTATGCCTATCAAACATACCCTATGTTGTATTCATTTATTATTTAGTTTGCATTCATCCAAACATGTAGACTGTTTTTATGTTTTTTTCCCATCACATATTATGAGTATTTCTGTACCCAGGCCCCTGCGGTTGACAAATCCAGTAGCTCTACTCATTCTGGGGTCCCAGTACAGAAAGCCAAGAGGGACACAGATCGCACGTCAGAGAGTGAGTGTGACAGCGGGAAGGAAAACAGGAGGCGCACGGGGATCCCCAAACACCGTAACAGCATAAGACAGAGGACGACCCCCAAGGGGACCAGGGGCCAGAGATCAGACAGGTGAACAAAAAAAAATTAAAATTAAATTTAATTGTCAACTGCTCTGTAATGAAAATAATTTGTTTTCCCCTCATGTTTACTTGTTTACTCCTTGATTTTGTTATACGAGTTAACTGCCACCCACACAAATCCCAAATTTTTCTGAACTCTCTGTTAATGTTTTAAAACTCAACTGTGCAAAGATATTTTAAGCGCTATTGGACCCTAACAAAATCAGGCACTGTACCTTTGAGTAAAGATAATCAAATTCATATACACGTTGCTGACACAGAAGTGTTTATCATGGTGTAATTGAGTAAAGTCTGCATTCATAATAATCAAACACAATATACAGCAATGGATATTTCCATTTTGAGCATGCATCAACCTAATATGATCAGCTTTCTTGATGATTAAGGAAATCCTTTTACCTCTCAGCTGGAAGGCGATGATACATTTTCTTCTCTGAGCTGTCATCTCACTCCCATGATTAATGGCCATGCTTCTGTGATCTACCGCCTTTATCTTGCTTCATCAGCCACTGATGACATGTACTGGATTCAGTATCCAGTATTAACTTAAGTAAGCTTCCAACTGTCCTCATCAAAGGCAGGGTGATTTTAAAACATTAGCTCCAAATTCAGTTCAAAGTTGTTCAAACTTTGCCTACCTATAAAAGTGAGCAAGTCGTCAGCTTTGACCTTTATTGAGCAAAAGATTTGCTTGAGGGATTTTTATAATCCATTTTACAGCTGGTTCAATACCTTTGATTTGTTTTATGTGCAGCGATCAGGAGAATCATAAACAGAGGAGTTCAAAGTCTGCTGAGGGGCCCAAGAGGAAGTCTGGCGCTGCAGGGGGTAAAGACTTAAGAAGGGGACCTGTGACAGCTGCTAAGGCCTCAGGCGACGTGAAAACCAAGTCCACTAAGGAGGAGGAAACCTACAGGGTACGAAATATGCCTCTGTACAAGAGGGGAGTACACATCCTCTGGGTGTTTGTATCCAGGATCAGAATAATAGATACCACTTGAAAAAGTAACCACAAAACAAAGACACTAACAAAATTAAATTTACATTTTTCCTTAGACTTTTTGAGATAACTCTAGTCATTGATCTAATAAATGATACATTATTTTAAAGCCCCAGTGTATAACATTTGTAGTTGTTTATTATCAAAATCCGTATTGCCCTTCACAAACTTGTCCTTTTTTATGAATATTGACCACCACCATCAATTCCAAGTATTCCTATTGGCTTGAAATTTTACATTTGCGCTTACATGAACTGGGGTAGACGCTCCATAGCCACGCGCCATCTTGAAATACGGTAGCCCGTAAGGGACATACAGGCTATACTGCTCCGCATTTCGCGCTTTTCACTCAGTGGCACTGACTGCGACGTATGCCAGAGAGGGAGGGGGAGAAGATTATTTGCAACTCAGTCACCACCGGCAGATTTGAAAGCCTGTTGCGTCTATTATCGAGGACATGTAACTGAGTCGCCGAGGAAATTAAAATGACATCGTGACAGGCAAAGCAACGCGACCAAAGTTAATATTGTTGTGGCTTTTCCAAGATGGAAACAGCTGATGAGGAGCAAGGATTTTAAAAGGGATGCCGAAGTTGCCTGCTTTCTTCTCAACAGGTAATTCTGCCTATTTGTGTAAAAGTTTTATAGTTTCTACTTGCTTGGCTAACTATAGCATGGTTGTGCATAACGCTAGAACGATGTCTAGGATACTTTTCCTCGCGTCAATGATGAAAAAGGATTGTCTACCTTGTAACATAAACGTAATCATATGTGCTGTGATTTCCCTGGCAGACAACTCACGTCATGCAGTTGTAACACAGACTAGCTACAGCTAGAACAGCTGCGTGGAAACGATGGAGACACTAAGAGATCATTTCAGTTTCATTGACATTGTTCATGCTGCTCAGAGAAATATATTAAAAACACAAAGCTCCGTTGCTTCTCTCCCACGCTGTAAACATCGCCTTACACTATTAATCTCGTACAATATACAGAATAACAATAGTACTGATACTTTACTGACATTAGCTTGCATATGTTTGGGAACCTGATAGCTGATATTAGCAATGAAATGGTACCAAAATAACGTCAAACTATTATTACACTGGAAGGGACACGGACGGTTGTCGCCAATTTCGGGTTCGGCCACCGTAGGAGTTATGACGCATTCAGAATGGGGGGGGGGGGGGCTGGAAAGTGAAATTCAGTTGGTTGTCATATACAATTTCATCGCTAGATGCGAGAAATTCCTACACAATGTAGCTTTAAATTTAGTCACAAAACATCCTACATAACACAACACTCAGGAGTCTACCATCTGGACCCCAACTCCCACTTTGGGAACCACTGTGTTAGACTAATGCTTGCATATACATATGAACACTCGTAAAGAGTATACATACATAGAAATAGCATATTTTCGATTCCCATGTGATATACCAGCCACCATTTTTCCTGTTGTTATATTCAAACTCCAACCTTCACCCTGGCTAAGAGTGTCCCTCCCATGCTCAAAAAATGTAGCCTAGTCTTTGTTCCATGCATTCTTCTTCCTTGTCAAAATCTGGTGCCTACATTACCCGCAATGCAATGATTTGTGTTTGTTATGCTAGTAGTGGCTAAAGTAGCCTCGTGCCGCTAGCCTAAAGCAGAGATAAGGAGCGGGCTACAGAAGTCTAGTAAGCTCACTTCTTTCTAACTCCACACCCCAGATGTCTCTCATTTATAAACTTGTAGTCTTCAGGCCCAATCGATGCTGACTAAAATGAATGTATCAGATTTCATGCCGCTCTTCCTGGAGCCACAAAAGGCTTTAGACAACTTCTTTTTGACATATGCAGTAATGGTTCAAAAGACCTGTAAACACACTTTGGTGTGTAAAGTCAGTGGAGCTCTCCTTTATTCTTATCAATATTCTTTACAGGAACTCACTGATACTTCAAAAAACATTCTGTGTTGTTTTAATTGTGTAATTGTTAATAGTATTTGTGTTTTTGTCTATGTGCATGTGTCAGACTATTGTGGAAGAGCGTGACCAGGAAAGGGAGAGGCGTTGGAAGGCTGAGCAGGCTGTGAGGAAACTAACAGAGGATCTAAAGTGCCTGCAGACGAAGGTCAGCGAGGAAAAAGACCTGCAAAGCATGGCCCTGCACACCACCGACAGGTAAGAGGAAAACTGGTTGGACACACAGATGCACATGTATGCACACAAACGTTCACATTGGTGCAGGAGCTCTAAAGCAGACGTCATGATGAAAAGGGATAATTGAACTGGTCTCTGTGGATTTCAGTTGTCAACTGCATAATGGATTCTCATCTATTTCAGCCCTCTTCATCTTTTGTATTGGCTCTCCTGAGACCAACACCCGCTGCCTGTCTCATTCTTAAACAATGAGTATCCATCCCACCATTAAAAGTTCCTCACTATCATTGTCCCATAGCATCTAATGAAATCAAGCACACATTTTGGCTCCATTTCTCCAAAAGGTTAAAGTATGCCAGCAGTTTTCTGCAATAATAAAGCTATTTAGTATAAAGATCATTAACCTGCGCACCCATCCTGCTTACTGTATATACCTGATATTTAAAGGGATACTTCACCGCTGGAAAGCCTAATATATCTTTAAATTGGGTCACCTATGTAGCAGAAATGTGAAAAAAAAAATTTAATTGGTGCCTTCTAGGCCGAGAAAAGCCAGAAAATGTGTTTTTGGCTCATATGGATGAAAGACACCAAATCCCAGAATGCACTTCGCTTCGCTGCTTTGAGTCCACTCCCAAGCCACGCCTACCGCTTGACAGACAGACAGTGAGGCATTCGACTCAACTCAATGTGTTTTATTGTTATTTCAACCATATACACAAAACAACGTTTCATCGTGGCTTGAGTCAATTTAAAATATATAAATACACATTTAAAATATATAAAAACTACATTATATAATAACGACATACGAAACAGGCTACATTTACCGTGCACACACATTATAGGCTCCGTAAAGTTCAGCTAAGCATACCAGCATTAGGCTTGGTGGGCTGTAAACACCGAGTATAAACACAGCCGTGAATTAGCGTGGGATGTAGAATGGTCGCCATGTAACAGTCACAAACTCCAGCGGTTAGCAGTTAGTTGGATACAAATCACCCCATTTCTGCACCAGTCCGTGTTAACACAGCTCACCTTCATACAGAGCATCTCTAGCTCGGATTGTCGGAAGGCTAGCAGGCCTGGTAGCTGGACAGTCCGGTTCACTGTTGTTCAGCCATGTTTCCCACGAAAGCACAAAACACAGCAGTCTCTGAACTCGCGTTGGGAGCATCGTTGAAGTTGGATGTAGTCCAGTTTGTTGTTTAATGAACGGACACTTGCAAGCAGGATTGATGGGACAGGTGGCCGGCTAGCGTTAGCTTCCCACCTAGCCGACGAGGATGTGCCCTACCCGGCTACGAGCGAGTCCGCCGGTCCCCGTGCTGGTCTCGGTGCAGGCGAAGCTCTCGTAGTGGGCCGATTATTCCGTCTGTAATAACGTTTCCTGCATATTCTCTGCTGTGTAGCGATGTATCCCGGTGGTACATGTGCGGTAGTTTGAATGCACATCATTGTTGTAAAAGTTTGCTGCTGAGAAGATAGAGCAGAGCCCTGTTTAGCGAGGATTCAAGATGGCTGACATTTCGTTTTTTTCCGGCCGAGATCGGCTAGCTTCGGGCGATGGGCGGGTTTAAAACATGCGGAAGTAGGTCCTACTACTGGTTGTAGTCTTTTGCTCTGGCCAAAAAATCTTCCGATGACGCAAAAATCGTCATTTTGCGTCATCGGAAGATTTTTTCCGGACCCCCCAATGCAGATATCTCCTGTCTCAGGGGGCTATGAGGGAGGGACGCACGGTCATTCAGAAATACTACCGGGTTTCTACTGATATAAAGCTGAATGCTAAATCGGTGAAGTATCCCTTTAAGTTCCAGAGTGTGTAGTTATCTATAATTAAATATTCCTATATGGAACCATTTGGCTGTAACACTGCACAGATACAGCCAGGTGTATTTTGTGCACTGCTCTTGCTTGCATCACACCCTGCTTAGATACATCTGCATTATGGTTGTAATTAGCAGCCTGGTGACAAGCATATGTCAGATGTATTACATGAATTAATCTTAACTGTCACTTTCTAATAACACCGCTGCTACTGTTGACTCCCTCGCTCATCAGGTGACAGATTACAGTGAAATGACTCATCATGGCTAATTTAAAGAGGGAGCCGTTTTTCTAAGTTTGTCTTAGTTTTACGGTGTGTCCTGAATTCTTCCAGGTTTTCTTTCAATTTTTTTTTCACCAGACTGCCTTTTTGTATAATGTTATTTTTTTTACTGCCATTTTCACTATATTTCTAAGATTGTGACTATGTCATAATGTCAGATTTCTTCAATTTCACAGGCTATTACATTTTTAACAGTGGGAGATAAAACACGGGATGAACGAGGGTATCAAAAAATTGGTAGTGGTTGCCTTGACAGTTTCCAGTCATTCAGGGTATTACTCCTGCTGCTCTTATCATGTTTTCTCCCCGTGCAGAATGAAAGAATTGTTGCTAAAGGAGCGATCGGGGCGCTCTGAACTGCAGACTCGTGTTGAGGAGCTGGAGGGGCGGTGTCAGTCCCTAACCCAGCAGCTGGAGCAGGCCCGCAGCGGTGAAGAGCAACACAAGACTGCACTGCGCAGACTGGAGGAAAGCATCTCCCATGGAGAGGCACTCAGGGCTCGCCAGCAGGCTGAGGAGGTGCAATAGTTGGTTTAGTATACCTCAGAACTCTTGTATCACCATTTTGATACACATAGTGTGCATTTAGTCAGGAAATCAAAGCAAGTTTATTTATTTATTATTTAAATGTCGTGCTGTTTCTGTTACCTACCACTGGACATGTTAACTCCCTATGTCACTATCATTTTTGATAACCAGTGTAGTAGTTTAGTGAGCTCTCCTGCAGAGTGAATAAATGCAGCCAGATGAAAGGATTCAGCAGAGACGGGTCGTTCAGCTCTTACGGTATGTTGTAAAAACATGGTATAAGACACGTGCTGACCTTCCTCAGATGAAACGGCACCAGGAGCTGGAGAACAAGGCAGCAGCTCTGAAGAGAGAGGCAGACATCCAGAGAGCATCAGTGTGTCAGCACAAAGACAAACTGCAGCAGCTGCATGAACTGCTGGCAACCAGGGAACAAGAGCACAGGTACACCTGGAAGGTTTTTTTTGAATCACCGAAAGATGTGTTGCTTAATATCAACTTTACCCCCTTTTAAAAACTGATGATCTATTTTCTCAATCAACTTTGAACCTATGATTGATAGGCTCCTACATGTATATGATTGAATAGTTTGGGTTATTTCACATGATATGTTTCTGTATTTTGTTTTTGTCTTTGTTCTTCTGTTTTAAAGAAATCACTGCAACCACAGCTACATAGTTCTGATGAAGCAGATTAGTTGAGTTGTTAAATGTTTTACTCTTGAGAAATAATACGTAAGGATGTTTATTTTCTAAACTTAGCTACTTATGTGGTCATGAGTACCCAATGTTATAGAGAATTACCTAAAGGATAAGTTCACTAGCTTCAGGTTTGTCATAACAAACAATAGCCAGGTGACTATACGAACATTGACATTTGTTTTGCTTTTTTTTATATAGAAAACAGCTGGAATTGCGGTTGCAACCTGGCGGGGCAGATTTCCGTGAGGCAGTGGCGAAAGAGGTTGCATCAGTGGAACAGAGACACAGCCACAGGGAGGTGGAGCTGCAGGATAAACTGGCAGAGGGCAAGAAACAGTACGCTGCCCTGGAGGACGAGTTCCGCATGGCGCTAACCATCGAGGCTGCTCGCTTTTCTGAGGTCTGCTAATAAGATGGACGCATGCCATAGAGATGGCCTGTAATCAAGTGAAGTGTTGTCCTAAATTTGACTCTCCAATCTCTGGACAGTCTATCTGATAAATTATTACTGTCCAGTAAAAAAATGAAATGATTGGACTGGAATCTAGATAGATTTAGTGGAATTTTTTACCAGCCTGATGGTGAAAGCGGAGATTGAATTAGGGTCATCTGACTCTGGACACATAGTGTGTGATTGCTACAGGAAGAAAGCTATACAAAAGGATTGGATTTAAATCAGTCTGCACTTTCTCATTATGGTTACAGATTTCATTCATGGATTCTGCACAAAATGTAATCTAGTCTTGATTGCTAACACTCGCACAATTTTCTAAAATTGTTCTACTCCAACCTTTGACCTGAATGAGATACAGATTGCTAGCCAAACATTCTCTTGTGGAAACCTTAAAAAAAATGCTTTCTTTAAATCTGTAACTCTATCACCTTTTCTGTCAGAATTTGACAGTAGTGATAAAATTGTCGAGTCAGGTAATGCTTGAACCTAAGTGCTTCACTCTGTTCAACTCTCATTCACATTCAGTTCCACATCCTCACTCTGCTTCTTTAGGTAAAGGAGGCTTGTGATCAGATGACTGCAGAGCTGTGGAGGCTCAAGGAGACCCTCGGCCAGTCCCAGCAGAGGGAGAAGAAATCGGGCTCCATGGTGCAGGAGCTCACAGCCATGGTCAAAGAACAGAAGAACCGCATCACTGATCTCATCAAGGCCAAGAGAGATGCTGTCACTGATCTAAAGGTACAGCAATAAAGTAAAAGAGTGAGATCTGAATAAATTAATAAGAATAAATTGTCTGATCATGTTTGAAAAAACACATTATATATACGATACAATGGAGATGACCAGTTCTAGGCATCAGTCATTGCCTTTGGGAGACTTTGAGACATCATGAATACTGAATGGTCCAGCTGCCTTTCCATCTGTCAGCCACGACACAGATGACTGTTAATCATTAATACTGTCTCTCTGTCTTTCCCTCTGCCAGAGCCGTCTGCGTTCCTTGGAAGCAGAGGTGGAGCAGGACCGGCGTCTTGGCCTGCAGCTCGAATTGCTCAAGAAAGACAAGGCGCGACTGTTGTCTCAGCTCACAGCTCAGGAGTCGGTGATCGACGGCCTCAGGGCAGAGAGGAGGATCTGGGGCCAGGAGCTCGCTCAGCAAGGTGGGAAACGTCCAAGAGGACACTTGTCCACTTCAGATGAGCCTGTTAGTGCATGGCACACAGTGACAACAAGTTTTAGTTGTTATCAACCACTAGTATAGGTCTTCCCTTGAGTCCGATTTCTCATATTGGCCATGAGCAGAGCGAGTCCCTCCTAAATTTGTACTTTAGAGTGGGAATAAAGGAGACATTAGCTGTTAGGCTTATTCCTGTATGTGCTGATGTTTTATTTAATCCATATCAAGTAAAGCCTGTCATCTAGTGGTTATTTGGGAGAAATGCACTCTTACACACTTCAGGCAAGTTAATTGTACATTGTAAAAATGCTTTGTATAAGGCATTAAAATGCACCCCCAAAAAAAGGAATCAAACTGATAAAAATAGACAAAAGAATAATAGACCTTAAAGTAGTAAAGTTTAACATTAAGTGCTGCTATCATTAGAGACGAGATCCAGTTTACAATTCAATGTTTTTCTCTTTACTAGGAGCGTCCTTGGCTCAGGATCGTGGACGTCTGGAGGCCAGGATAGAAGTGTTGGGTGATGAGCTGGAGACTCAGAAGAAACAGAACGACAGGGACAACGATGCCCTAAAAATCAAAACCAAAATCATTGATGACCAGACAGACACCATCCGCAAACTCAAAGAGGTAGTGGGATATTTTGATTATTGAAATCAAACAAAAGAGCCCATCATACCAGAACCTGACACTACTTCAAAGTTTAGTTTGTGCATATTACCACGATCTATCTATCTATCTATCTATCTATCTATCTATCTATCTATCTGTCTATCTGTCTGTCTGTCTGTCTGTCTGTCTATCTGTCTGTCTGTCTGTTTTATTCTGTCTTAATCTAGACAAACTAAAGCCATTTCACTTTCTCCTCTGCCTCCCTGCTGTCTAGGCCCTGCAGGAGCGCGATGATCAGATCCGTAGGCTGCGCGAGGAGGCGGTTCAGGCTCAGAAGAGGTTTCAGCAGCAGCTGGAGGAGGAAACAGCTCGTCAAGGTGAGCTGAGGGAGCGGCTGGATCATCTGAGCCTGCGCAAGGAGGAGCTGAAACAGCAGCTGGAGGACAAGGAGGCAGAGCTTGAGGAGATCAAAAGAGTTTACAGGCAAGCATTCTATCACAAACACACATCAACATACTAGATATAATGTATATACACAGGAAAAAAATAGACTTATTACATACTGTTTTCAGGTTCATACTTGTATTTTGTGTTTCTACTAGGACATTAACAAATAGTGTAGTTTAGTAATCAACTACTCCCCAAAAGTCGAAGAATAGTCGAATATTCGAAAAGTTCTCGACTTGTAATATATATATATATATATATATATATATATATATATATATATATATATATATATATATATCGCCGCATTGATCAGTAGTTTTAATGGTTGAATGGTGAGCCCCTAGTTTCTACTAGAACAAACACTTTTTTGTCAGACTGCCCATGGCTGCTGCACCTGTATTCATGCAGATGACCATATATAGAAAACCGGCTCGGTATGATGTAATTCCGAGCCGAGTGATAGATAGATATAAGAGAAAATATGGAAAAGCATAAAAGGTCTCCTTCCATAGGAATAACTGATGTCATACTGTTTAGAGTACAGATCTCTACAGCTGATGGCCTGAGACCGCTCCCCCTAATGTCTACTCTTTACATCAGTTTCTCCACTATTATTATATTGTGTTTTCTATTTCTCCATATCTATTTTTTCTACTAGGGATTCCAGTAAGAAGTGGCAGGCGAAGGCAGACCTGCTCACTCGGCTGGAGAACCAGGTGAAGCACATGAAGGAGAACTTTGATTCCAAGGAACGCTTGCTGCTGGAAGAAAGAGATAAAGCAACAGAAGCACACAAGTATGATACATGACATAAGAGCATAAAAATTCTCTTTAAAATTCTTCAGAAATCAGCTGTTTTTGTTACATTTTGGGCCTGTGTGTAGTTGTCAAATCACAGGTCTTATTTCCCATAAAACAGATATAGTAATATATTTGCTTGTTTTCAATTAAGTTAAATTAAAATTATTTTATTTATTATTAAAATAACTTGTTTTCACAGAGTAGGCACAGTTTTGTAGATGCTGTGATTATCCTGCATAAAATCAGTCACAGGAAAGTAGAAGAAGAAACTCTATATTTCCATATCTACCACAATGTGCACACGTTTGTCCAGTCATTGTGCACCTGCTGGGAACAGGTGAGGGCAGCTCTGCAGCTTTCTTTAATCCTGGAGGAGAGGGAAGCCATTTTCTATGTCAAGAAAGCTGATAAAATGCTTTTCCTCCAAAAGCCTAAAAGGAAGATACCGTATGTCTTACTCTGAAATGGTTTGGGCACAAATTACTATTTGTTTAATACATCTCTTTTCTAAATACAAAAGCTAGGGAACTCTGAAGACTCATAATTGCAATATATTATGAAGTTTAGGGTAAAATTATAATCAGGGTATTAAGTGCCTTGAGACAGAAGCAGGTAAGTGACATCATTTTTAATAAAATATTAGTTTATATCACATTGGTGTAATTACTTTTTTTCTTTTTTTTTCTTATTGACAATACGCTGGCATTTCAGTGCCTTAACTGTTACAGTAAGTATTATGGCCAATGAGTCACTGTTGAATGTTTATAATTTTCAAAATAAATGAAAAAAGTTATTTTTGGCATGCGTTTTGTTGTTCCTGTTGTATCTAAAATATACCAAACTGTGACCCCAAAACTGAGCTACAAACTGAACCGTGAATTGTTTTGCACAGTTACACCCCTAATCTCAGTGCTTCATTTCTGGGGCCGTCCACCCTAAAAAAAAAATATATTTTACCCGAAGCACTTAGGACAACATCCTCCAAGTGCCTTATGTAACATTATTTTTCATTTGTTGTTTGTCTTGCAGAGCTGCAGTAGAGAAGTTACACTGTGTGGATGATGCATTTCGTCGACAGCTAGAGTCGGGCCAGGCTGCCCATCAAGCTGAGCTGCTTCGACTGGCCAATGAGAAGCAGAAACTGATTGAACAAGCCAATCAGAAGGTAAAATATAGACACTAGGATAGTTTTTCTCCAAGTTGGAAGGCAAGAACAGGTGCTTTGTGCCAGTGTGTTCATATGTGATGATTATAAACAAAAGCCAAGTCTAGCCCCTTAACTCTGATGTGAATTAAGGGTAAATCAGTGTATGGTACATATAATCGAGGGTAGCTATCTAGCTCATCCAGTAAAGGCGGGCGCCCCATGTAGGCTGAGCCCTTTACTGCATTTCATCCCCCATCTATCTCCCCCTTTCCTATCTATCCACTGTCACTATCTAATAAAGGGAAAATATTTGATATTGTACAGTAGTGTTTTATGTATGTGTATATATGTGTGTGTGTGTGTGTGTGTGTGTGTGTGTGTGTGTGTGTGTGTGTGTGTGTGTGTGTGTGTGTGTGTGTGTGTGTGTGTGTGTCCTCAGGTATTAGAAGTGGAGGAGGAGATGCGTCAGCTCCTGGAGGAGACGGAAACTAACAAGATAATCATGGAGGAGAAAATGAAACGTCTCACAAGTGTACTAAAAGAGTTTTAGTAGAAGTTTTAACCCAAGGTTATAAGAATTTTGCAGCTATGGCAACGTATGAATTTAAATATTAGAGGAACATTTTATTTTTTAAATGAATCCATTTACTGGTTATTTTATATAGATGTTTTATGTTAAGTTATTGTTGTATTTTAGTATATCATGCTTTATATAATAAATTCTCTCTTGAGCATATTTGTCTTTTCTTTAAATTATACAAACCAAATTTATAATTTATACGATAAAAAACAATGTTATATGTTCTTAAAGTTTTTTTTTTATTTAGTGTAAGTCAGCTTTATGTCAAAAATATGGGATACTAGCTAAGTAGTGTAAGTAAGACATGGTAAATACAATAGTAAACTTACTATCGACTTGATATCTCTTAATTTGGAGTCACTGTAGTCAGCACCGTAGGATCGGTAGGATCAGCACTGATCACGTTGTCTGTCCGGTTGAAAAGAGGGGGGCGGGGTCAAATTATTGTTGAGATTGGGGGGGGGGAGAGAAACCATCGGGGGCACGAGCGAAACGAAGGGTTGCCGCGGCAACTGTAACCTAACGTAACGTCCGTTCATTTAAAACCCTACATTTACCTACTGCTGCCGTCCCGTCGAGGTAACAGAAACGTATCTAGATAGCTTATGTCGGAGAGAAATGTTCGTTATTTGTAGTTAAGCACAGACGGTTCACTTAAAATAAGCAGGACCCTCTTTTATAGAAAGAAGATGGATTTTGAGACGACGGAGACCGTACGCTCGACACCGAGTCGCCACGAGAAAAGTTTGGGGCTCCTCACCATGAAGTTTGTCAGTCTGCTTCAAGAAGCAAAGGATGGCGTCCTTGATTTGAAAGTGGTCAGTGAAACGGCAAGAGCAGTCTGCACAGTGTTGTTGTTTGTTGGGGGAATGTATCGATGTTCTTTAGTGCCACCTTGGGAACAAAGGGCTGTCAGTCACCAACGGGGCTAGTCAGGTGCATTGATTTGCCCAACAGGTGGACTAGCCGCCATTAACGTTACCTCCTCGTTTGTGGGTTTAATAACACAAACTTACAAGCAGTTAAGAGCTGTTCCGTTGACATTACTTGTTTACAGTGGTGTATGTAGCTCGCAAACGTTAACAGTTTGCATTTTTAATGGCAATAAACTACGTTATACTGTTAACAGTTACGTTCAAAGTGACGCTAGGGGTCCCAGAAATGTTATTTCGGATTATTGATCTCCCCTCTAAAGTAGACGAACAAAACATACCTCAAGTCGTGAGGCAGTCCCGTTTAAATCAATGATAATTGAGTGAGTGTATAGCTGTTAGCTACATGTATGATGTAACCTGTTTTAAGTTAACCCAAATAAAAGTAGCCTAATCAAACCAGAGTGACATGGAATTGCTAATGTTAAAACTGTGGTGGGCACTTTTTTGGCGTCGTTGGGCGAAACATCCATAATAATCTTTCATCATACTGTAATTCAAGTAAACTGAGACAAAACTAGACTTCTGGCTTTACATAATGACAAAGAGGGGAGATAGAGCCCACGGCTGCTCAAATTCACTCTCCTGAAAACCCTTTTAATGACCTGTGGACTTGACCATTTATATATAGGGTTATTGTTGAGAAAAACTTTTTAAAACCTAACACTATATATCACATATTGGTTACCCTTGTAATAACTCAAACCACTATACATTACACCATCTTTGTTAACAGTTTGGCACCAGTCTGAGCTGTCCAGTGCAGTGGGTCCCAGTCTTTTTGGATCTTAACACCACAACACAAAACAGTCTTACTCTGACCCAGTGTCACCAGTTGCATATATCTACGGGTTATTAAAGGGTAACCAATATGTAATGCATCGTTTTATTTCATTTTTTAATATAGGTAGGTACAACTATGAAGTAATTCACATATGAGGGGAAAAAGGTTACGATTAAGAGCAATGTTAAAAAAAAAATGTGTGTCCTTTTCTGATGTCCTATCGTTATGTTTCAGATTTATTTGATGAGCCTCTGGGAGGTTCAGACCCCCCACATTGGGAACCAGTAGTGTAGCACCATCTCCTTTTTTAAGTCATCGTGCTGGTTAGAGCTGCTACGATTAGTCATTGACAGAAAATTTATTGGGAAATATTTAGAAAATTGATTTATCATTTTGAGTTTTGATTGCAGTATACATATTCCTCTGAAGGTTTCCTTCCTACCATCTCTCAAATCAGTTTTCCTCTGGCTGTCTGCTAACAGTGAATGGGGACATTTTTCAACCCCTATCCCCTCAAACATCAAGGTTGTGTTAGACTTTGTTGTACCATCTACCAGCTGACGTACAGTAAGTGTTTAGACTTGTGGATATATCTTTGCCAGACCTACCTGATGTGTCTTATACAAATATACCATCTTTTCATAAGTAGTTTTCCCTCCCTCCTTGCGCGCCAAAGCTGGGTAATGTTTACACAGTAGACCCTTTCCCTCCTCCTTTCTCTTCTATTGTATAACTGTCCACTGCCAAGGGGTTTGGTTTTCTGTTTGTGCAGCATAATTTGCCAAATCCTTCATCTGTTGGCTTTAAGGCTTTCTTTTTTTTACCTCAAGAAATGTTGGCCACAGAAAATTTGGGTTTCCAGTTAAAGCCTGGTAAAAGTGTTTGTAATGTATTTTGTCAACAAGAGTTCATATTAAGCTGCCACTCAGTAAGCCCTTTTATGGAAATATCGGTCTTAATTTACAGGCTGCAGACAGCTTGGCAGTGAAACAGAAGAGGAGGATTTACGACATCACCAACGTACTGGAAGGAGTGGGGTTAATTGAGAAGAAAAACAAGAACATAATCCAGTGGAGGTGTGAAAAAACTATGTTTTAAAATAAGTGAAATATTTACTTTCCTATGAAAGGTAAATGCCTTCAATATCTTTGAACTCTTGAATGTGTGAAAAATCTTAGCACTTCCTCTGCTGCTGTATATGAAAATTAGCATCTTCTTTACTCCCCTTAGGCTTGGCAGCTGATGAATTCAGACATGTTTACGCTTTTAGCAACCAAATCTGATTTTGACTTGGCTGTTAACGTGCCAAAATGGAGCATGACATTACGAGTATACATTGTGTGTTCATACATCATGCTTTCCTCTCTGAAGATCTTCCTTGTGTCCAGGGGAGAGAACTCCGGCAGCCAAACTCAGGAGGTGCTGGAGCACGTGAAGGTTTTGAAGGCCCAAATCTCTGAGCTTGAGCTCCAGGAGAAAGAGCTGGACAACCAGAAGACATGGCTAGAGGAGAACATCAAACACCTTAACCACAATCCCATCACCAGCACATATCCTTTTTATGCTATTTATTATTAAATGGAAATGTTTAGCTTGTACCTAATTTTAAGGTTGTTCCATTTTTGTTTGGTCCAATTCAGGTCTCTTTCTACAGTTAGTAACTCTAGTCCTCCTGCGGCCCCATTTATTATTTTCAGAGGAAACAAAAAAAACAGAAATGCTATAAAGGGAGGATTATAAATATAATTGCTATTGTCAGTCTCTTGTGAAATCCCAGCCAGACTAATCCTGACGTACAATGCTCACGGTCTTGTTTTTCAAGTTTATTGTCTCCATTTTCCTCCCATAAGTAATCCTGCTCCCGTTTCCTTAACACCTCTCCACTTATAAATTTGTCACACATGAAGACATCTGCAATGCCTTCAAAGGGGACACTCTGCTTGCTGTCGTGGCTCCGGCTGGGACTCAGCTGGAGGTCCCGCTACCTGAAACGGTTGGTCTCTTCTTACAAGATTGTTTGTTTGATTGGGATACATGGACTTTTGTTCTGTACCATGTTATCGTTAATAGTCACTAGACAGACAGGAATTCATCAAATTTATTCCAACCACATGTAGCCTGTTCTAAAATCAGGCTAATGCGAAATAATAACTGGAAATAGAAAACAATAGTGCTAATAAGAGACAGGGTATCAACTGGAGCTGAGCTAAACTTGAGTGAGACACTCCAGAGGGGCTGTACATCAGCTTAGATTCATAAACATCCTAGTCTAATTGACTGTTCTCCTCATCTGTGAAGAAATTAAACTTGCGGCCACTTGGGGGAAGCGGAAAACGGTTGTGAACTAAACACTCACTCACTCATATCATCACCTTTTTGTTTGATATGGCGCACATGTTAGCAAACGGTTGCCCATTTAAAGCATCAGCAGCATTTGGGGTCATGTTACTGCCCACCTGATGAATGTAAATCCAATATTCTCTCTTTTAACTAATGTGTTGGTCTCTTAACTCCTGAGGGAAATATCTGGCTCTTCAGCTGCTAAATGCTCCAGTGTGTTCCCCAGCTAGTTGCTAATGTTGTCCGTCTGCCGTTTGGTGATGAGCAGGTAGTGTACACTGGGGTTTTTAGAGCTTTTTTTTGCACAGCTGCTTGCTGCGGCTAAATTTTATGCGAAGAGAATGGTGAAAGGCAACCAACAGTACAATTGTGGCCATAAAAACTAAAATATCTTAAAGATGCTATGATGTTACAGGAAAACTTGCTACATTGTGTGATACTTTTCTGTGGGTTCGTCACTACAAACGATCCCTTCACATACAAGTAGGCATGTGATCCATTGTAAATAAAATGATTGATTATATCTACTGTAACAACGATAAAAGTATCTCCACACTGCTGCTCCTTAGGGCCAGAGTGGTCAGAAGTACCAGGTGAACATACGCAGCCATTCAGCTCCCATCCAGGTCATGCTCATCAACAGGGATTCAGACTCTACAATTCCTGTGGTCTTCTCTGTGCCGCCCACTGATGACATCTGTCCAATGCCAACTCCACCCAGCACCCCCGCCAGCCTGCAGAGGTTCCCTCTCTCCACGTCCGTGTCCTCCAACACTACCTCCTCTTACTGCAGCCAGGACTCTGTTGAATCAGACCACCAGATGGTGCTGCCAGAACATGAAGTGCTGACACCATCATCCACCCCTCCTGATGTGCAGATGGGTAAGCACAGGAACTTTACAGGGAGGATTTTAATGCTAAAGTTATTCTAGAAAACCACCACATGCAATTGTCACTGACTTTTAATGGCTTTTCGTAGGCTGCAGTGAGCACATTTTGGCAGACAGATTTTTAGATTTTGTGCAGACACATTTTATACATACATTAGAAGCTTAATAACAGAAAGGAATGAATAAATAAATAAATAAATAAAGGCTCAATAGTAGGCGTATACATTAATAAAATATTGGTCAACCTTTTTAGTTTAGTTAGTGTCTGAATATATTAAATAACAGGCCTCACATAAAATGAATCCCTTACACATTGACTAAGCAGTGGCCTATACAGAGAAGCTAGCTTTACAATAATCCCCAAAGTACTGTCACACTGGCAGTTTAATTTTTCTTTCTTAAATCCTTCCGTCATGATCTATCTGACGTCCTCCACCACACAAGTCCAAAGACGTTAGATTAAGTCCCTCCCACTTGCTTTGTCAGTTATCACTTTTGTTTTGTGTCATATCACAAAATAGTGTTGGATGTCCACAGAAATGCCGAGAGTAAAATGTTGTGCCTTCAATGATGGTAAACTAAATATTGGCAGAGATACTTTTTTCAAATCTCTGATGCATTCAAAGACATTATTGTGTCCAATAACTGAAAGTATTGCATTGCTGAGCTGTGTTGTCAGGAAATTAAATCCTGAAGACAAACGGTAAGCAAACGCTGCCATTATGAAACGAATCATGTGAATTACGGTCTATCCGATGACTCAGAGATATCGGATGTCAGCTTGTCCTGACATGCAAGAACATGTCAGTCTTGCATCTATAATACCATGTGATCGTAATATAACTGATACTGTGTCAGTCATGATGGCTTACCCATCTCAAGCAAGTTTAAAGTAGTGAAGTTGATTTTCATAGTGCGGTTAAAATAAGCCCCAACCAATAGTTGTCTGGACCATGAGAAAAAACATCTAAAATCTTATGTCGTAGAAAATGGTCGATAGTGAGACCTGGACTAACACAAGCAAAACCACAGGTGTTCTCATTTGAGTGACTAGTTTATTTTTGTTACAAACATAACACAAGATAGTGTTTGGATACAAATACAACAGATATGGCAACAAAGGCCAGAATGGTGATTAAACTTTGTAAACCCAATGTTTAGAATGCCTAAAATCCTTCCTCTGTAAATCGGAATATACAGCATTTAAGAAGATGTAATGAAGGAGGGTTAAAACCTCTTCTTTCATAAGCCTTTTCCTACATCAGCCTTGACTTGACTTCCGTCTAATTTCTTCTGTATAAAATGATCTAGTTTGGCCCTCCACAACAGCTCTAGTGGTAAGAAAGCAACAACATTCCGAGGTAAAGAATTTAGAAAGGCCACGCGGTTCTTGCATATGGCACTGGTGTAGAATCATTTATCCAGAATTTGAAGCTTTGCAGTCTGTGATTTGATCTTGGCGTGCCATCTACTTGCATAAACAATGAAAATGAAGAGTTTGAGACTCGGACTCGAGTGCGACTTAAGTCGCACACACAGTGACTTCAGACTCGACTCGGACTCGAGCTGCGGGACTCGTAAACAATGTTTATTTTTAGGAAACGTCTGATGAGCTCGCTGTTATTCCCTTTCCTCCGTTACCTATAACCTGCCCACGACGTAACGTACTACATATCTGCTGCGCGCGGCCACACAGTTTTTAAGTGTGGAAATTGTAGGTCCTGTGTACCTTTTACTTTGTCCTCATCCTGTCAGGTGTGTGTGTGTGTGTGTGTGTGTGTGATGCAACACTTATTATTTATCTATTTATTTACTTATTATTACTTGTTAAGAGACTTGACTTGGGCTCTAGCCCAGACACTTGAGACTTGACTTGGACTCAAGCTCAAAGACTTGAGACTTGACTTGGACTCAAGCTCAAAGACTTGAGACTTGACTTGGACTCGAGCTCAGAGACTTGTGAGCATCTCTGGTACGTGGCACCTTGCATTGCCTTGTTTCTGCAAGCCAGACCGACAGACTGCATTTGCATTGACACACTTGCATCCTGACAGAGCCAGGTAAAAATAACAAGATGGATGGACAGTGGAGAGGGTTATGTGTGGGACTATTTCTTGGCCAGGTGCAGTAACTCCCTGGAGTCTTTTTGCTTAGTTAAGCTACCAGCTGCTGGCTTCTTATTTACTGGACAGATATTAGCGTGGTATCCATCTTCTCATCTGACTCTTGGCGTGGTTAGTTACCGATTCATCTCTAGCGATATGAATCTCACGTGTAAAATGATATGCACCATATTTATTTTTTGAAGACATTGGATTTTTTTTTCATTTTCGTTGTACGAGTTTATTGACGTTGTAATATTTGATATTGCAAAAACATAATATGGAGAGGCTGAAGAACTTGAATTTGTGATATTCTACAAAAATACTTTTATTGTAATATAATGGTGTAAAGGGAAAATATATCTGTTAGTCATGTGAAACAATTAGGACTCCCATGCTAAAGTTGACTAAAAAGAGGAATAAAAAAAATCATCTTTTGCAAATTGATCTTAATGCCTTAATTAAAAAAATTAGGAAAAATCCAACCTTTAAGGACACCAATGTTGTGCATGAATAATGTATTGTAACTAAATAAATGTTCTTCCTTAAAATACAGGGGGCATAAGTAAGTACGCTCCTATGTTAAATTCCCATAGAGGCAGGCAGATTTTTATTTTTAAAGGCCAGTTATTTCATGGATCCAGGATACTATGCATCCTGATAAAGTTCCCTTGGCTTTAGAATTGAAATAGCCCCACATCATCACCGTTCACCATACCTAGAGATTGGCATGGGGTACTTTCCATAAGATCATCTATCAATGCAAATCAAACCAGCTGTTAGGCTAACTGAAATAACCATGCCAATCTCTAGGTATGGTGAAGGGTATGTGATGATGTGAGGCTATTTTAATTCCAAAGGCCAAGGGAACTTTATCAGGATGCATAGTATCCTGGATCCATGAAATAATCTGCCTGCCTCTATGGGAATTTAACATAGGGGTGTGTATACTTATTAGGCATGAGCGAGTACAGCATTATCTGTTAACCATATGAATTATCTGTATTTGTACTCGGACTGAGCGGGGCCTAACTCGGAAGTGGGTATGATTTAACCCGAAAGTGGGTCAGGTTGTCTTGAAATTGGCGGGGCTTTAACCAGTATGTTATTTTAAGCATGCAATTGATATGGGTTGATCAGAAATTCTTATATTTATTGCTGATTAGAAAACTATTTACATGACAGCATCAGCATTGAGCTTCAGATCAATGGTTTTGATCACGATAACAAACAAACTATATACAGAACAAGTTTTGCAACAATGAATACAACACATGCGGTTGCAATTATGAAGTAAAATGTAATGAACAAGAGTTTTCATACTCAACATAACTTTCTTTTTTTAACTTAATTTTTTTATGATCAGTGTGATTTTTATTTTTTTTTGGTTCTTTCTTAATTTTTTTAATTTTGTGTGTGTGGCTTAATTTGTAATATTTATACCACAACTAGCTTTTTATTTTTTTTATAAAATACAGCAAGAAAGTGTCAGACACTCAGTGCATGAAGTAAAAAAAACTGGTTAGAGCCAGCTGACGGTTTGAAAAAAGAACAAAATCTCCGACAGGCAGAGACGCAACATGAGTCGCGTTCTACCAAGCACCACGTCTGAACAAACCCCGCGTTTACCAGAACTCTACTGGTTAATAAGTAAGTACTACAAACCGAAGTAAAAAACAAACCTGAAGCTGAAGAGACCCTAAACGTTAACGGAAAAGACCCGCGAACCTGAGTGACTGAGGGAGAGACAGAGAGAGAGAGAGAGAGCTGTTCTCTTCTCAGTGTTCTGTGTGTGAGTGAGCAGAGCGTGTATAGGGGAGGGGCGCTGTGACTAGCCAATCACAGAATGCAGACAGTCAGCTACCCAATGAGGATTTTTATTCAATCCGAGCACAGATATTGACTTTACTTTACTCGTATAATACTCGTACTCGGCAAAAGTGCTTTATCCGTACCTCAACTCTAATACTTATGCCCCCTGTATTTTAAGGAAGAACATTTATTTATTTACGATACATTATTCATTCACAAACAAAATTTGGTGTCCTTAAAGGTTGGATTTTTCCTCTTTCTTTAATTAAGGCATTAAGATCAATTTCCAAAAGATGATTTTTTTTATTATTATTTTTAGTCAACTTTAGCATGGGTGTCCTAATTTTTTCACATGATTGTATATCACGTAATGCTGCACCTATTATGCATTCGTTGCCAGTATACCGTTAGGACCAACTGTTCAGAAAAATACTTTTACTTACTTGTTTTCCACAGAAACACTCAAGTCCTTTATGCAAAGCGCTGCCCAGCACCCTTGTGGACTTGACAAGTCCAGAGGGTTCATTTGAACACCGCTGATTGTTGAGGTTGTCTCTTTTGCAGTGCTTACATCCTCTTCCAATGATTCTACGTCCAGATAGCTAAACCTGTAATGTTGCAGGTTTCATTTTCCACAAGGGGCTTTACTGTATAGCTAAGTATTGTTGTTGCACTTCTGATGCTCCCTTCAGAGTGTCACAGTCAGTCAGCAGCAGTGTTGGAGCAGCAGCAGATGGACCTGGCAGGCCCAGAGTTCCAGCCTGTACTGGATGTGAGCAGCCTACTGAAGCTCAACGCTGCTGGATACCACATGAAGGACGACAGAGAGGGTAAGGCACGGGATGTGAACACAGCTACACTGTTTACTCTGCAATTGCATCCAGCAGTGACGCTCAGGGGCAATTTAATGTTTGCTTCACATTCGTTTCAGTTATGGTTCTGTAAGTACTTTAAGATCTAAGCTTGCTGTTATTCAGATATTTTATCCCAAGCTTCAGGACTTGGACTGGTGAGAGAAAATGACTGAATAATATACTGATGATTTTAATATACTACTTAATCAAACTTTGGTGGTTAGGAATTATTGTTCCATAGTGGTTTATGTAAAGCACTGACTTTGAATTGCTGTGATCTGAAATGTGCTATATAAATAAAGCTGCCTTGCCTATAACAGTGAATGTTTACTATACTGTGAAATGGAAACATGTTTTTAATTCTCTTGTAGGAGCTGTTGACCTGATTGATGAGCTAATGTCCAGTGATGGTAAGTATCTCAAAACCTTAACTAACTTTTATAAATGAATAATCGTGCCAACAAATATTTGCAATTACAGTATATTTAAAAGGATAGTCAACAAAAAAAGTATAAAGCCATGCTAGCAGCTTTGTGAGATTGCACCTAGGCAAAGCGGTGCTTTGAGCTAAATGCGAACATCTTTATGCTAGGTAACATGCTCACAATGTTAACATGTTGATGTTAAGCAGGTGTAATGTTTACCATGTTCAATTTACACACTTAGTTTAGTGTGTTAGCATGCTAAATAAGCACTAAAAAAAGTACTGTTGAGGTTGATGGGAATGTCATTAGTTTTGCAGGTATTTGATCATAAACCAAAATATTGGAATTAAAGCTTTGATCACCAGTCAGTTGAACCTCCCCTCAGCACCGTAGATATCTACAGTATGTTGTCTTACTGATGCTCCTCTCTCCTCACGCAGGAATAGACTATAGCTTCAACTTGGACGACAATGAGGGAGTGTGTGATCTGTTCGATGTGCAGATTCTCAATTACTGATGGCTGACAGTGCCTCTACAATCTTTTTGTCTCTGAGGACACTTCAAAGATGCTTTTTCCCATTTTTGTTAGAATTGCACAGCTGATACTTAAATATACTATTTTCAACTCGAAAAACAACAACCTTTACACACATTTAGACTTCTCCGCTTTGTGCCGACAACTTCAGTTGCCCTCAGCCAACACAAAACAAAGTGCCTGGATTTATTTACCATAAGATAATTATGAAGCCAAGAGTCATTATGTGTCCAATTGAATGGTTAACTCGGTAAATATCTACAACATTCCAGAGAAATGAGTTGCCTTAAGTGGAAGAAAGCCAGGTCAAATCCTTCAGCCTCCTACTGGACTTTTGCATGTGTTTTTTGTATTATTCCACATTCAGTGGAAACCCTGAGACTTCACAACTGCTTTACTTTCTGTTTATGAACAGTTGGGATTGTGAGAGTGTTTGCCTTTAGTCGATATTCATTGTAACTTGTAACAATTCAGTATTGACTTCTTTCTAACATTTGATACAGGGTTGATGATTAAGTTGTAAGTTTCTGTACATGGAAAGCATATTGTGTGAAAACCTACCCAATTCCATAGTTATATTTGATAAAATGGCATATTGTATTTGAGTGAATGTTTTGGTTACGTTTTGTAACCTTGTTCTCATGTGAAAATGCCATAAAGATTTATTTTCTAAATTATTGTGACACTGCCATTTTAGGCCTCTAATTTTTTTTTTTTAAGCGTTTTGTATAATTAGTCTCATATTTGAATAAGATTTTTTATTTAATTTAACCAAATATTATTCTTGGTTGTAATTTGTTGAAAGTGAAGCTGGTTGACGGCCTAATTGTGATAAGAAGTGACTGAGCCAAATTTCTGATCTGAAATATCAGATGTTAAGGGGCAATTTTCTTTTGATTACAAGAAGTCATGTTATTTGAGAGATTTTTATTTGCACATTTTTGAAAGTTTTCAATAAATGGATTTAATCTCAATTTACAAACCTTTCTTTTGACAAGTAATAATATTGTTTGATTTAAAAAATAAAATAACAGAAGGAAAACAATCTCAATGTTTAGGAGTTGTTGAGGTCTTTAACCATACAAAGGCTTTTTGTCTCCCACATTATCTCAATCTGATCCCCAGGTTGAAACACTTTCGGGCTGAGGGAAATGTTTAGTTTCGTTAGCTGATGGCAAACCTCAGTCAGATGGTTTCCACATGAGAAAGCACACATGCCAGAGCATGACCTGCAGCATCACTTGATTTGTACCAGCTGGGATACAGGAAGACTACTAAGAAAAAGTTTTTTTTAAATGTCTTTTCTGATCTTATTTCTGAAGAATTTATGAAACTAACTTTCAGTTAACACTCAATGTGTTTACAAGATGACAAACCACAGCATGCATGTGTCTAACAGAAAAAATAACAGAAATGCAAACTATTTAAAACTATCTTCTAAACTATATTTTGCTGTGTTTATGTCTAATTTACAATTAGTGACAATGTTTTTATTAGCTCACACTCACAAACCCCTCTTTGTCAGTAACCCCTGAACTTTTATCCACTAAGTCATGTAATGAATTTGCTTCAATCTTTACTGTAAAAATTCCGAAAATTGGACAAGCTGTCAGTTCCTCTACATCAGGTGTTGGGTCTGTGTTGTCTGCTTAAAACCAATCCAACAAGCATGATTTGATCTTATCAGCTATAAGGAGGAATTATGCATCATCTGAAATTCTCCTGTTGTTGCCTTGATTTTCTACCTTCAGGCTTTCTCAAAAATGTTTTTAGCTGCATGGCATCAACTATTCTGCAATAGCCACTCCAAAGAATCATCTAGGCAACAATTGCAGGCACATATTGGACCTCCCATTTTTAAGTGAAATCATTGAAAAGGCTGTTTTTCAACAGCTTAACACCCTCTTGGTCCTAAACAATTGTTTTGATGTTTCAGTATTTCCTGGCCCTGAGAACTGTATGTTCGGCAAATTAAAACCATGCTTCTTTTAGCTTTGTGATGGTATGATTCAGATATTATTGCGGATATCTGCTGTGTTGTCAAATTGGTGGTATTTTGTAAATGCAGCATGTGTCGTCAAGTTGGTGAAGATGCTGTTTGATTTGCTTGTGTTGTCTATTTGCAGTATGTTAAGCTCTTGCAGCGACTGTAGATGGGACTTTTTTTGTGTCAATCTGTGATTACACATCTGAGCGTACAAAGATTAAGTGAAGTTCCTCAAGGCTCCATTCTCGGGCCTTTTCTGTTCAACCTCTAATAATAAGAATAATTCAACTTTATTGTCATTGGGCAGAGTACAAGTACAAAGCCAACCAAATGTAGTTACTGCATTTAACCCATCCTAAGCATTAGGAGCCAGTGGACAGCTAGACATACAGTGGTCTGGGGAGCAACTTGGGGTTCAGCGTCATCCTCAGGGACACTTTGACATGTGGCCGGACAACCTAGGATTGAACCGCCAACCTTGTGATGGTGGGGTAACCATTTTACCTCCGGGCCACAAGCCACTACGTGCGCCCGTTATCTCAGATTATAAAAAAAGAACAAAAATAGGTTAACACAGTAACCAGACAGCTTTTTATGAAAGTGACTATGGTCCAATACAAGAATATGATTGGATATGCCAGAATTTTCTCAAAGATAAAACCGAACAGGGGAATGTTGTAACAGTTTGAAAGGGCAAGCACAATTACACTTTCACTTATCTAAACGGGTACAGAGTGTGCTAATACTGGATTTTTCACACATGTAAGACTAAATGTGCGCAATCCTCCATCTCTGTGCCTCTAACTCATCTTGCTGTGTTAAATCAGTCTTAAAGAAAACCATCTGTAATTAAGTAATACCATTTGCAACTATCAAAGAGAATGACAAGCATCCCCTCGTAAAAAAAGGTTTTTAGAGGTTGTTTTTCAGTGTGTTGTGCAGACTTGGCTGCAGACATAAACTGTGAAGTACGTGCAGTAAAGGTGCCTCAGATGTTCTGAGGAATTCAGGAAACTAATCTGTGGCTTTCCAACATGAAAGAGAGTTAAATCCCACTGTGCAAACAAGCTGAAGTGTGATATCTTTTAATTTACAGGAACTGTCTTAAGCTGAGAAATAAAATACACAATTAGAAAGTACAGAGTTTTTACAATATTAGAGCTCCACAATCATGCTTCCTTACTTCATATATAGTATAGTACATCTGGTTTATAGGCTGTGCAGAGGTGTAACATCAAGTGCATCAGTAAGTATTAAGTATTTACTTAAGTTTATTACAATTGAAACAACCATCATTTCAAACACGTTCCAGTTATGTTTTCCAAAAGAGCAAAGCATGTAATATGAGTATGAAGTTCTTATCTTATATTTATGCTTTGTACTGCATGTGTGCTGTACTGAAAGTGTTACTATAAGTGTTAAATGTTTCTTGTGAAATCCTGAAAGGAATCTCTGTTACCTTAAACATCAGGATAAACAAAAAAAAAACACGTAAGCATTTAAGCTTGTGAGATATTCTGCAAAGGGCATTTTTGACTCTGTAAAACGTTTTTTTGCAGAACAAGTTAAAGTCAAATTCCAAAGAGTTCATTGTCATGCCAACTTTGTATTAAAAATACAGTTGAAGTGAAATATTGTTTTGTCTGGACCAGGGTATACGACTATAAAAAACATTACTCAAAACAAAGCCAAATCCCTTTTTCATTCATCATTCACAACAGAAAAAATATACTCTTCTTTTGACTTTGAAAAAAAACGAATACCTTGCTCAAAGACATTTTAACAAACGGGAGCAGACAAATATGACTAACAACCTGTTTTTGATGTATTGTAGAGGTAATTAAGTGTTAAAATGGCATGGAATTTGTGTACATGTTAATGATTTCCACACATGCTTGTACTGCTGCTGTATCTGCTCTTCTATACTAAATAAGGGATTTTGATTCATATGTCCACCATGATACTCTAGTATTGACTCATATTGAAAATGTGTTTGTCTCTTGGGATGCACTGTGGTAGTTAAATGACATCTCCATCTCTTCCCCTGCAGGATTTTCCCTTCTCTTTCTTCTCTTCTCACCAAACTTCTTGGCCACTTTCATCATGTGCTGCCTGAAAGACGACCCCATGAAGGCGTAGAGGATCGGGTTGAGGCAGCAGTGAGTGAGGGCCAAGCTCTCCGTCACCTGGGCCGCCCGATCCAACACTTTACTCGTCCCACAGTGGGTCACTAATGTGTAGACTGAGTCCATCGCTCGGTAGACCTTCAACACGTTATAAGGCAGTTGAGTGACCACAAACACCCCCACTACTATTAGGAGGACACGTAGTGCTTTCCACTTCTTGCCTCTGCTCTCCACAGGGAGGCCCTTTAGTGCTCGGCCCACGCTCCGGTAACACATCACCATAACCAGGAATGGAAGCAGGAATCCCAGCAGCACCTCTGCTATCTCCAGAGCAGCTTTCCCCCCTCGACCCATTGATGGAGGGTAGATAGCTAGACAGATGTTCCTATTGGATGCCCATCTCACTTCTGAGAGTATTAAATCGGGAAGACCAAGGACGAAAGCTGTCGCCCACACAACTAAACACATCTTCCAGCAGTGTCTCCTGGTGAATATCCTCTGCAAGCGCCGACTTTGGTCTTTACCTTGCGCCCTGGCCAGCGCCAAGTAACGATCCAGGCTGATGCAGGCCAGCAGCAGCATGCAGCAGGTGAAGTTGACCGTGTAGCAGGCAGACACGATCTTACAGATGGCCTCACCCAGCTCCCAGCCCCTCGTCGCATCAGCAGCCCAGAAAGGCAGCGTGAAGAGCAGGAGCAGGTCAGCCACAGCCAGGTGGGTCAGGAAAGCATCCGTCATGGTCTTGAGGCGTTTGTGGTAGGCGTAGACCCCCACGACTAAGCCGTTTCCTGCCAGTCCCACCACCAGACACATAGTATACATGATGGGGAGGAAGAGGGCTGCAAAGGAACGAACGTCACCCTTTTCACAGAGGGCCGGGTAGTCATCGTAGCTGAAGTTGAGGCTGATGTTTTCGTGGTAGTAGTAGTCGTCATTCTCCTCTGAGACATCCATGCTGATTAGGTAAAACTGTGAGGGAGGACATTTTGAATTACTTGTCTGTGGCCTTTAAACACTGGTGGGAAGTACTAATTTTACTCAATTACTACAGTATTACTACAGTATGCTTAACGTCACAGTTAGACCATCTTTAGCTTCTGTAATGTGACAAAATTCTGAGGAAAACAGTATATGATAGCCTGTGTGTGCAAGATTTAGTTACAATAGGGATTTAAATAAAATCCCTGAAATTTGATTGGATTGTGAAAAAAGCAGGTGTCAATATAGTGTGATACAGATACCTAATTATATGATATTGCTCTGCTAGCTACCCACACTTAATGGTTACTTTGAACAGAGCCATGTTTAGAAAGGCTCTGTTCATGTGCTAAAATAAGGATGCTAGAAATATTGCCAAAAATCATTGTTTATATACATTTAGACATGTCTGTAATAACAGCAGGACAGGAGCAAAAGCTGTGAACCTTTTTAGACAGTAGAGATTACTGCTAAAAGATGGGGGAATATTTTTAAGTTTTACAGGAAAAGAAAGGAGTTTTCATATAATAATAATAATAATAATAATTTCAAGTGTAAAGACTCAGAGCCAGTGTCTGAATGTTCTCATTACAATAAAGCTTTCAGAAATAAGCTGTTTTAATGTTACTGCTGAACTATTGGCCCCAAAACTGGAAAACATTGTATGCGAAAAATCCTCTAATTTGGGAAAAAAACACAAAAGTCTTTAAATAATTTTGTGATTGTAGGGTGATAAGATCATTGTTGACATCTGAGCATCGTGTCCTGACCTGAACTTTTCCTCCCTTCACTGAGATAAATAATGTGAGTTCATTCTGCCTCAGCAGAGTGAGCAAAGGGTGGATACGTTTCACCAAGCGTAGATTGTATAAACTCTCAAATTCCCCCAGGGACCCTCCTGCTGAGACGTTTTGTAATGTCTATTTGCAGTGGTGGAAAGTAACCAAGTACATTTACTCTACTGTACTAAGGTACAATTTTGAGGCGCTTTGTAATCTACTTAAGTATTCCAATGTTTTTTTCTACTTTATACATCAACTCCACTACATTTCGGAGGCTAATATTGTACTACATTTTTAATTTACATATTCAGATTTCAATATGATCAACAAATACAGTATGATAATATAGATTAAGATAAAACTGTATTGATCCCCAGGGGAAATTCACAATCTACCCAGCAGCAGGCTATATGTACATTAGTTAAAATCAGCTGCACCTTTACCAGATGCAACTTTAACGTAATGAACACATTCATTTGTCAATGATTATAATTAAATATTATTATTTACATTATTGTGTAAGCGGGCCATTCTGCATAATGAGCACTTTTAACTTTTGGTACTTTAAGGATCTTTTTATTCTTATACTTTTACATTACTTGAGTAAGCATTTGAACACATGACTTTTAGCTGGTGGTTGAAGCGCATCAAACCGTTAAAGAGAAAGGTTTAACGTTACAGACAAAAGGTAAACATGTAACGTTACAGACAAAAGATAGATAGATCTCACCGGGTTTTATTCAACTAGCGGTCCCGTCTATTTGCGCCATAGAAGCTCCAAGATTTTGTTTTCCGACTCTCTACGAGCTCTCTGTGCAGACGAGGGTCCGTTTGATTTCACATCCGCTCACCACAAGTGGGTGGGAAGTTACAAAAGACAGCTTTATGGGAGTTGCCTTTCTTTAACTGTAACCAGAGTGATATCTCTATGGCTCTGACTGTAACTATACTCGGCGTGAAGATGCCAAGAAGAAAATGAGCGATACCAATCTGCAAGTAAAAACGAGCCTACATAGCGTAAGGGCGTAGCTTAGTGGCAGAAAGTAACTAATTACATTTACTTACAGTTTTGAGGTAGTATTTCCAAGTAAACCTTTTCATTTTCATTTCCTAATTAAATTTCATAATGCATGTCAGATGAAATGTAAAGTTAGTGTATTTGCAAATACTATCTAAGGTCTCTCTCACCCGCCCCTTGCTGCGCTAAATGGTTTAGCTAGTCCATCTGCACGCATTTTGTTTAGCTAGCGAGCTAGCTAGTTCAGTTGAGCATCTGGTGGAGCGTAAACTTCTGCTCTAGTCAGGCTACCAAAAAAAGAAAGCAAAGACAATACAAGGAGAGAAAACAAAATGAGGGGAAACAAAACAAACAAAGGGGAGCACAAACTAGAAAACGAAATCCATGGTGCTAAAACTGCTTCAATAGCTCCGCGACCGTTTGTGCTAAAAACGAACGGAGACAGTCCATTGAAAGAGCAGAACGTACACTTTCAAATGATAATTTGGTTATACATGTAATCTGAGGTAAATGCCAAATCAATGAACTACACTAACAATGCTGTTTGCATACAACACACCATTATAATAGCCTAATTTGAAACATGTTTAATTTTAAATTAATAGGCTATAATCTCTATAATTAGCATATATGCTAATCAGTGTCATGGGTATAGCTTGGTAGCTCATTGGTAGATACATACCGGTATGTCAACATTATAGTTATGTCAGATTTAGTAGAAGCAGATCTTAACATTGTGAAACACATGCCCCTCACTTTCAGAAACTGTCACACCAGGGAGTAGAGTAGCAACAGAGCCCTCATCCTCCTCTTTGGATTTGAGACCAGGTGAGCTTATATAAAAATTAAAGCAAACCAAGGGAATTCTTCTTTTTTGTTGTATTGGCACAGCCTCTGGTTTGAGTTGAATTTTGTGCACAGATCCCTTTGCACAGCCAATCTCCTGTTCCTGGATCTCGGGTGCCATCTGTGGTATTGTGCTTGGTGCAGTAGGTGCCCTTGGTGCAGTAGGATCATCAGAGCTGTCAGCTTTTGTGCCCTCAATACGCATTTGCAATGCCACAACTAGATCATCTAGGCCTAATAGAGCAGTGCCTGACTTTACCACGACGAGTGAGCCTGTAGTAGAATGCCCATCATGAGTAACTGTGGCACGCATACACCCTTTAACAGGTATTTTCTCTCTTGAATATATAAATGCTAATGGTTCAGAAGGCTGATATGATAACGGCCTACTGAGCCAATTAGGAGATAGCAGTAGAGTAGGGCCATACTACCTAAAATTCAGTGATAACAACTGATAATGGCCATTCAATCAGCTGATAACATCTGAAGCAAGTGAGCGATTTTACTGAAATGAATTGATTTCTCTGGTGTGAACTTTCTCCCGTCCCTCTGTGCAATATACAGTGCTATGGTCCAAGTTTTTAATGTGTAGTGATTTCACTGAACACAAACACATTAAGTAAGATGCAACATGTGCATTTAAAGGGGCTGTACTTGACATTCAGAACATTAATATAGCAGCAAACCAATATTTCATATGTAAAGATTTAGTGGAGTAATGGCGTCCTTAAACGAGAATGAAGTCACACTCTCTCTGTGTGTGTTGTAATCCAAGCTTCTCTGTTCTTTGTTTTGATAGCCGGTTCGCCCGTGCATGCACGTTAGTGTATGAGGGCGTGAAACATAGGTGCCTCCGTATGGAGGCAATGCCAGCCTGCTGTTCTTTTCCCGTGTACAGCCCCTTTAACACTACATTTAGAAATAGGAGATCCTCTTTGAGACACGACCTCAGGTAGATAGTCCTCAATTAAAAATACAAGCTTTCCATTTCAGTGGCTTTCTTTTATTTAATATGTTAAAACACAGAAAGTGACAAGTCTACAAAGTCCATTGATTTATAACATTATAATTTTTCTTATTATAGACTAAGCACAAGAAAAATGGCATATGTGTCGTATCTCATGTCTTGCTGACAACTTACTGTTGTCACATTATACAAAACAGCAGTAAGTGATCCTTTGTCATAAACTATTGGCTGTATAGCACAGTATATATACAGACAAATACATGTTTTGTTCTAATTTCATCCAATGAGTTATTTTTTAAACAAAACACTGGCAAGAACAAGGAAATGTTTTTAAATAAACAGAGCATATTTTTTAAAGAGAAAATGTAATGAGTGCAGGTCTTCATGTCTTCATCTTCCTTCCTCTGATCTCCAACAGAAACAAAGGAGAAACATCACTGAGGAGGAGGGCAGCATCAGTCAATCAACTAACCAATCTAGCAGTTTAGTGCACAGGTGAGTGTGTCTTTATGTTTGTCACTTACACAATAGATGTGATCTCTTTGTAACTTGGCATCATGGTAACATAATAACAGACCGGTCTCCTGGTCGATATCTGTTTGCAACAAAAACAAGTCCAAAACCTAAATACACTATGTGAATTTTCAAAATCAAAATATCAAACACATTTCTTTCAGTATTTGTCAAATTCCATATGCTCAATATGCACACACGATTGGAATGTAGGTGCTGCTTATTATTTGTAGTTATTATTTATTGTTCATTTCTGTCTTTTAATAGTTTGTTAGGTTGCAAACATGACAGATAAGATCTTACTTGGGACGAGGGTTTTGTGGTGTTTTGTTCCCTTCGCGCTGTGACGTCTGTAATATACAAAAAGAGATTCTCTAAAACCCGCACAAGCACAAATAACCATTCATTATAAAAAATAACTAATGTGTGAATACACAAAAAACAAGCTACTGTATTTAATCTTTTTCATTTAGATAAGTTTATCAATAAAACATTAAAATCAGACAGTGATCATCTTTAGTAACTTCTTTATATTTTGGGATGGTCACGTATAAGTTAATGTGGTCATACCAAGTGGACGCCTCCACATCGTCTTCTCCGAATACAGTTGAATCCATGTTTATCATGTTGTCTGTTCATTTTTCCTCCTTCTGCCTACGAAACAAAAAACATTTTCCTTAAGACCCCCTATTTAGAATTTATAAGCAGTATATAAACATTTTTAACATGGTTTACAACACCACAAAAGAAAAGAAGTAAGCAGATATAAGTATTCATTAATTTCTTAACAACTATAGCTCCTCCCGTGGACACCTGTTAGGTGAGGCAGGAGTATAAACAGATGTGAATGATAATGAGGTCAAACACAGTTGCAATATAAAATGTCTTTATAAGAGAGGTTATACATGTTGACACATACTGTATATTGAGAAATACTTAAACATTTCCTTTTAGCTGTGTACAACTAGGCTACATTAAAGATAATGTTTATATACTGCTTATAAATGCTAAATAGGGGGATTTTAAGTAAAGTGTTAATAATGAAGCAATATTTACAGAGAGAAAACAAAAACTGCAAATGCTCTTTCCGTGAAAACATGATTGACATTTAGACCTAAACATCCCATGAGAGAAAACGATTTGAATCACGGACAGCTCCTTGCAGTTAGGGATCTTCTTACCAGATCAGGAGACGGTTGAGATGTCTGCGGAGTGAAGGCTGTGATGAGCAGGAAAACCTGGAGACACAACAGGAGCTGCAGCACTGTTCTGTCCATGGCTGATGAACTGAAGAGTTTGACACAGAGAGGTCTTTTTATACTCACTGCCAACAAACAAGGAATTAAGAGGGTGTATGCAGATACAAAGATAGCTAATCCACATGCAACGGAAATGGTTTGTTTAACCACAAGTCCAATTTAATTACCACACTGACTCTGTGTGTATTTATCTGCTTCCTTCCCCTGAAGTCCCTCCTTAAACTTATTCTTCCATTACATTTGATAACTTTTACTTTTATCCAAAGCAACTTACTATAAGTGCCTTCAACCTTCATCAGCAATAATCATGCAAGTATATAAACTTTTGTGCTTGAGGTTACTGCACCTAAACTTCACTGAACTGTATGAAGTCTTGGTTTGAACAATATTGAATACATCATCTTGTTATTCATTTTACAAAATGTATAGTATGTAGCCAATGAACACAGAGAGCAGTACTACTTCATCTGCTTTGATTTCAGATTAGAATATACAGGAATACATTATTTAATTTATCAGCTGATCACTACACACTAATAAAAGAGAAACGTTCAGAGCTGTAATCTAATTAGTAACAGACCGTGGTTATACTGGGCAGCTCCCAGTTGACTAACATGTTTAGCATTTCAATGAAACCGTTTTCTCTTATTAAGCAAAAAGCTTCTTCTGAGGTTTGATGATATCAATAATCAAAGCCCTAAAAGATGTGTTCTGAATTCAAACACTTAATTCAAAGATGACCTAATTATTTATCCAAGTAAACGTAGACATTTGTAAGCAATTTATCAGAGCATCCGTAAAGACAAAACTATTACATTTACAGAACTGTCTTTAGCAATGTGATTCTTCTTCAAATTTAGCCTCTGACATGATTTACGGTAATAATGGCAGAATTAAGCTGCAGGGAACACACACAATCAGCAGTTCAGAGGATGGTTAAACCTTTTATTTTATCCTTTTTTTAATTCTTTTTTCCAGTTTTTACTTGATGTGTAAAATTGCTGAGGAGCACATACAGTTGAACAATACTAACAATTAGACGATGTGAGCAGAACTGCACCCAGAGTAAAAAATAACAAAAAATAACTGTAGGGAATTAACTGTAACAAAAATAGCAGCTAGTAGCAAAAAACATGTTTTTTGTTATATGATGCAGTAACATTGATTAATGTTTTATTTCATGGCTTGCTGGCACTTTTTTATCATAGGAGTAAGGAGAAGTATTGACCTTTAAAGGTATAGTGGAGGATTTTCTTTTTTCCGGGTGGATCATCAAGACTATTGGTCCTCCTAGTTGTCAATCATTCTGGGATATGTTTACGTAAGGCTGTCGTACGTGCCATGACAGGTCAACGAGCAGACGGCCACGGCCTCTAGCCATGCCTCTAGCCCGACCACTGCCTCCCCCTCTCTCACGGCTGCCTTCTCCCCGCTCTCGGCTGGTGCTGGCTCTTGCGCCCCCGCCCCAACCTCGTCTCCCTCGGCCTCTAGGCGAACCCCCCTCCTGGATCTTGGTCGGGATGAACAGGGCACGGGCTCATAGTCAATATCAGATCCCACAAGACTCTCTTCTTGAAAGCTCTAAACGCACCAGCAATAAAAACCAACAACTCGGATGCTAGACGATAGCTTGTTTGTTGGCCTGTAGCATGCTAAAGTTAACTATAGAGATGCTTGTCGTAAATAGATTTCCACTTACCGGTGGCGAGTCGACATAGTGGAACAAGTGCAAATCTTCTTTTGGAAAGTAGGCTGGTATGAGCCATGCTGGCAGCAACTTATGAACAGAGTGTGCACGAGGAGAACTAGGCTTGTGCATGCTCTCTCGTGCACACGTTTAATAGGCGTTCCCTCTCGGGAGCAGGTAGAGTGTTGCGCAAGTGGAGAGGGCGGTTCTTTTCTAAAATTCTGGAAAATCCTCCACTATACCTTTTAATGTAGCTGTTGGGAGCCTTATCATATTGGCATGGGATATAAAGACTTTCCATTCACAATGCAAAGTTCATGCAATGATTGATTATTGTCACCACATGGCAAAGCAAAAGAGGAAAGCCTTCTTGAAGAGAAGATGCAGGTTTTCACGTCTGTCTTCAGGACTTTAGTCAGGCTTGTTCACTGAGATGTAAAAAAAAAACAAAAAAAACATCTCAATATGTGTCTAATGGAGCAATTACACAATTCTGTTCAAGTCAATCAATCAATCAAGCGGTTGATTAAATTAAAAATATGAAGCACATTTACATTGCTTTGTCCAAAGCCAACAATCGAGGGTTTGGTGTATTTGGAATCTGTAAACAGAGAATAAAAGAGAGAGTCAAACAGCTGAAAGATAATAAAACAACAGTATAACAGCTTGGCTTCCTCTGTTTTCTGTCTGCAGGTGTTTTGCCTGAAGGCAGCACCAACAGCAGTATAGGACACCCCTAATATTACACACTCGACCTACTTATTTGTTTGTGTTATTCTTTTCCACTAATTTGTATTAAATACCTTTTTGCCTTCGCCATCGATGTCAATCTGTGACAGAACAAACACAAAAAAATGATTAACTGATATCAGCGCTGAAATCAACACAAAACAAACTCACCGACTGGTATCAGCCTCTTCAATGATGAGTATCTACTGTTTTTTTTTTAAATGTACATTCTGGGGATGTTTACTTTCATATTGTAAATTAAAAAGAAAAACTATAAAATCAAGGAAATTTTGTTTTACCTTTCTTAAGATTGAACATGCACCCGGCCTGAACCTGCAGTGGAGTGCTTGTCGTTTACCTCTTTGTCTTCTCCTTTCTCTGTCATGCACACTTACTCCCTCCAGCTGTAACAAAATCAGGACGTTCTTTTTGTCTACAGCTCTGTGTACTTTTATTCAAAGTCACTGGTATACATCTGTGCAATTTGAATCAAAGATTTTACAGCTCATGCATGGATCTTCTTACCAGATCAGGAGACTGTTGTTGTTGTTGTTGTTGATTATCTGTCACCAGAGCGGCTGCATCAGTAGAAGTAAAGGATGTGATGAGCAGGAAAACCTGCAGACCCAACAGGACCAGCAGCACACGTTTGTACATGGCTGATGAACTGAAGAGTTTGAAACACACAGGTCTTTATATACTCAATGCTGACTAATCATTTCCTTGTGAACAACATTGAAGGCAGTTAAAAGGGTGTGTGCACATGCAGCATTTATACCCTGAAATCTCTGCTTCCTTCTGTTTCAAATCCTCTGAAAAATTTTCAAGGAAGGTCATGCATGGGAATTTTGCGCAATCAACCCACACCCTAACCTGCCCGCCCAATTGGAACAACATCTTTGTCTTTTGATGCTCAGCCTGAACAACAGGTTTGATATTTGACAGAAATCGTCCGATGAGGGAACACTGTTAAAATGCAAGATAACCCATTCGCATGCACATCCACCAGTGCACACTATTTGAAATGGTTTGTTTAACTACTACAAGTCCAATTTAACCTTGACTTTGGTTATGTGACTGATATCTCTGCTTCTTTCCATGAAATTGTTATTTTGTATTTTCCCCCTGCAGTCTTGGACATTTTCCTGAAATATCTTGTTATTTAGCTGCCAAATGCTCCACTAAGTTCAACGGGGGTCTGTCTGCTGTTTGCAGACCAGAAACATGACTCCAAATGAATGCTACCCACCTCTCTCCTGTTTGTCTGTAGGTCATATTGTCGTATATTTCTTTCACAGTTTCGCCCATTGTCACATGGAAATTGGTTCTTTTTTTCACCTGATGAACCTCTTCAATATCTAATTTACTGTGATAAGGGAATATTCGAACATAAGGAAAATATATATGTACCTATAAGTTAGTACCATGTTCACTTTGTGCATCCGAATGAGGGAAATACTTTTGAAACGTTTTTAGTAAATAAAACACTAGCAGTGTGGTATGGAAAAATCTGATTTTGAGATAGTGGGCAAAGAAACTGAAGGGTATTTATTATTAATTAGTAATAAAATAATGCAATGTTGTCCACTGCTGATGTGCCCTTGAACAAATTCCTTTGTGACTGCCAGAGCCACTCAATACAGGGCGCCTCTCAGTGTAAATGAGGGGATCCGTGTCTCTGTTTATAGAAAAGCTTCTTCTGTGTTGTGATGTTTGTCAGAAAGACATTCTTACGTAAAAGCTGTGCGATAATGGAAGCTGAAGAGATGATACACTCCATGTGGACTTTTACACCAACCACATTACTTTGCAACAAAGCACACAAAGTAAACTACTTCTGTAAAACGAATCAAGGCCAACTGGCTCCATCTTGCGGTCACATTATGTAGCACTTGGAATATCAGATCATAAAAAATAGATTGGCTCTTTCCAAAGTAGCATTAGTATCACTAAAGACTAAAGACCTAAATCATTTTTGTCTTACCTACTACATTTATTGAAATTATATTTTTTTTGTTTAATCAAGTCGTTGTCATTGAAAACAGCTATAATATGCAACATGTTTGTATTTGTTTTGCAATTGTACATTGTCATAGATGGATGAGAAAATTGAAACTACTCTCTTTTCTACAGTAAGTCTAGGCTACAGCCAGCAAAAGGTTAGCTTAGGCTAAAGACTAAAAAAACTAAACAGCTCAGTCCAAAGGTAACAAAATCCACCTACCACACTCACTAATTAACACATTATATCTTGTTATCTTGTTGTTTATTTTTACACTAGATGTTATGTACTCAACTATTTATTGGCTCTGATCAACCAGCAGAGACTCCATGATGTTACTGCTCTCAGCCAAGAAATAGTCATATATAACCCCCATAAAACAGCAAATTGTTGTTCTTACACTTTGTTTTTTATGGATGAAAGATATGTTTAAATTAGTGAGCTTTAGGAGTGCTGGTAGGTAAGACAGGCTAGATACTGCAAGTTTATGTGAATAAGCGTATTTATATAACTATTTCTTTAATCTGTCGATCCCCAAATGTCATAATCTGCTTCTTTAATTGATAACTGATTTATAAACTTGTTAAGGACAGAGCAGAGGCAATATATATCTCATTTTAAGAGATGAATACAGTGTAAAACAAACCCTGTACCATGAACATAATACATTTATGGACATTCACAAGCATTACAATACAAATTTATTTCTTCTGCACTTTTTGTCATTTTTTGCATTTTTTGCAACCTTTTTGCAGAAAATTATTTGTGCAGATGATATCTGGAGTTGGGTTGATTGGAGTGGAACGCTCAGGTCTCCCAGTTTGTATTCAAGTGGAAACATGGTGCCCGGCATATTGTACCAGTATACCACCAAAACACTACTGGCCCTAGAGGGAGAGAGAGAGAGAGAAAGAAAGTAATGAAGAACTGTTAACTGATTATACTGTAATTTACATTAGAGGTTAATTAGAGATTAATTGTAGTTAACCCCTCAACACTCAAAATCAAACAAGTTAAGTTTTACCGGGAAGCCATATCCTCCATGTAACCTGCAATATTTATTCTTTCTCGGCGGACACTTTGATCCTGTTTTTTTTCCCCCTCTCACCACCTACAGTACAGTATAAAAAAAGAGCATAATGACAAAATGCATTATTTTACACAGAAAACCAACTTCGACTATACATTTTTAATTTGTAATCTTTGTGGGTAGAAATGACTGCAAATCCAAACAGAATTCTTTTAATTTATTTGACTCTTTCTTTCTCAGCAACATGTTTGACATTTACACCTAAACATTCCAACAAGAAAACACAATGTGAATCCATCAACCTTTGGGAAAGCTCCATGCAGTTAGTGACCAGCAGTACATTTCTTACCAAATCAATAGACTGTTGTTGATGATCAGCTGTCACAAGAGCGGCTTCATCAGTAGAAGTGAACAATGTGATGAGCAGGAAAACCTGCAGACAGCACAGGACCAGCAGCACACTTCTGTCCATGACTGATGAACTGAAGCCCGCCTAAAGCCTTCATATGCTCGCCGGAACCAATGTGGACAAAGAGGAAGTTATAACAAGATGTCTGCCATGCTGCATTAGGCTACTGTCAGCAAGATGCAAGTCACTCTTAAAGGTGCAGTTAGTGACGCTGTGTAACGATTGTTAATATTTGAACTCAACTGCCGAACAACTTCAACCCCTTCTTCAGCAGCTCCGCCCCGCAGATTCACAGTTAGATAACTACAGGCCGGCCGCCACATTGTCATGCTGCCTCACCCTCTACCATCAACTGTTGTTTTGTGGCTCATGCACTTCTGTTTATTTTTCCATTTACAGAGCAAGGGGCCTGTTTCAGGAAGGAGGTTTAACAAACTCTGAGTCTAACCCTGATCTCTGAGTTGATTTACCCTGAGATGGGAATTTCTGAGTTTTCGGTTCCAGAACAGCTGATTTGAGTTGGTTCAATCAACTCGGAGTAGGTTCACTCAGAGTTAAGCGCATGCACGACCACTATAAAAAGCATGAATGGAGCCATGATACTACGATTCACCATGGCAACAACCACAAAAAAAAAAATCGGTCAGCGTACTTAGCCCCTCTGGAACTGGAAATACTTATACGGACTTACAGCGAGTTTGAATTTAGTTTTAAAAAAAGAAACATGGCTGCTGCTGCTGCAAAAGAGCGAGGATTGGCGTGGGAGAAAATTGCTGCTCGAGTCATTGCGTAAGTTCCAATATAGTGTTTTAATTTAATATTTAATCACAAGTATAGCCTAATTACTGGTGAAAAATGGTGGACGCTAGCGATATGAGGACAGATAAAGGGTTGTGCATTTCTGATGGACTGTGAAGAAAAACGAAACCGCTCAAATAGGTAGGTATCTGGGAATGAAAATGCATTTATAGTCGGGGCCTCAATATCATCTCCCAACGTATGTTTAACTACCTGCGAAGTAATACCGCTTCTTCATCAACGGGATCGTCGACAACAGGATATGCCATGTTCGAGAAAATTGAGATGTTGAGCATCAAACACTTCATTTCTTGGTGATCTTCTGCATCAAGTTATGGTAAGGTGGTATGGTAAATATGGTATGGTAAATGTCTTTATTTATGTAAAGAAAATTATAATAGTTTTTTTTTTTGCGGGGGCTTGCACTGGCCAGTTGTGATTATTGGGGCAGTTGTAACCCCCATCCCCCCTGTAAATTATGCCTATGCCGGGATTGCTCTGGTGCCACCGAAAATTTCACTGGATTTCTGTTTCCTTCCGCTCTCTGTGTTCTGTACTGCTGAAACTGTTCTGTCAGTTGCTAGTAGCATTTATACCATCAAATGAAGGAGGGCACGGAGGAATAAAAAAAACCATGGACTCTTTAGAAAAGGTAATTATCTTGTTAGTGATGATTGAGAGGAATTGCTTTTGTATTAGTTTATGCATTGTTTGTTGAGGAAACTGCTGCATATACCTTTAAGTTCACTGTTACAATTAGATGCTTTTTAGATGAGTGATACCTGTTGTAAGACATGAACAAATGTTGCACAAAAAAACACTTTTATGGAACAATAATGAGGAAGCATGACAGAAATTGAGCAATATAAAGAAGTAAATACAAGATATCACAACTGCCATCTCTCTTTATCTCTCTCTCACACATACACACACACACAAAACTTTTAATTTGTAACTCCACCCATTAGTAGTGAAAAAAGATTATTTGCAAGATTTCTTAAACACATGGTTTCACCCATCTTTTATCTGCAAATGCCAAATATGGAGTTACTCTAAGTGAAACAAATATCAGGATATTAATAGCTGTATCATATATGTTGTCAGGTTTAGACTACTATAACACTTAGTGAAGGGTTAAGAAAAAAATGTGGTTTTGGTTAAATAATTACACATTTTGGGAAATACGCTAATTAGTTTTTGTTGGTATCAATCTAACTCTCGAAAAGAAAACGAATAAGAGTATTTCCCAAAATGTCAAACTTTTACTTAAAATTTTAAAGTAGGGTAGTGTAGTGTCCTGCCTCACGCATCAAGTTATTGTTAATTGTGTCAAATTGTTAAGAAATACGTATATATTTAACATACTATGTTAAACAGCTTAAATAATCCCTGTCATTAAAAAGCACATGGAATAATATTTGCAGTGTGTTTGCAAAAAATGTATTACCTTTATCTGACAGTCTGTAATTCTTCTGTCCTTTGACTTTCATTATAACTCATTTAGACACTCAATAAATAAAGACACGTATGTGTTCACGTTAAAAAAAAAAGTTATGAGCCACATTAGCATTGAACATTAAATTCATACAAACCGTGGTCCATAAACACAATGAAATACTGCACTTCATTTATAAACACCGTTGCTTGAAATGAAATTGCCAGTGTCATGTCAACATTCTCCCCATTTCCTTAAAAAGATGGGATCTGTTTGGATTTATGATAAAGGACATCCTGAAGCTCATAGTCCCTTTGAAAAAAAAAGCGGAGAAAGAGAGAGAGAGAGTTACTATTAACTGAAACAACTCCTGACGAGCACCCTCCTCGCCACACAGGACATAGAGCTCTCATATTTATTTTTATTTTTCTGCAGTACATCCTATAGGAAAATATTCTCTCTTCGCCTGTAACAACATTAAGGTAAATAGTGCACAGTCTTCTACCCTCTCACCATGTTGAATGTATAATCTCCTACTTAATACTAGAAACCAGCAGTGCATTTTCTTGCCCGACCAATAGACTGTTGTTGATCAGCTTTTACTCGAGCAGCTGCATAGAAGTGAAGGATGTGATAAGCAGGAAAGCCTGCAGACACAGGGGGACCAGCAGCACAGGTTTGTCCATGACTGATGAACTGAAGAGTTTGATACAGCTGTGACACACAGGTATTTAGATGCTTACTTCCATGTGGACAAAGAGAAGAAGTTACAGAATAGCAGTTATAGGCATAGATATACATAGATCTATGGTTATAGGTGTCTCTCCGCTCGTACTTAAAATAACTTTACAAAACACCACACCCTATTAACTGTCAAAGAAAATACAGGAACCATAATGTCTCAGACAAAACAAGATAAAGGCCTCACTAACCTTAAAGATATCAATTTAGGCTTTAAATGGGCTTAAAGAAGGATATTGAAGTATACACAACTACATTGTTGGAATCAATGACAATCACTCATAAATGATAATACAAATACAACTTCAAAGTAACATACAATGTATGACTTTTAGGCACGCTTGGTGCATGACTCTATTTTCCCCAACTGGTTTGCCCTGGAAGCTAACAAATACTGTATATGATGAGACACTTTTCTCTTCAAGCTCTAAAGATGGCAAATTGTGGAAACAGCAGCTAATGGAAGTACGTAATTTTAAGGTTTTCCAAGTAAATTGTTCACATTGGGTGCCAAGTTAATTTTGTATCATCCTCAATTCTGTAGTTTAATCTCTTTCAATGTATTATCATTCATCTCATATCTGTACAGTAAATGTAGGCTACAGCCAGCAGCCGGTTAGCTTAGTTGTGATCATTGTCACTGCTTAAAGACCAGCTGGGACAACAAAGAGACTAAGTAAAACAAAAGGTTTGTTCATTCTTTCATTGTTTTTAATCAGTAACACATTTTATTGTGATATGTATACATTGTAGAGGAACACATACTGTAAAACAATGTACTGTAAGCACTTTATTCAGCACAGCACTGAGTGATTCTGTCACTATTGACCATGCAGCTGTTGACAGCAATAGCATTTGAGCATTGAGCCAGTGGACTTTCACTAACAGTGCTATTTGCAAACAGAAGATAAAATTAGATGAGTGGGTATGTGTTACATTACCAGAGTTAGTTTCCTTGGAAGTAGCTCAATACAATTGTATGTGTTACAATTGTTACAATTGTAACAAGGCAAAAATGGGTAAATGGGGTGATAGTGTCAATATTGCAATGAAATTAGTTGTGAGTTCATTTATTTAAAACAATGATATACCTATTAAAATATTTTGTAAAAAGATTTATAAATACAGTACTTGTACTTGAACAAAACAGAGAACATGAAAATGTGTGCTTTTCCCTTTTGTTATAGCTTTAGCTATTAAACAGTAGGTATGTTTTTAAAATGCTGGGAGAGCAATAATGTGATGATTCATCCATCTGGTGATCTAAACTGATTCTAAACTCCTCTGAGAAAACTATTTACATAGTTGGGCTACTTTTCATGCAACCCTGTCTCCTAGAAATTGCATTTAAACACGTTATTTTCAACAGTAGGCTATACGTTTTGAAGGAAACGTAATGTCGGTCAGATTACATTTTCTATTAATACTATACAATACAATTAATGTATCTGGCAAGTTGCGAAACTGTTACCGCTGAACATAGCGGTAAAATGTTCAATAACCAACAATTCTGATATTGTAAAAAGAATGGTGACAACAGGATTGTTACATTTTATATGGTTTTGTTTAGGCTTTGGCAGCCCTTGGTTAAGGATAGGAAAATACTGTATATAGATGGAAGACCCACCCACACACACACATGCACAATTTAAAATGGTTTGTTTAACCACAAGACTAATTTAACCATGTTTAACTGATATATCTGCTTCCTTCCTGCAGTCCCTCATAGGAAATGGTGTGATCATACCATACCAGCAGGTTAACAGAGAAATTAACTTTACTTTTGTGCTTCCGATCAGATAGAGCTCATGATATTTTACAACCTCTCAGTTAAACAATACTATGTTGAAATATTTGATGAAACCAACCTATACGTACACATACGTATTTATACAGTATCATCAACCTGATCATAAAAAAAAAATCATTTTGGGGCTTAAAAAATCAAAGGTCTGTAAATCCATTTTTACTAGTTTGAAACTAGTCATTCAGTAAATATTGTTGCACTGATAAAACTTAAGAAATTAGATTATCATCTAATTAAAGACTTAATGAACGTATAAAATTAATGATAGGAAAAATCTGTCTGATCAAAGGCAATCAGCAATGTAAACAAAAAGTAAATATAGCTTCACAAGCTGTAATATAACTAAGCTGCAACATCTGGGCCAGAAAAGTGAAGCCATGCAGAAGTGCCTTAAACCTGCATTCTATCTAATTCCCAGCAGGGGGCGACTCCACTGGCTCCAAAAAGAAGTCCAGTTCTATAGAGAAAAGTCTATGAGAAAATGACCCTACTTATCACTTGATTTATTACCTCAATAAACATTTTCCTACAAATCAATGGGTGACGTCATTGATACTACAACAATTATTTTTTTTACAGTGTGGTGGTAAAATACAGGAACATATTGTTTAGCCTGGAGCAGAAACTGAATGACATCAACCACATCTGCAAAACACGGCTGAGGAGAGCAAGGCGCGAGAGCGCGAGAGCAAACCAACAAGAGCTGTGAGTTTGGCAGAAAAACACACAAGATCTGATTTGAAATATTTTATTTTGTTAATAAACAATTTGTACTGTGAGTGATAAATTACTGCACATTTCATAAGCACTAACACATACAGTACATTCATTTACACCCCTCAAAGTATGGCAATTTTTTTTCCATCATGTTGACGTGCTCTTCGCTTCTTTAAGATGTGATCTGGTCCTAGAGAGAGAGAGAGAGAGAGAGAGAAAGAGAGAGAGAGAGAGAGAGAGATGCACTGTAATTTAAATAGCAAACTAATGCACAAACTGTCATCTACTTCTTTCCGAGATGAGCACATACATCAAAATACATGTATGGATATTTTTTTTGTGTGTTTTCAAAATGTAGCTCCCTCACACATTGCAAGACAGACAGAGGGAAGGAGATTAATTAAAGGTAAAACAAGCTTACTCTTCACTTGCCACATGCTCCTGGTTTTCTGCGACAGTCTCTTCTGACCAGAATCAGATCTATTTCTTTTCCTGGAGTTTTGTTCTATAACAATATGAGAATAAACAAAGTATTATTATACACGGAGGACCACCTTCTTTGTTTTAATTAATGATAGCCTTACTGCAAATTTGAACAGAACCAAAAACTATTGTTTGCATATCTCTCTCTCTCTCTCTCTCTCTCTCTCTCTCTCTCTCTCTCTCTCTCTCTCTCTCTCTCTCTCTCTCTCTTATAAACATGTTTGACATTTACACTTAAACAATCCAATGAGAAAGCACCATGTGAATCAAGGACCTTCTTACAACACAACAAGAAGAAAAGCTCCTTGCAGTTAGTGGACCTTCTTACCGGATCAGAACGCAGAGGATCATCTGTCACCAGAGCGGCTGCGTCAGTAGAAGTGAAGACTGTGATGAGCAGGAAACCCTGCAGACAGCACAGGACCAGCAGCACACTTCTGTCCATGACTGGTGAACTACAGAGTTTGAAACATGCAGGTCTTTATATACTCACTAATAGCCAATCACTTGCATGCAGACAAAGAGGAAGCTATATAACAGGATACCACACCAATCCTTCACAATATACAATATGTCTTAATGGTGTTTTATAGAAATAGGAAATACTATAGTTAATCAACTCTGAAGCACAATATAGGGAATATAAGCCTTTGTTGGTACAGCACAGAAATATAATTTAGCTTTTGAGCAGAAAACTGTGATGACACACAACGCCTTGCATTCATAATTTTAAATTTTTAATTCATTATTAAAATAATAATGACACATTTTTTATCCAGCAAATGTGAATGTTTAAACATACACATTTTTAAACAAGTGTGTTTATTAATTTTCAGAAAATAGTCACACTACAACAAATAATACAGGTGCAAATCAGAACTGTCACAGTAAGGCTCATAGTCAATAAAATAAACAAATATGCCAGGGCTGTTTGTTACAGTAAGTCAGTATAAATCATCCTTAAGAATCACCGGAGGTCCAAATGTTAACCCATCCCGAAGAGAGAAGCACTCCGATTATAACGAAGTAAAGACATCCGTATTTTAAATACATAACAATATTCATTTGTTGATGGTTGACACACACAGAGAGCATGCCTCCAATGCTTTCCTCCCCTCTAAGAACACCATAAAGGATCTCCACATATTGTCAAAGATGAGGTATTCACCCTTCAATGTAAAAGTGAGTTTTTCCAGTGCAAGACAGTCAGACAGTCCTGCAAGCCAGACCTTAACACTTGGTTTGATAGTAGATTTCCAAGATTTGGCTATGGTATATTTAGCTTGTAAGATACAGAAAGTGATCATGGATTTATTTACCTTGCTGAAATTATGATTTACGGGAAAGATGCCAAAGATACACAGTTTGGCGTCTAATAATAGCTTTATACCTGTGACATGTAAAATCATATCCATCACTTCCCTCCAAAAAGCCTGGATTTGTGGGCAGTCCCATAGGCAGTGATATAATGTGCCCTTTCTACCACATTTGTAGCACGTGTCGGGATTATTGGGGCTGAATTTATTTAGCTGAGTTGGTGTTACATATGTTCTCATTATCCACTTATACTGAAGTAATTTAAAATGGGTATTAATTGTTTGTGTTTGAGATTTTAAGCAAATCTTCTGCCATTCCTCAGTTGAGATTACAGAATTTAAATCTTCACACCATGCCAGTCTCTTACTCTCTGAAGAAACCTTTGATCCATCCACGATTATCGCATAGAAACTTGATGTCAATCCCCTCTTAGGGTGTTGATTTGATGCTATTTCTTCTATGCAGCTAAGAGTAGGTAGAGACAAAGATTTCTGTATCCTAAATATATAGCTTCTTATCTGCAGATATTTAAAAAAATGTTTTGGTTGGATGTCATACTTTTGCCTCAAATCTTCAAACAACATGAGAATGTTATTGTTAAATAAATCAGCAATTTTACTTAATCCTTTGTTTGCCCAAATTTTGAAGCCCATATCGTGTTTGCCAGGTGTAAAAGTGCTGTTACCCCAGATTGGTGTAAATTGAGATAACACAGGTATCTCACCTGTATGTTTATGAACCTCATACCATACCATAATCAAGTTTTTAACGAAGGGATTATGTGTTAATGTCTTTAATCCTTTTACTTTAGCTGAATACAAATATAAATTGAGTGGTAGAGGGGATGTCAAGTTCCTTTCCAAACTCATCCATGAACGTGGTGTTTCTTGCGAGAACCAACAAGAGGCAGTTGTAAGTTGGGCAGCCCAATAATACCATTGGAGGTTTGGGAGTTTCAAGCCTCCTCTATCATAGGGGAGATAAAGCAAAGATAAGCGAAGTCTAGCCCGTCTATTTTTCCAAATGAAATTACAGAACATGCTTCTCATCCTCGAAAAAAAATTAACAGGAGGACCAAGAGGAATGGAATGAAAGAGGTAAAGAAATTTCGGGAGGACATTCATTTTAAGTACATTGATACGTCCTATCATGGACATTGGTAACATGGACCATCTATTAACAGATTCAGAAACCGATTCTATTACTGGATTATAATTTGCCTCTACTAAATCGTCAAATTTAGGGGTAATTCTAATACCAAGATAAATGAAGCTATCTCTAACTATTTTGAATGGTGTTTGAACTGGGGGATTTACTCTTTCAGAATACTTAAGGAAAAGAATAGCAGATTTGCCTTCATTAATTTTATAACCGGAAAGTTTACTAAAAAAGGTAATAGTATTAAACAAGTGAGGTAGTGACTGTTCTAAGTGGGATAGAAAAATCACAACATCATCCGCGAATAAGCCTATTCTGTTGTCAATCCCATTTATTTTAATGCCAGTAATATTCGGATTGCTCCTAATGGCAATAGCCAAGGGCTCAATTGCCAACACAAACAGAAGAGGTGAAAGGGGACACCCTTGGCGTGTGCCTCTCAAGAGTTCGAAAGGTTCGGATATAGTATTATTAGTTAGTACTGAGGCGACCGCGTTATTATATAAAACTTTAATCCAATTGGTAAAATAATGACCAAAGCCAAAACGTGCAAGTACTTCGTGGAGATATCGATGCTCAACTCGATCGAACGCTTTTTCTGCATCCAGCGAGAGCACTGCTGTATCCGGATGTTCTGTCTTCGCGTAAATAATATTGAGAACCCTACGGACACAGTGGAAAGCTTGACGTCCTTTAACAAATCCATTTTGGTCTGGATCTGAGAGAGAAGGCAGGTATTTTTCAAGTCTCCGCGCCAATATTTTAGCAATTATTTTAGCATCAGAATTAATCAATGAAATTGGTCGATATGAATCACATTTTGTTGCTGATTTCTCAGGTTTTAGTATCAGAATTATAAGTGCATTACGCAAAGATGGTGGGAGTTTGCCGGAGTTAAAGCTTTCTACAAACATATCTAACAGTGGCGTTGAAAGCTTATTCTTAAAAAATTTATAGATGTCAATAGGCAGCCCATCTGGGCCAGGGGCCTTTCCCCCTTTCATTTTGTCAATTGCTTCCAAAATTTCGGCTGAAGTGATAGGGGAATCTAAATCAGCTTTAGCTTCTTCACTAAGCGAGGGGAGCGTTAACTGATCAAAAAAATCTTGAAAAGATTCTTTAGTAACTAAGCACTCCGATGAGTATAGCTGTGTGTAATATGTTTTAAAAAGTGTATTAATTGTTTGAGGGTCACAATCTCTGTGATAGTTCGTTCATTTTGTTGTGCTTTTAAGCGCCATGCAAGTAGTTTACCTGCCCTCTCTCCCTGGTCATAATAGGTCTGCCTCAGTTTAATTAAGCCTGCCAATGCTTATTGGTAGATAACCTGTTATACTTTGCTTTTAGAATTGCTAATTCTTGTTGTTTTTCTCTATTGTTATCATCAATTATTTCTAATTCAAGTTCCTTTATATCCCTTTCCAGTTTCAAAATCTCTAAATATTGTTTGTTTGATTTATTTCTTGTATAGCCCATCATTTGTCCCCTAATAAAGGCTTTGAAAGCTTCCCATCTTATTGAGGCGGATGTTTCTGTTGTGTTCAACTGAAAATAGTCATCAATATTTTGCCCGACATAGTCAAGAAATTTGGGATTTTGTAACCACTGTGGCTTTAGGCGCCAAAGGGATTTTCTTTGAACAGCAGATGAAGCGGAGTAACTAAGCAGAAGCAGAGCATGGTCGGAAATTAGAATACTCTTATAGATACAGCCATTAACATTAGGAGCAAGCGATTTGGACATAAGAAAGTAATCAATGCGACTATAAGTATCATGTGTAGCAGAATGACAGGAGAACTCTTTCTTAGCAGGGTTCTCTGCTCTCCAAATATCAATTAGGTTAAGCTCCTGCATAAACTGGTGAATTATTTTCCTACCCCTTGCATGCGTTAAATCAATGCCCGAAGAACGATCAAGTTTTGGGTCAAGGGTGCAGTTAAAATCACCCCCAATTATTATGGCCCCCTGTAGAGAAGCAATAAGTAAAAATACATTATTATAAAAGTTTGGGTCATCATTATTAGGACCATATAAATTCACAAGGATCAAGTCTTGGTCTAATAACGAGGCTTGTATAATAATGAATCTGCCCGCTGGATCCAAAACAGACTTCTGTATACGGAGAGGAACAGACTTATGAACAAGCACTGCAATTCCCCTGGAATGTGATGAAAAAGAGCATGTGAATACTTGACCTGGCCATCTTTTCTTCAAACGGCCTGTTTCATTAGAAAGCAGGTGTGTTTCTTGTAAGAAAACTATTTTCGGATGATATTGCTTGAGCCTATTCATAACCTGCTTTACTTTAACTAGTTTCCTTAGGCCTCTAACATTCCAGGAGATTATCTTAAGGTCTAAATTCTTATCTATGTAATAATACTGTAACTATGGCATGGCCCTGATAACATTTTGCCTTTCCTGTGAAAAAGTGCACCTTAAAAGTCAACAAAAAGAACATTAAAACACTCATAACGGCACAAAACTCGTGTCCCTCCCCGTCCCTTGTGATCTAATTTACACAGATACCCCTCCCCACTTGTGGCGACTTGGTTATGTTCACAGATCCTTTAAAAAGGAGCCAGAAAAGAAAAAGAAAACCAAACGTTCTCACTAAGCTTTATAGGCCAATTGCTCCGACCGGTGAATATTGATATGTCACCCAACTCACCCTCATGTCAAATGTGCAAGTAGAAACGTCCAAACCAGATTCACTTGTATTCAGGATAAACAGTTTTTAAACACTATGGCAATGCTCTTAATTGTCTCTCTAAGAAGTATAGGTGTGTTTAGCATTGCGATGTCATCGCGTCCATATTGCTGGCCGTTGTTTACCCGTCCTTCTGCTGACGGACACGGTGAATGAAGACCTCCACCTCCTCTGGCGTGTGGAACAGGTGTCTGCTGCCCTCATGAGAGATCCTCATCTTTGCTGGAAATATAAGTCCAAAGTCCAGGTCTAATTCCCGGAGTTTCTGCTTCACACCGTTATATTGTCTCCGTTGTTTCTGTACCTCCACAGATAGGTCTGGAAAGAACATGACTTGGTGCTCCCGATACATCACTTTTCCTTTTTGTCGAGCTGCTCTCATTACTCGAACTTTGTCCTGATAGTTAAGAAACTTAATGATAAGTGTACGCGGGGGGGTGTTCGGGCTCTGTCGTCCGGGGCAGCCGGTGGGCACGCTCAATAATAACAGGACTCGGAAACGTGTCCGGTCCGAATATTTCCGGCAGCCAGGTTTGAAGGAATGCAATTGCGTCCCCCCCTTCAGTTTTCTCGGGCAGTCCAATCAGCCGAAGGTTCGATCTCCGGTGTCTGTTTTCGAGGTCATCAAGTTTTAGTGTTAGCTCTTGGACTTTCTTTTGAAGGGATTTTTCCTTGCCAGTTAGCGCTGAAATGTCATCTTCAGCTTTGCCGATGCCGACGTTAGCCTCTCTGAAAAAGCACCAATTGCTTCCTTTATCTCTTGGTTGGACGAGACAACTTCACGCAACTGAACAGAGAAGTCAGCTCTCATTAAATGAATGGCGGCTAATATGTTAGCGCCATCGGCTTGGGGGCCTGCGTTAGCATCCTTTGAGTTTACTTCGCCATCCACCGAGGTGTGGTCCATGCTAGCGACGTTGTCATCATCGACGCCACTTGTCGCCATTTCAATCTGGTGGACTATCTTCTTTCTTGGCATTTTTATTCACAACATGAACACGGAGCGATTATTGAACCAAACCAGATGGTTGAGGGTCGACTTGGCAAAATGGAAGTGCTAAATAGAACACACAGGGTCGGAGCTCAAAAACCTACCGCCTCTCAGGTAGACGCCATAACCGGAAGTCCTTAAACATACACATTTAGTTATAAATACTGAGAACATGTCACAATATTGATGTACAATATTATAGTTCAGACTCTTTGACATGGAAACATACACCTTTGACTGTCTGAACATTACACATTTTTGAGGATTTCCAGTGTTATACTGGGCTAGCCTGGTCCTACCAGACTCTCGTACATTTCATTTGTACAGACAGTCTGGCCACTCTCCATAGAAGTGTTAACTTCTGTTGAAGTTTAAAACTATTGGATCTGCCCAGAGCCACTCTGGATCTGCCATAACCAATCGCTAACGTTTGGTCGTGATGTTGGCTTAGCATCACTAGCGTTTGCTTTAGCTCCTTCACCACTAACGGAGTGAGCTGGAAAATCTAACTTTTCTCGAACTCCATGGGGAGGAGGGCCACAACACCATGGCCACCAACAAAACTCAGCAAAGATTGTTCTTGCTCGGGCTTTAACTTCTGGATATTCGGCAGCGTTGCCACAACGGACTGAATGGCTTTGCTCACATCTTTCTTCGCCGCCATTATAGAACTACAACTCAAACTAGCGCACAACCTCAACGTCATCGTTCTCAGCCAGTTCCTCTGTTTGCTGATTGGACCGGTAAAGATTTGACCGGAAAAAACCCAAGAACATACCGCAAACGAAAATTAAAATTGAACGGAAGTACGTAGGAGGACGGAGCCAGGCTAATACTGGGCAGCTCCCATGTTCAAATTCACTATAAATATCTATCTATCACACACACAAACACACACACACACACACACACACACACACACACACACACACACACACACACACACGCACACACACACACACAAACACAAACACACACACACACACACACAGAAATATGAGTGCTATTTCATGTCTGGCAATTCTGTCCTGTCTGTCTAAAATTAAAAAAAAGTATTTATTTGCCAAGGACATTTTTACATATACGAGGACTATATCTTCTGCATTTAGCACATCCTAACTATTTAGGAGCAGTGGACAGCCATAGTCTGTCACTCAGGGACCAACAGTTGTAATGCCAGTACCTTTGTTAAGGGCAATGCAGGTTATGCCCAGCATGTCACACAAGAGGACTAAAAATTCTTCAAAAAGATGCAAAACAACCACAAAGAGATGAAAAACAACTGTTGTGTCATTTGTAGTCATTTAGTGTCTGAATGTCTTGCTGCTATGCAGGAGGGGTCAAAGGCCCACATGTCTGTGCTCAGGGGCCCAGCAGAATTATAATCAAAGAGAAAGAAACATTTATTATCAACCATTGGACAAAATGAACAGACAATATAGAGTAGCAGATTATCTGGGCGCTGTGAGGGTCCAGAAATTGAAAAAGACATTGCTCATAGACTTATAATCATCTCATCATCTAGACTAGTCAGCACAGACAAACTTAGCAACCTAAAGAAAAACCACACTGCAGTCTGTGTAAAGACAAAATAAACCAAGCCCTTTACCTTAGACTGACTCTCAGACATAAAAAGAGAGAGAAATATTGAATTGGAAGCAGTGCAACCATGCAAAAGAGAATTAGCGGCTCAAATTGAAATGTAAATCTTTCATCAGTTTAGGAAGCAGTTGTGATCATTGTCACTGCTTAAAGACCAGCTGGGACAACAAAGAGACTAAGTAAAACAAAAGGTTTGTTCATTCTTTCATTGTTTTTAATCAGTAACACATTTTATTGTGATATGTATACATTGTAGAGGAACACATACTATAAAACAATGTACTGTAAGCACTTTATTCAGCACAGCACTAGTATTTCTGTAACTCACTGTTGACCATGCAGCTGTTGACAGCAATAGCATTTGAGCATTGAGCCAATGGACTTTGCTTTAAACAATTCAATAACAGTGCTATTTGCAAACAGAAGATAAAATTAGATGAGTGGGTATGTGATGCAGCAGTTACATCACCAGAGTTAGTTTCCTTGGAAGTAGTTCAATAAGCACACTATTAATCACTGAATCTATTAGTCTCTATCACCACGCCCATCCCTCTGTCCATCCATCTTTCTGAAAGAATTCCTCTGGTCTGCACAAAGAGAGAGTGAGACACAAAGAAGTTACACGAAATGGCTTCTCATGTGACATTTGCTAAGCCCCACCCCCATTACTTACTGTTGCTACGCTGTCTTGTTGGCCCGTCCATATTTATTTTTAACACAAATTATCTTTCTCTCTCTTCACTATTTTAATGTCTCTTTTGTCTTTTAATCAAGCATGCTGGGTATATATGTGTGTTCACATGAGGAATAATCTCTTACCCAGTGGGAGGAGGAGGAGGAGGACGAGGAGGGGTCTGTAATAGAGATAGTTAATAAAATTTACAGCAGCAGAACAGTTCAAAGAATTATATTTCTGAATTAACAAATAACAACCCAGCAGTTTTCAGAACTATTATTGATAGGCCTATACAACTTGCTCAGCCATTCAATTATGAGCAAAATTAAAATGTTCTGGCAGTGATTATCTTTTGCAACTGCTTATTGAGACGCAGATTCTGAGAGATTTAATAATAAAAAAATATTTTTAATTTTTAATAAATAAAAATGGGGTTAAATATTTCCCTGTTAAATAACAGGAAATTACTGGCAGCAGGTAATGTTTTTTTTACAGTGCCCCCGTAATGTTTTTCAACAGGAATTTACTGTGAATCACAGAAAAAACAGGAAATTACTGGCAGCAGGGTTACCATTAATTTCCTGTTACTTTAACAGTTTATTCCTTTTAATGTTTTTTTTTTACAGTGCACTCCCCCGTAATGTTTTTCACCAGGAAATGATGTTAAATCACCCTTAAGTTTGTTTCCATTAAATATTGCATTTTAAGTGTATTGTTATTTTAGCATAGTCATGTGTACCACTGATTGTAATAGACATATTCTAGCTTGAGTTAATACAAGAATAGGCATAATACATCACATAACACTTAAGTGAAAGAAAACTATCTAGTTCCGTGTTGAAATTAACTTTTTTTATTGTAATACAAAAACTGAAAAGGTAAATACTTACAAATGTAGGCACACATAGATCGGATCAATCACAGAAAAATATATCATGTTCATTGCTGACATCTAAAACACTAGGGGCCCTATTTCAACGATCTAAGCGCACGGCTTGAAGTGCCTGGCGCAGGTGCGTTTAGGGCGTGTCCAAATCCACTTTTGCTACTTTGACGGCCAAAAAAGGGTCCGTGCGCCAGGCGCATTGTTCAAAAGGGTTGTACTTGTGTATTCATGTGTATTCATTAATCATAGGTGTGTTTTGGGCATAACATGCAATAAACCAATCAGAGTGTCATCTCCCATTCCCTTTAAAAGCCAGGCATGTTTGTAGGTGTTTGGAGCATTGCTGTTATGATGGAGGATTTGCACCGTAATATTTGTAATCTTCTGCGTGTGTGTGTGTGCTGCTGCGCGTCTCTGTGTGTGTAGCAAGCATAGTGTGTGCACGCTGTGCACAAGCCTAGGAGCACTTTATTAATGTGCTGTTAAAATAACAATAAATGCTGCACTATTGACTTTAGGCCAGGTTTTTGTTGGTCAATGGCGCGATCACTTTCCGCTGCCTCAAGATAGCAATACACCCAGAATGCACCTGAACATACCTCCCTGTAAGACCAGCATCCCCATGGGCGCACAGATGCGCGCAGGTGCATTTGCTGTTGAAACGCTGTGGGCGCTGGACGGGAAATTGACAGCTGCGTCGGTCTTAAACTAGCAAAGACACTTGCGGCGGGCGTTGTGCTACGCCAAGTGCAAGATGGGTCCTAAACCTCAACATTTAATGTTCCCTGAACTGCTAAAATTCAGCAAAAAAGACTCTAACCAAGGATATTCCCTGTGACTCCTGGTCACTCAAAAATGTTATACATAGGCTCAGATTAATCACAAACACATCTCATGTTCATGGATTAAAAATAGGCTAGTTAAGTAGCAAATACATTTTTAAACCCTAATACATTGTTCAATATAACAAAATACTGAACCTCAACACTTAAAGGGATATTTCACCGCTGGAAAGCTGAATATATCTTTAAATTGGGTCACTTATGTAGCAGAAATGTGAAATCTTTTTTTAAATTGGTGCCTTCTAGGCCAAGAAAAGACTCATATGGATCATATGGATGAAAGACAACAAATCCCAGAATGCACTTCGCTTCGCTGCTTTGAGTCCACTCCCAAGCCACGCCTACCGCTTGACAGACAGGCAGCGAGGCATTCAACTCAACTCAATGTGTTTTATTGTTATTTCAACCATATACATGAAACAACGTTTCATCGTGGCTCAAGTGGTGTTACACATTTAAAATATATAAAAACGACATTATGTAAAAACGACATATGAAACAGGCTACCTTTAGTGCACACACATTATAGGCTCCGTAACGTTCAGCTATACATACTAGCATTAGGCTTGGTGGGCTGTAAACACCGAGTATAAACACAGCCGTGAATTAGCGTGGGATGTAGAATAGTCGCCATGCAACAGTCACAAACTCCAGCGGTTAGCAGTTAGTTGGATACAAATCACCCCATTTCTGCACCAGTCCGTGTTAACACAGCCCACCTTCACGGGTCTTTTACCCAGTGACAGAGCATCTCTAGCTCGGATCGTCGGAGGGCTAGCAGTCCTGGTAGCTGGACAGTCCGGTATGCTGTTGTTCAGCCATGTTTTCCACGAAAAAGTCTCTGAACTCGCGTTGGGAGTTTCGTTGAAGTTGGATGTCGTCCAGTTTGTTGTTTAATGAACGGACACTTTCAATCAGGATTAATGGGACAGGTGGCCGGCTAGCGTTAGCTCGCTCTGGATGTGCCTTTTCCCCGGCTAGCATTAGCTTCCCACCTAGCCGATGAGGATGTCCACTTCCCCGGCTCGGGACATCGAGCGAGACCGCTGGTCTCCGTGCTGGTCTCCGTGCAGGCGAAGCTCTCGTAGTGTGCTGATTATTCCGCGAAATTACGAATCCCACTATAGCAACGCCAAGACCCGCCCTTCAATCACTACTATTGGCCAGGCGTCCAAGGTAACGTGACCCCATTTGTTCAGGTCCTATCCCCTGACCAATCCGCTATCCTAACCTTAACCACTCGAGGTGAAATGCCTAACCCCAACCAATCGAGCTGCTTCGGAGGGCGGGTCTTGGCGTTGCCATAGTGGGATTCGTAATTTTGCTTCGTGGTATACGTGTGCGATAGTTTGAAAGCATATACTTTTGTAAAATTGTGCTGCTAAGAAGAGAGATCCCTGCTTAGCGAGAATTCAAGATGGCTGACATTTTGTTTTTTTCCGGCTGAGATCGGCTCGCTTCGGGTGATGGGCGTGTTTGAAAACATGCAGAAGTAGCTCCTGCTACTGTTTGTAGTTCTATGCCTCTGGTAACGTAATAATCTTCATTTTGCGTCATTGGAGGAATAATTTCCAGACCCCCAATGCAGAGATCTCCCCTCTCAGGGGGAGATGTGGGAGGGAAGCACGGTCATTCAGAAATACTACGGGGTTTCTACCTATACAAAGCTGAATGCTAAATCGGTGTAGTATCCCTTTAATGTTACCCAAACCACTGCAATTCAACATGTATGAATACATTCAAGCCAAGACTTAACACTTCATAGAACTCCTGGTCAATGAAGAGCAATAAACAATAAAAAAAACACTGTCACAGTCTTAGATCACTAACCATTTTGTAAAAGAAAGCACACAATGAGGATCCTTTGGAAAGTCTTGGGTCTGTATGAGAGAGAGAGAGAGAGAGAGAGAGAGAGAGAGAGAGAGAGAGAGAGAGAGAGAGAGAGATGAGTTCCATAATCCAAAATGATATCACATGGCTTGACAAAAGCTAATTTCAGGAACAGAGCACAAAACAGACAGAATAACATAAAATAATAGAAAGTGTGATGAGTAAAATTCATGAAAGAACAAAAACGGAATGGCAAAAGAGCATGGAAGGAGTTCATCATCCTAACTTTGAAAGGCAGCTGAGAATGACTTTCCCCAGCCTCCTGAGTCATTGCTGTTTGAACATATGTGTAATGTCTAACTCACCATTTTCAAATGAAATCCCACTGAAAGACCATGAACCTGCGCAAGAGGCTGGCGACGTGTGAGTTGACAGTTCTTTTTTCCCCTATGCGGCCTTTGTCCCTTTTTCTGGGTTTATACCCACAAAGCGTCTGAAAAGGTATACACTGGTTGAAAATCTAGTAATTCACACATACTAACAGCACAACAAAGATAACAAATGTACATGCACTATCCTCTTGCCTATGAATATTGTAAGTTACACTAAAACTTTCTAAATCAAAGTTAATTGATAAATCCCATCACCAGCCCTGATGAAACCAAGCTTGAGCCACAGCTAGGCCAGAACAAATGCAGGTGTTAACAGACAATATCTTACCTCTGGATGAATTCAAGCGTGCAGGCTGCCCCCTCTTGGTAGTGTAGGTTAAAGATGTAAAAACAGGAAGGAAAAAAAAGAAGCCAGCCCTGTCACAAAGGTGGACTGGATCCCTTCACAAATGATTTGGCCCTCAATGCTGAGCATCCAGCGCTGGAAGCGGCTTCCCATTTCTCCTGAAACAGAAATATTTTAACTCTCACATTTTTGTTTTAGTGTTTTAGTTTAGTTTAGTTTGATACCATTGAATTCACTACATACAATAGATAAATCCTGGGAGATCATCTTGATCAGCAGTGTGATCAGGGATGGTACCCTGCATCTGCATCTGTAATTAAAAACAAATGTAAACATTTATCTATAACTCAATGATAATCAAAACAGCAAAAAAACACAAAATACGGTGCACTATGACAATGCAATTAAAAGAGAATAGCTGTCCACATAGATACTGCACTAGCTCAATCAGTAGTAGCTGTTTTTGCTGGATTTACCTCATTAGGCTAAAACCTACCACATAAAATAGTCACACCAGCATGTCTGGTAGCCCAAACCGCTATAATCCATCAAAGACGAGCAGTTGACATGAAAACATCAAATACAGTCTTAGACCAACTGTCTAGCATCATAAACAGCTATCAGTAAATTGATTTATTTTAGCCATTTGATTTTCAGGATGAACCTGCTTTAACCAAACGTGCACATGGCAAGAATGCCACACAAACCTGACCACGGGAATGCTACTTAAACGTTATAGGCCTAACGTTAGCCTATTATTTATAGATGTAGATCGTATATGAATGGACATTAAAATTTAGCGCATTGTTTTCTAAGATTAATGGACAAACTGTCGACATTTTGCTAACTGGAATCACCTTGGCTCATTAGCAGCTAAATTAGTTAATTTTATGTGGTGCAAGTAGCCTATAGCGTTTAGTACAGACCTACATCAACATCAATGATAGATGTTAAAACTATGCATCGATTTTCAAGAAATTCTAGTTAATCTCACCGGATTATTGTGATTTTGGTCTATAACCACCGCGGTCTTCCAACATGGATCTCCGTGTATTACTTGCAGGTTCAAATGCCTTCTTCTACGCTTCTTCCCAGAATGCAAAAAATACTGTAGGCTATGAACATGTTATTTCACATGGTTGTGCGGTTAAATAACAAAAAAGTGTGTTATTTAACAATGAGGTGTTAAATAACAGAAATTAGGTGTTATTTTATTCCCTAAAAATTGACAGTATGGCGTAGTTATTAAAAATAACAGGTTATTCATGTTGAAATTTGGGTGTAAATTAACTGAAACATTTAACAGTGCACACACATGCACAATTTAAAATGGTTTGTTTAACCACAAGACTAATTTAACCATGTTTAACTGATATATCTGCTTCCTTCCTGCAGGCCCTCTTGGGAAATTTTGTGGTCATAGCAGGTTTACAGAGAAATTAACTTTACTAAAATTGTGCTTCCGGTCAGATAGAACTCATGATATTTTACAACCTCTCAGTTAGACAATACTGTGTTGAAATATTTGATGAAACCAACCTATCTTGCACGTGTTTATAACAGTATCATCAACCTGATCAGGAAAGTGAAGCCAATGCAGAAGTGCCTTAACCCTTGTGTTGTCCTCCTGGATCTAAATTAACACTTTATTTTTATTACAGTTCTTTTATATTTTTGACACATTTTCTGACGTTTTTGTCCCTTTTTTAAAGCACTATTTTCAATGTTTTTGTCACTTTTTTGACGTTTTCGATGCCAATTCTTTTTTGGATGTCAAAGTTAAGTCAGGTTTTAAATCCATTTCAATTTTTTCAAATTATATCAAATTGAATATCCAAAATTCAATGAAAGTAGTGATCAAGTACTTGCAATTCTACTTATCGTTTTGGGTAATTTGGTTAAAAAGAAACCCATATTTCTCTTATAGAAGTTTTGAGAACGGGTCAAATTTGACCCGAGGACAACACAAGGGTTAAACCTGCATTCTATCTAATTCCCAGCAGGGGGCGACTCCACTGGCTCCAAAAAGAAGTCCAGTTCTATAGAAAAAGTCTATGAGAAAATGACCCTACTTATCACTTGATTTATTACCTCAATAAACATTTTCCTACAAACCAATGGGTGATGTCATTGATACTACAACAATTATTTTTTTTACAGTGTGGTGGTAAAATACAGGAACATATTGTTTAGCCTGGAGCAGAAACTGAATGACATCAACCACATCTGCAAAACACGGCTGAGGAGAACAAGGCGCGAGAGCAAACCAACAAGAGCTGTGAGCTTGGCAGAAAAACACACAAGATCTGATTTGAAATCTTTTATTTTGTTAATAAACAATTTGTACTGTGAGTGACAAATTACTGCACATTTCATAAGCACTAACACATACAGTACATTCATTTACACCCCTCAAAGTATGGTAGTTCTGGAAAAGCTTGTTTGGAACATCTGTTGTTCGAGTGAAAATTGTTTCCATCATGTTGACGTGCTCTTCGCTTCTTTAAGATGTGATCTGGTCCTAGATAGAGAGAGAGAGAGAGAGAGAGAGAGAGAGAGAGAGAGAGAGAGAGAGAGAGAGAGAGAGAGAGAGAGAGAGACAGAGAGATGCAAACAATAGTTTTTGGTTCTGTTCAAATTTGCAGTAAGGCTATCATTAATTAAAACAAAGAAGGTGGTCCTCCGTGTGTAATAATGAGAGAGAGAGAGAGAAAGAGAGAGAGAGAGAGAGATGCACTGTAATTTAAATAGCAAACTAATGCACAAACTGTCATCTACTTCTTTCCGAGATGAGCACATACGTCAAAATACATGTATGGATTTTTTTTTTTTTTTTCAAAATGTAGCTCCCTCACACATTGCAAGACAGACAGAGGGAAGGAGATTAATTAAAGGTAAAACAAGCTTACTCTTCACTTGCCACATGCTCCTCGTCTTTTGCGACAGTCTTTTATAAGTCTTTCCAACTCTACTTCTTCTCCTGGAATGTTGTTCTATAACAATATGAGAATAAGCAAAGCATTATTACACACGGAGGACCGCCTTCTTTGTTTTAATTAATGATAGCCTTACTGCAAATTTGAACAGAACCAAAAACTATTGTTTGCATCTCTCTCTCTCTCTCTCTCTCTCTCTCTCTCTCTCTCTCTCTCTCTCTCTCTCTCTCTCTCTCTCTTCTCTCTCTCTTATAAACATGTTTGACATTTACACTTAAACAATCCAATGAGAAAGCACCATGTGAATCAAGGACCTTCTTACAACACAACAAGAAGAAAAGCTCCTTGCAGTTAGTGGACCTTCTTACCGGATCAGAACGCAGAGGATCATCTGTCACCAGAGCGGCTGCGTCAGTAGAAGTGAAGACTGTGATGAGCAGGAAACCCTGCAGACAGCACAGGACCAGCAGCACACTTCTGTCCATGACTGGTGAACTAAAGAGTTTGAAACATGCAGGTCTTTATATACTCACTAATAGCCAATCACTTGCATGCGGACAAAGAGGAAGCTATATAACAGGATACCACACCAATCCTTCACAATATACAATATGTCTTAATGGTGTTTTATAGAAATAGGAAATACTATAGTTAATCAACTCTGAAGCACAATATAGGGAATATAAGCCTCTGTTGGTACATCACAGAAATATAATTTAGCTTTTGAGCAGAAAACTGTGATGACAGACAACGCCTTGCATTCATTTAAAAGTTAAATTAAAATCTAAAATAATAATGAAACATTTTTTATCCAGCCAATGTGAATGTTTAAACATACACATTTAGTTATAAATACTGAGAACATGTCACAATATTGATGTACAATATTATAGTTCAGACTCTTTGACATGGAAACATACACCTTTGACTGTCTGAACATTAAACATTTTTAAGGATTTCCAGTGTTATACTGGGCTAGCCTGGTCCTACCAGACTCTCGTACATTTCATTTGTACAGACAGTCTGGCCACTCTCCATAGAAGTGTTAACTTCTGTTGAAGTTTAAAACTATTGGATCTGCCCAGAGCCACTCTGGATCTGCCATAACCAATCGCTAACGTTTGGTCGTGATGTCGGCTTAGCATCACTAGCGTTTGCTTTAGCCAACTCCTTCACCACTAACGGAGTGAGCTGGAAAATCTAACTTTTCTCCAACTTTATGGGGAGGAGGGCCACAACACCATGGCCACCAACAAAACTCAGCAAAGATTGTTCTTGCTCGGGCTTTAACTTCTGGATATTCGGCAGCGTTGCCACAGCGCTGAAATATTAGATCTCAGTTCAGGGAAGCACTTTGAAACTATTCTATTTTGAAATGTTTTACTTAAAATGTTTTAGTTTGGCAGCTCAGTGAAGCACTTCAAACCTTTTTTTATTCATATTTTTATTTTTATATGCAGTATGATTGTGCTTCAACTAAAAAGTATTTACCTACACTTTATTCTTGTTTAAAATCATTTACATAATATAAATGAATGTATATGGAGCGTGATAAAAAGGTAACCTTGAAATTGTGGCGTTAACGGCGCCGCAAGGAAATATTTGGGTGCACCTAAATAAAAAAAGTTAGGCACACCAGTGCAACCAAGGCAAAAAGTTAGTGTGGAGCCCTGCCCAGGGACCAACAGTTGTAATGCCAGTATCTTCGTTAAGGGCAATGCAGATGTTGCCTAGCATGTCACACGAGGACTAAAAATTCTTCAACAAGATGCAAAACAACCACAAAGAGATGAAAAACAACTGTTGTGTCATTTGTAGTCATTTAGTGTCTGAATGTCTTGCTGCTATGCAGGAGGGGTCGAGGGCCCACATGTCTGTGCTCAGGGGCCCAGCAAAATTATATCAAAGAGAAAGAAACATTTATTATCAACCATTGGACAAAATGAACAGACAATATAGAGTAGCAGATTATCTGGGCGCTGACAGGATCCAGAAAATGAAAAAAATACATTGCTCAATCAGCTCATCATCTAGACTAGTCAGCACAAACTTAGCAACCCAAAGAAAAAACATTTCCTGCTACACTGCAGTCTGTGTAAAGACAAAATACTCAAGCGCTTTACCAAACTGAAATCCCAAGAATTTGACTGACTCTCAGACATAAAAAAGAGAGAGAAATATTGCATTGGAAGCAGTGCAACCATGCAAAAGAGAATTAGCGGTTCAAATTGAAATGTAAATCTTTCATCAGTTTAGGGAAGCAGTTGTGATTATTGTCACTGCTTAAAGACCAGCTGGGACAACAAAGAGACTAAGTAAAACAAGAGTGAGACACAAAGAAGTTACACGAAATGGCTTCTCATGTGACATTTGGAGGAGGAGGACGAGGAGGGGTCTGTAATAGAGATAGTTAATAATAAAATTTACAGCAGCAGAACAGTTCAAATAATTATATTTCTGAATTAACAAATAACCCAGCAGTTTTCAGAATTATTATTGATAGGCCTACAACTTGCTCAGCCATTCAATTATGAGCAAAATTAAAATGTTCTGACAGTGATTATCTTTTGCAACTGCTTATTGAGACGCAGATTCTGAGAGATTTAATAACCTAATTGTAAAAATAGAAATGAATAAAATCTGCATTAAACAAGTTTGGTCTCACCCCCTTAGGTGACAGCAGTCTACATGCTCCTGGTCGCCTACAGTTGGTATATCTTACACGTCTGTTTCCACATGTCTCTCTGTTGTGGTCACCCCCCACCTATAACAAATTGCAATTGTAACAAGGCAAAAATGGGAAAATGGGGTTAAATATTTCCCTGTTAAATAACTGGAAATTACTGGCAGCATGTCATGTTTTTTTTACAGTGCCCCCGTAATGTTTTGCAACAGGAATTTACTGTGAATCACAGAAAATTACTGGCAGCAGGGTTACCATTAATTTCCTGTTACTTTAACAGTTTATTCCTGGTAATGTTTTTTTTTTACAGTGCACTCCCCGTAATGTTTTTCAACAGGAATTTGATGTTAAATCACCCTTTATTTTGTTTCCATTAAATATTGCATTTTAAGTGTATTGTTATTTTAGCATAGTCATGTGTACCTCTGATTTTAATAGACATATTCAAGCTTGAGTTAATACAAGAATAGGCATAATACATCACATAACACTTAAGTGAAAGAAAACTATCTAGTTCCGTGTTGAAATTAAAAAATGGGTCCGTGCGCCAGGCGCATTGTTTAAAAGGGTTGTAATTAGTGTCTTCATTAATCATAGGTGTGTTTTGGGCATAACATGCAATAAACCAATCAGAGTGTCATCTCCCATTCCCTTTAAAAGCCAGGCATGTTTGTACCTTGGAGCATTGCTGTTATGATGGAGGATTTGCACCGTAATATTTGTAATCTTCTGCGTGTGTGTGTGTGTGCTGCTGCGCGTCTCTGTGTGTGTAGCAAGCATAGTGTGTGCACGCTGTGCACAAGCCTAGGAGCACTTTATTAATGTGCTGTTAAAATAACAATAAATGCTGCACTATTGACTTTAGGCCAGGTTTTTGTTGGTCAATGGCGCGATCACTTTCCGCTGCCTCAAGATAGCAATACACCCAGAATGCACCTGAACACACCTCCCTGTAAGACCAGCATGCCCATGGGCGCACAGATAATAATAATAAGTTTATTTGATATAGCACCTTTCACAGACAAAGTCACAAAGTGCTTCACATTGGTAAACATTTGTACAAAACATATTAAGTTCTAAAACCAAAAAGACTAAAAACAATCATTACAACAATTACAGCATGACACCTAAAAATAAAATACATCAATCAAAAGCAAATTTAAACAAGTGCGTCTTCAGCTGCTTTTTAAAAGCTTCAACCGAGACTGCAGAACGTAAGACAACAGGAAGGGCGTTCCACAGGTTTGGAGCCACCGCTTCAAAGGAGCGGTCACCTCTAGTTTTTAAGCGAGTGCGTGGGACAACCAGTAATCCCTGGTTAGAAGACCTGAGGGGCCTGGTTGTAGTGTACAGATGTAGCAGGTCAGATATATAAGCAGGTGCTTGACCATGCAATGCTTTATAAGTTAGAACCAAAACTTTGAATTTGATCCTGAAATTGATCGGAAGCCAATGTAATGAGTATAAAATCGGAGTGATGTGCGACATCCTGCTAGACCTAGTCAGCAGCCTTGCAGCAGAGTTCTGGACTAGTTGCAGACGGTCCTGGGACGACTTGCTGAGACAGGTGAAAATAGAGTTGCAGTAATCAAGCCGAGATGAAATAAAAGCATGAATGATCATCTCAAGCTCAGTAAGTGAAACTGCTCCTCTAAGTTTGGCAATGTTTCTTAATTGAAAGAAACATGTGCGTGTCAAAGATTTGATATGTTGATCCAAGAGCATGTTATTATCGAATATTACACCAAGATTTCTCTGTTTGGACTGAACAGCAGAGGACAGGGAGCCCAGCACCTGACTAATCTTGGAAGCTATAATATCTGGAGCAACTATAAGGACTTCGGTCTTATTTTCATTGAGCTGTAGGTAGTTGTTTGCGAGCCAAACCTTGATCAAATTGAAACATTTAAGCAATTTCAAGACTTTGTCAGTGTCTTCTGGGTCAAACGAGACATACAGCTGGATGTCATCTGCATAGAAGTGATAAGAAATATCTCCAAGTTGGCTAATTATATGTCCCAGGGGGAGCAGGTACAATGCAAATAAAAGCGGACCTAACACAGAACCCTCCGGCACCCCACAGGAAAGGGCCGCAGTTTCTGAGGAATAGGGACCAAGAGACACAGAAAAACAGAAAAACAAATGCACGCAGGTGCATTTGCTGTTTAAACGCTGTGGGCGCTGGACGGGAAATTGACAGCTGCGTCGGTCTTAAACTAGCAAAGACACTTGCGGCGGGCATTGTGCTACGCCAAGTGCAAGATGGGTCCTAAACCTCAACATTTAATGTTCCCTGAACTGCTAAAATTCAGCAAAAAAGACTCTAACCAAGGATATTCCCTGTGACTCCTGGTCACTCAAAAATGTTATACATAGGCTCAGATTAATCACAAACACATCTCATGTTCATGGATTAAAAATAGGCTAGTTAAGTAGCAAATACATTTTTAAACCCTAATACATTGTTCAATATAACAAAATACTGAACCTCAACACTTAAAGGGATATTTCACCGCTGGAAAGCTGAATATATCTTTAAATTGGGTCACTTATGTAGCAGAAATGTGAAATCTTTTTTTAAATTTGTGCCTTCTAGGCCAAGAAAAGACTCATATGGATCATATGGATGAAAGACAACAAATCCCAGAATGCACTTCGCTTCGCTGCTTTGAGTCCACTCCCAAGCCACGCCTACCGCTTGACAGACAGGCAGCGAGGCATTCAACTCAACTCAATGTGTTTTATTGTTATTTCAACCATATACATGAAACAACGTTTCATCGTGGCTCAAGTGGTGTTACACATTTAAAATATATAAAAACGACATTATGTAAAAACGACATATGAAACAGGCTACCTTTAGTGCACACACATTATAGGCTCCGTAACGTTCAGCTATACATACTAGCATTAGGCTTGGTGGGCTGTAAACACCGAGTATAAACACAGCCGTGAATTAGCGTGGGATGTAGAATGGTCGCCATGCAACAGTCACAAACTCCAGCGGTTAGCAGTTAGTTGGATACAAATCACCCCATTTCTGCACCAGTCCGTGTTAACACAGCCCACCTTCACGGGTCTTTTACCCAGTGACAGAGCATCTCTAGCTCGGATCGTCGGAGGGCTAGCAGTCCTGGTAGCTGGACAGTCCGGTATGCTGTTGTTCAGCCATGTTTTCCACGAAAAAGTCTCTGAACTCGCGTTGGGAGTTTCGTTGAAGTTGGATGTCGTCCAGTTTGTTGTTTAATGAACGGACACTTTCAATCAGGATTGATGGGACAGGTGGCCGGCTAGCGTTAGCTCGCTCTGGATGTGCCTGGGCGTGTTTGAAAACATGCAGAAGTAGCTCCTGCTACTGTTTGTAGTTCTTTGCCTCTGGTAACGTAAAAATCTTCATTTTGCGTCATTGGAGGAATAATTTCCAGACCCCCAATGCAGAGATCTCCCCTCTCAGGGGGACATGTGGGAGGGAAGCACGGTCATTCAGAAATACTACGGGGTTTCTACCTATACAAAGCTGAATGCTAAATCGGTGAAGTATCCCTTTAATGTTACCCAAACCACTGAAATTCAACATGTATGAATACATTCAAGCCAAGACTTAACACTTCATAGAACTCCTGGTCAATAAAGAGCAATAAACAATAAAAAAAACACTGTCACAGTCTTAGATCACTAACCATTTTGTAAAAAAAAGCACACAATGAGGATCCTTTGGAAAGTCTTGGGTCTGTATGAGAGAGAGAGAGAGAGAGAGAGAGAGAGAGAGAGAGAGAGAGAGAGAGAGAGAGAGAGAGAGATGAGTTCCATAATCCAAAATGATATCACATGGCTTGACAAAAGCTAATTTCAGGAACAGAGCACAAAACAGACAGAATAACATAAAATAATAGAAAGTGTGATGAGTAAAATTCATTGAAAGAACAAAAAAGGAATGGCAAAAGAGCATAGAAGAGGAGTTCAGCATCCTAACTTTGAAAGGCAGCTGAGAATGACTTTCCCCAGCCTCCTGAGTCATTGCTGTTTGAACATATGTGTAATGTCTAACTCACCATTTTCAAATGAAATCCCACTGAAAGTCCATGAACCTGCGCAAGAGGCTGGCAACGTGTGAGTTGACAGTTCTTTTTTCCCCTATGCGGCCTTTGTCCCTTTTTCTGGGTTTATACCCACAAAGCGTCTGAAAAGGTATACACTGGTTGAAAATCTAGTAATTCACACATACTAACAGCACAACAAAGATAACAAATGTACATGAACTATCCTCAACATGTACTATCCTCTTGCCTATGAATATTGTAAGTTACACTAAAACTTTCTAAATCAAAGTTAATTGATAAATCCCATCACCAGACCTGATGAAACCAAGCTTGAGCCACAGCTAGGCCAGAACAAATGCAGGTGTTAACAGACAATATCTTACCTCTGGATGAATTCAAGCGTGCAGGCTGCCCCCTCTTGGTAGTGTAGGTTAAAGATGTAAAAACAGGAAGGAAAAAAAAGAAGCCAGCCATGTCACAAAGGTGGACTGGATCCCTTCACAAATGATTTGGCCCTCAATGCTGAGCATCCAGCGCTGGAAGCGGCTTCCCATTTCTCCTGAAACAGAAATATTTTAACTCTCACATTTTTGTTTTAGTTTTTTAGTTTAGTTTAGTTTGATACCATTGAATTCACTACATACAATAGATAAATCCTGGGAGATCATCTTGATCAGCAGTGTGATCAGGGATGGTCCCCTGCATCCGCATCTGTAATTAAAAACAAATGTAAACATTTATCTATAACTCAATGATAATCAAAACAGCAAAAAAACACAAAATACGGTGCACTATGACAATGCAATTAAAAGAGAATAGCTGTCCACATAGATACTGCACTAGCTCAATCAGTAGTAGCTGTTTTTGCTGGATTTACCTCATTAGGCTAAAACCTACCAAATAAAATAGTCACACCAGCATGTCTGGTAGCCCAAACCGCTATAATCCATCAAAGACGAGCAGTTGACATGAAAACATCAAATACAGTCTTAGACCAACTGTCTAGCATCATAAACAGCTATCAGTAAATTGATTTATTTTAGCCATTTGATTTTCAGGATGAACCTGCTTTAACCAAAAGTGCACATGGCAAGAATGCCACACAAACCTGACCACGGGAATGCTACTTAAACGTTATAGGCCTAACGTTAGCCTATTATTTATAGATGTAGATCGTATATGAATGGACATTAAAATTTAGCGCATTGTTTTCTAAGATTAATGGACAAACTGTCGACATTTTGCTAACTGGAATCACCTTGGCTCATTAGCAGCTAAATTAGTTAATTTTATGTGGTGCAAGTAGCCTATAGCGTTTAGTACAGACCTACATCAACATCAATGATAGATGTTAAAACTATGCATCGATTTTCAAGAAATTCTTGTTAATCTCACCGGATTATTGTGATTTTGGTCTATAACCACCGCGGTCTTCCAACATGGATCTCCGTGTTTTAGTTGCAGGTTCAAATGCCTTCTTCTACGCTTCTTCCCAGAATGCAAAAAATACTGTAGGCTATGAACATGTTATTTCACATTGTTGTGCGGTTAAATAACAAAAAAGTGTGTTATTTAACGATGAGGTGTTAAATAACAGAAATTAGGTGTTATTTTATTCCCTAAAAATTGACAGTATGGCGTAGTTATTAAAAATAACAGGTTATTCATGTTGAAATGTGGGTGTAAATTAACTGAAACATTTAACAGTGCACACACATGCACAATTTAAAATGGTTTGTTTAACCACAAGACTAATTTAACCATGTTTAACTGATATATCTGCTTCCTTCCTGCAGGCCCTCTTGGGAAATTTTGTGGTCATAGCAGGTTTACAGAGAAATTAACTTTACTAAAATTGTGCTTCCGGTCAGATAGAACTCATGATATTTTACAACCTCTCAGTTAGACAATACTGTGTTGAAATATTTGATGAAACCAACCTATCTTGCACGTGTTTATAACAGTATCATCAACCTGATCAGGAAAGTGAAGCCAATGCAGAAGTGCCTTAACCCTTGTGTTGTCCTCCTGGATCTAAATTAACACTTTATTTTTATTACAGTTCTTTTATATTTTTGACACATTTTCTGACGTTTTTGTCCGTTTTTTAAAGCACTATTTTCAATGTTTTTGTCACTTTTTTGACGTTTTCGATGCCAATTCTTTTTTGGATGTCAAAGTTAAGTCAGGTTTTAAATCCATTTCAATTTTTTCAAATGATATCAAATTGAATATCCAAAATTCAATGAAAGTAGTGATCAAGTACTTGCAATTCTACTTATCGTTTTGGGTAATTTGGTTAAAAAGAAACCCATATTTCTCTTATAGAAGTTTTGAGAACGGGTCAAATTTGACCCGAGGACAACACAAGGGTTAAACCTGCATTCTATCTAATTCCCAGCAGGGGGCGACTCCACTGGCTCCAAAAAGAAGTCCAGTTCTATAGAGAAAAGTCTATGAGAAAATGACCCTACTTATCACTTGATTTATTACCTCAATAAACATTTTCCTACAAACCAATGGGTGACGTCATTGATACTACAACAATTATTTTTACAGTGTGGTGGTAAAATACAGGAACCTATTGTTTAGCCTGGAGCAGAAACTGAATGACATCAACCACATTTGCAAAACACGGCTGAGGAAATAAACTGAGGCGCGAGAGCAAACCAACAAGAGCTGTGAGCTTGGCAGAAAAACACACAAGTTCTGATTTGAAATCTTTTATTTTGTTAATAAACAATTTGTATTGTGATTGATAAATTACTGCACATTTCACATACTGCACTAACACATACAGTACATTCATTTACACCCCTCAAAGTATGGTAGTTCTGGAAAAGCTTGTTTCGAACATCTGTTGTTCGAGTGAAAATTGGTTGTTTCCATCATGTTGACGTGCTCTTTGCTTCTTTAAGATGTGATCTGGTCCGAGAGAGAGAGAGAGAGAGAGAGAGAGAGAGAGAGAGAGAGAGAGAGAGAGAGATGACATGCACTGTAATTTAAATAGCAAACTAATGCACAAACTGTCATCTACTTTTTTCCGAGATGAGCACATACGTCAAAATACCTGTATGGATTTTTTTTTGTGTTTTCCAAAATGTAGCTCCCTCACACATTGCAAGACAGACAGAGGGAAGGAGATTAATTAAAGGTAAAACAAGCTTACTCTTCACTTGCCACATGCTCCTGGTCTGTTGCCACAGGCTTTTCCGACCACAGTAAGCCAATTGGACTTTACTACTTTTCCTGGAGTTTTGTTCTATAACAATATGAGAATAAACAAAGCATTATTACACACGGAGGACCACCTTCTTTGTTTTAATTAATGATAGCCTTACTGCAAATTTGAACAGAACCAAAAACTATTGTTTGCATCTCTCTCTCTCTCTCTCTCTCTCTCTCTCTCTCTCTCTCTCTCTCTCTCTCTCTCTCTCTCTCTCTCTCTCTCTCTCTCTCTCTCTCTCTCTCTTATAAACATGTTTGACATTTACACTTAAACAATCCAATGAGAAAGCACCATGTGAATCAAGGACCTTCTTACAACACAACAAGAAGAAAAGCTCCTTGCAGTTAGTGGACCTTCTTACCGGATCAGAACGCAGAGGATCATCTGTCACCAGAGCGGCTGCGTCAGTAGAAGTGAAGACTGTGATGAGCAGGAAACCCTGCAGACAGCACAGGACCAGCAGCACACTTTTGTCCATGACTGGTGAACTAAAGAGTTTGAAACATGCAGGTCTTTATATACTCACTAATAGCCAATCACTTGCATGCAGACAAAGAGGAAGCTATATAACAGGATACCACACCAATCCTTCACAATATGCAATATGTCTTAGTGGTGTTTTATAGAAATAGGAAATACTATAGTTAATCAACTCTGAAGCACAATATAGGGAATATAAGCCTCTGTTGGTACAGCACAGAAATATAATTTAGCTTTTGAGCAGAAAACTGTGATGACACACAACGCCTTGCATTCATTTAAAAGTTAAATTAAAATCTAAAATAATAATGAAACATTTTTTATCCAGCCAATGTGAATGTTTAAACATACACATTTAGTTATAAATACTGAAAACACGTCACAATATTGATGTACAATATTATAGTTCAGACTCCTTGACATAGAAACGTACACCTTTGATTGTCTGAACATTACACATTTTTGAGGATTTCCAGTGTTATACTGCGCTAGCCTGGTCCTACCAGACTCTCGTACATTTTATTTGTACAGACAGTCTGGCCACTCTCCATAGAAGTGTTAACTTCTGTTGAAGTTTAAAACTATTGGATCTGCCCAGAGCCACTCTGGATCTGCCATAACCAATCGCTAACGTTTGGTCGTGATGTCGGCTTAGCATCACTAGCGTTTGCTTTAGCCAACTCCTTCACCACTAACGGAGTGAGCTGGAAAATCAAACTTTTCTCGAACTCCATGGGGAGGAGGGCCACAACACCATGGCCACCAACAAAACTCAGCAAAGATTGTTCTTGCTCGGGCTTTAACTTCTGGATATTCGGCAGCGTTGCCACAACGGACTGAATGGCTTTGCTCACATCTTTCTCCGCCGCCATTACAGAACTACAACTCAAACTAGCGCACAACCTCAACGTCATCGTTCTCAGCCAGTTCCTCTGTTTGCTGATTGGACCGGTAAAGATTTGACCGGAGAAAACCCAAGAATATACCGCAAACGAAAATTAAAATTGAAGGAAGTACGTGAGGACGGAGCCAGGCTAATACTGGGCAGCTCCCATGTTCAAATTCAATATCAATATCTGTTTCTGTCAGATTGTATCTAGCCATGGAAGTTTATGATTTGATATGCCTGGTTTGTTAGACGTATATCAAAATAACAACATACTTATAGAACAAGAAATAAATAAAATATGTGTTTTAGTCATTTGTGTTAACATTATTACCATTACTGTTCTGAATTTTAAAAGTTTTTTCCAATACATGAGCAATGTTTCTTACGAAATGAAAGAAAGTAAATAAAGAGGAAGTAGGCTACCACTGAAATGAGGAAACACACACACACACACACACACACACACACACACACACAGAAATATGAGTGCCATTTCATGTCTGGCAATTCTGTCCTGTCTGTCTAAAATAAATAAATTCTTTATTTGCCAAGGACATTTTTACATATACGAGGACTATATCTTCTGCATTTAGCACATCCTAACTATTTAGGAGCAGTGGACAGCCATAGTCGGTCACCCAGCAGGGCTCGAGAGTGCGACCAATGTGCACATGCGCCCAAATTTTGTAAGGGTGCGACCAACATTTTTCCTAGGTCGCACCGGTGCACCTAACGTCCTCTCCGCTGTGTTACATGACCCATCCGCGCAGCCCCGCCCCCATTCACTCATACACGGCCACCGTGCAACACGGAGCGACACGCAGTTGCTCCACACTGCGACATTTGTCTACAGTTTTAATTGTTATTAACACAGCTGTATATTGTTAAGCATGAGAGGGAAACCTGTATTTGTACCAGTGTTTCCGCTGGTAACTCTGTTACTGCGGCCGCCGCACGGCGAGAAAAACACAGACGAAGTTATTGAATGCAACTAACTTCAGACGGAGCCTGCTGGACCTGGGCGAGGGACGTGGCCAGAATATCATAATTCATAAAAATGCAGCGCAGTGACGATACAGACATTTCATACACAAGACGTGTGTAACGCCACTGACCCGACAAAGCATTCGACCCGTGCTGGACCCGTTTATAATGAGTCAACCGTCACTCTGTGAGTAGCAGACGCTAAAAGTCCATCGCACTCTCCCTCTCTCTCTCTCTCCCCTTTATTTTGATAGGAAAGCTTAAGACATGAAAGGTGAGAGAGAGGGGGGAATGACATGCAGCAAAGGGCCGCAGGTCGGAGTCGAACCTGGCTCGCTGCGTCGAGAAGTAAACCTCTATATTTACCACCTGAGCTATCCGGGCGCCCTCTTTCTCTTATAACAAGTGAAGCAACTTTCTCAGAGATATAGTTTTTAAATATATCCTAGGCTATTTATTTCAGATAATCTTCATTTACATGTGTTGCAGCTGTATATTTTCAAACTGAAAAGTTTAGTTTAAGTTTTAGTTTAAGTTTATTTAGCAGGACAATGTGCAGTTACATTAAAAAGATGGCTGCACCAGATTTAGCATTATGCTACTTTCCATCTGTAGTCCTCCACAATTAAAATAACATAAGTAAACCCTGTCTTTGCATTTTATTTTAATCACAATCTGTTTTCATAAAAGAGCTTGTGAAAAGTGGCTTTGACTTAAAACGGAACATTTAGCCCACTTAGGCAATGAAATGATAGATCTCAGTTCAGGGAAGCACTTTGAAACTATTATATTTTGAAATGTTTTACTTAAAATGTTTTAGTTTGGCAGCTCAGTGAAGCACTTCAAACCTTTTTTTATTAATATTTTTATTTTTATATGTATGATTGTGCTTCAACTAAAAAGTATTTACCTACACTTTATTCTTGTTTAAAATCATTTACATAATATAAATGAATGTATATGGAGCGTGATAAAAAGGTAACCTTGAAATTGTGGCGTTAACGGCGCCGCAAGGAAAAATTTGGGTGCACCTAAATTTTGTGCTGGTGCACCTAAATAAAAAAAGTTAGGCACACCAGTGCAACCAAGGCAAAAAGTTAGTGTGGAGCCCTGCCCAGGGACCAACAGTTGTAATGCCAGTATCTTTGTTAAGGGCAATGCAGGTGTTGCCTAGCATGTCACACGAGGACTAAAAATTCTTCAACAAGATGCAAAACAACCACAAAGAGATGAAAAACAACTGTTGTGTCATTTGTAGTCATTTAGTGTCTGAATGTCTTGCTGCTATGCAGGAGGGGTCGAGGGCCCACATGTCTGTGCTCAGGGGCCCAGCAAAATTATATCAAAGAGAAAGAAACATTTATTATCAACCATTGGACAAAATGAACAGACAATATAGAGTAGCAGAATATCTGGGCACTGACAGGATCCAGAAATTGAAAAAAATACATTGCTCAATCATCTCATCATCTAGACTAGTCAGCACAAACTTAGCAACCCAAAGAAAAAACATTTCCTGCTACACTGCAGTCTGTGTAAAGACAAAATACTCAAGCCCTTTACCAAACTGAAATCCCAAGAATTTGACTGACTCTCAGACATAAAAAAGAGAGAGAAATATTGAATTGGAAGCAGTGCAACCATGTAAAAGAGAATTAGCGGTTCAAATTGAAATGTAAATCTTTCATCAGTTTAGGGAAGCAGTTGTGATTATTGTCACTGCTTAAAGACCAGCTGGGACAACAAAGAGACTAAGTAAAACAAGAGTGAGACACAAAGAAGTTACACGAAATGGCTTCTCATGTGACATTTGCTAAGCCCCACCCCCATTACTTACTGTTGCTACGCTGTCTTGTTGGCCCATCCATATTTATTTTTTCCATACCCTGCTGATTGATAGCACAAATGATCTTTCTCTCTCTTCACTATTTTAATGTCTCTTTTGTCTTTTAATCAAGCATGCTGGGTATATATGTGTGTTCACATGAGGAATACTCTCTTACCCAGTGGGAGGAGGAGGAGGAGGACGAGGAGGGGTCTGTAATAGAGATAGTTAATAATAAAATTTACAGCAGCAGAACAGTTCAAATAATTATATTTCTGAATTAACAAATAACAACCCAGCATTATTTTTGATAGGCCTACAACTTGCTCAGCCATTCAATTACGAGCAAAATTAAAATGTTCTGTCAGTGATTATCTTTTGCAACTGCTTATTGAGACGCAGATTCTGAGAGATTTAATAACCTAATTGTAAAAATAGAAATTAATAAAATCTGCATTAAACAAGTTTGGTCTTACCCCCTTAGGTGACAGCACCCTACATGCTCCTGGTCTCCTACAGTTGGCATATCTTACACGTCTGTTTCCACATGTCTCTCTGTTGTGGTCACCCCCCACCTATAACAAATTGCAATTGTAACAAGGCAAAAATGGGTGATTGGGTGATAGTGTCAATATTGCAATGAAATTAGTTGTAGGTTCATTTATTTAAAACAATGATATACCTATTAAAATATTTTGTAAAAAGATTTATAAATACAGTACATGCACTTGTACTTGAACAAAACAGAGAACATGAAAATGTGTGCTTTTCCCTTTTGTTATAGCTTTTAGCTATTAAACAGTAGGTATGTTTTTAAAATGCTGGGAGAGCAATAATGTGATGATTCATCCATCTGGTGATCTAAACTGATTCTAAACTCCTCTGAGAAAACTATTTAGATAGTTGGGCTACTTTTCATGCAACCCTGTCTCCTAGAAATTGCATTTAAACACGTTATTTTCAATAGTAGGCTATACGTTTTGAAGGAAACGTAATGCCGGTCAGATTACGTTTTCTATTAATACTATACAATACAATTAATGTATCTGGCAAGTTGCAAAAATGTTACCGCTGAACATAGCGGTGAAATGTTCAATAACCAACAATTCTGAAATTGTAAAAAGAATGGTGACAACAGGATTGTTACATTTTATATGGTTTTGTTTAGGCTTTGGCAGCCCTTGGTTAAGGATAGGAAAATACTGTATATAGATGGAAGACCCACCCACACACACACATGCACAATTTAAAATGGTTTGTTTAACCACAAGACTAATTTAACCATGTTTAACTGATATATCTGCTTCCTTCCTAAAGTCCCTCATAGGAAATGGTGTGATCATACCATGCCAGCAGGTTAACAGAGAAATTAACTTTACTTTTGTGCTTCCGATCAGATAGAGCTCATGATATTTTACAACCTCTCAGTTAAACAATACTATGTTGAAATATTTGATGAAACCAACCTATAGGTACACATACGTATTTATACAGTATCATCAACCTGATCAGAAAAAAAACTCATTTTGGGGCTTAAAAAGTCAAAGGTCTGTAAATCCATTTTTCTAGTACTAGTTTGAAACTAGTCATTCAGTAAATATTGTTGCACTGATAAAACTTAAGAAATTAGATTATCAGCTAATTAAAGACTTAATGAACATATAAAATTAATGATAGGAAAAATCTGCCTGATCAAAGGCAATCAGCAATGTAAACAAAAAGTAAATATAGCTTCACAAGCTGTAATATAACTAAGCTGCAACATCTGGGCCAGAAAAGTGAAGCCATGCAGAAGTGCCTTAAACCTGCATTCTATCTAATTCCCAGCAGGGGGCGACTCCACTGGCTCCAAAAAGAAGTCCAGTTCTATAGAGAAAAGTCTATGAGAAAATTACGCTACTTATCACTTGATTTATTACCTCAATAAACATTTTCCTACAAACCAATGGGTGATGTCATTGATACTACAACAATTATTTTTACAGTGTGGTGGTAAAATACAGGAACATATTGTTTAGCCTGGAGCAGAAACTGAATGACATCAACCACATTTGCAAAACACGGCTGAGGAGAACAAGGCGCGAGAGCGCGAGAGCAAACCAACAAGAGCTGTGAGCTTGGCAGAAAAACACACAAGATCTGATTTGAAATCTTTTATTTTGTTAATAAACAATTTGTACTGTGAGTGATAAATTACTGCACATTTCATAAGCACTAACACATACAGTACATTCATTTACACCCCTCAAAGTATGGCAATTTTTTTTCCATCATGTTGACGTGCTCTTCGCTTCTTTAAGATGTGATCTGGCCCTAGAGAGAGAGAGAGAGAGAGAGAGAGAGAGAGAGAGAGAGAGAGAGAGAGATGCACTGTAATTTAAATAGCAAACTAATGCACAAACTGTCATCTACTTCTTTCCGAGATGAGCACATACGTCAAAATACATGTATGGATATTTTTTTTGTGTGTGTTTTCAAAATGTAGCTCCCTCACACATTGCAAGACAGACAGAGGGAAGGAGATTAATTAAAGGTAAAACAAGCTTACTCTTCACTTGCCACATGCTCCTCGTCTTTTGAGACAGGATCTTTTGACCGGAGTCCAATCTATTTTTTTTCCTGGAGTTTTTTTCTATAACAATATGAGAATAAACAAAGCATTATTACACACGGAGGACCACCTTCTTTGTTTTAATTAATGATAGCCTTACTGCAAATTTGAACAGAACCAAAAACTATTGTTTGCATATCTCTCTCTTTCTCTCTCTCTCTCTCTCTCTCTCTTATAAACATGTTTGACATTTACACTTAAACAATCCAATGAGAAAGCACCATGTGAATCAAGGACCTTCTTACAACACAACAAGAAGAAAAGCTCCTTGCAGTTAGTGGACCTTCTTACCCGATAAGAACGCAAAAAATCATCTGTCACCAGAACGGCTGCGTCAGTAGAAGTGAAGACTGTGATGAGCAGGAAACCCTGCAGACAGCACAGGACCAGCAGCACACTTTTGTCCATGACTGGTGAACTAAAGAGTTTGAAACATGCAAGTCTTTATATACTCACTAATAGCCAATCACTTGCATGCGGACAAAGAGGAAGCAATATAACAGGATACCACACAAATCCTTCACGATATACAATATGTCTTAGTGGTGTTTTATAGAAATAGGAAATACTATAGTTAATCAACTCTGAAGCACAATATAGAGAATATAAGCCTCTGTTGGTACAGCACAGAAATATAATTTAGCTTTTGAGCAGAAAACTGTGATGACACACAACGCCTTGCATTCATTTAAAAGTTAAATTAAAATCTAAAATAATAATGAAACATTTTTTATCCAGCAAATGTGAATGTTTAAACATACACATTTAGTTATAAATACTAAGAACATGTCACAATATTGATGTACAATATTATAGTTCAGACTCTTTGACATGGAAACATACACCTTTGACTGTCTGAACATTACACATTTTTGAGGATTTCCAGTGTTATACTGGGCTAGCCTGGTCCTACCAGACTCTCGTACATTTCATTTGTACAGACCGTCTGGCCACTCTCCATTGAAGTGTTAACTTCTGTTGAAGTTTAAAACTATTGGATCTGCCATAACCAATCGCTAACGTTTGGTCGTGATGTCGGCTTAGCATCGCTAGCGTTTGCTTTAGCCAACTCCTTCACCACTAACGGAGTGAGCTGGAAAATCAAACTTTTCTCGAACTCCATGGGGAGGAGGGCCAGAACATCATGGCCACCAACAAAACTCAGCAAAGATTGTTCTTGCTCGGGCTTTAACTTCTGGATATACGGCAGCGTTGCCACAACGGACTGAATGGCTTTGCTCACATCTTTCTCCGCCGCCATTACAGAACTACAACTCAAACAGCGCACGACCTCAACGTCATCGTTCTCAGCCAGTTCCTCTGTTTGCTGATTGGACCGGTAAAGATTTGACCGGAAAAAACCCAAGAACATACCGCAAACGAAAATTAAAATTGAACGGAAGTACGTAGGAGGACGGAGCCAGGCTAATACTGGGCAGCTCCCATGTTCATATTCAATATCAATATCTATCTATCACACACACAAACACACACACAAACACACACAGAAATATTAGTGCTATTTCATGTCTGGCAATTCTGTCCTGTCTGTCTAAAATTAAAAAAAAAAAATTATTTGCCAAGGACATTTTTACATATACGAGGACTATATCTTCTGCTTTTAGCACATCCTAACTATTTAGGAGCAGTGGACAGCCATAGTCTGTCACTCAGGGACCAACAGTTGTAATGCCAGTACCTTTGTTAAGGGCAATGCAGGTGTTGCCCAGCATGTCACACAAGAGGACTAAAAATTCTTCAAAAAGATGCAAAACAACCACAAAGAGATGAAAAACAACTGTTGTGTCATTTGTAGTCATTTAGTGTCTGAATGTCTTGCTGCTATGCAGGAGGGGTCAAGGGCCCACATGTCTGTGCTCAGATGCCCAGCAAAATTATATCAAAGAGAAAGAAACATTTATTATCAACCATTGGACAAAATGAACAGACAATATAGAGTAGCAGATTATCTGGGCGCTGTGAGGGTCCAGAAATTGAAAAATACATTGCTCATAGACTCATAATCATCTCATCATCTAGATTAGTCAGCACAGACAAATTTAGCAACCCTAAGAAAAACCACTTCCTGTTACACTGCAGTCTGTGTAAAGACAAAATACCCAAGCCCTTTACCTTAGACTGACTCTCAGACATAAAAAAGAGAGAGAAATATTGCATTGTAAGCAGTGCAACCATGCAAAAGAGAATTAGCGGCTCAAATTGAAATGTAAATCTTTCATCAGTTTAGGGAAGCAGTTGTGATCATTGTCATTGCTTAAAGACCAGCTGGGACAACAAAGAGACTAAGTAAAACAAAAGGTTTATTCATTCTTTCATTGTTTTTAATCAGTAACACATTTTATTGTGATATGTATACATTGTAGAGGAACACATACTGTAAAACAATGTACTGTAAGCACTTTATTCAGCACAGCACTAGTATTTCTGTAACTCACTGTTGACCATGCAGCTGTTGACAGCAATAGCATTTGAGCATTGAGCCAATGGACTTTGCTTTAAACAATTCAATAACAGTGCTATTTGCAAACAGAAGATAAAATTAGATGAGTGGGTATGTGATGCAGCAGTTACATCACCAGAGTTAGTTTCCTTGGAAGTAGTTCAATAAGCACACTATTAATCACTGAATCTATTACTCTCAGTGGTGTAGTCTACGTGATACGCAGGTATACGGCGTATACCCACTAGGAAAAGTCAAGGATTTCCGTATACCCACTTACAAAAGCGCGATGATACGTAACAACATTGTTTGTGACAGAACTTTCTCACTTTCATTCATAAATTCACCCCGTCTGTGTTTGGACCTGGATCTGACGTGAAGTCACTTAACGTTACTAATGCTGCATTCCAGGCAACCCGTAACTCGTGTTTTCACAACCTTCTACCCGTGAAAGTGCACTGGAATGGCCGTCCAACCCATAATTTACTACCCGTGAACTCGTACCAGATTTTGTACTCCCAGTTACAGTTTTTGACGTCACACACACATAAACAACAATGGCGACCCCCTGTTGATGCGGTACAGACGCCGGTGAAATAGAAATAAATAGACATGAATAGACAACGTAAAGTAATTCCGCACATTGTAATCAAAACAATACACACACAATTGTGTACTACTACAGGTTATGTTTATTAAAAAGCCCAATATATGTCGCTGACTAGAAATCGCTAGTATCAGCTAGCACTAGCTAACGTCAGCGTAGCCACTAGCTAACGTTAACGTCAGCGTAGCCAGTAGCTAACGTCAACGTCAGCGTAGCCCAACCCGAACCCTGGAACGCTACCAAGTCGTGAGTCGTGGCTTGAAGTCGTAACTTACAGGCTAAAAATTGTGTCTGGAACGCAGCATAAGCAACAAGAAGTTGCATTCTTTGCGCGGTCTTTCCTTTCTCGCAACTAGGTAGAGTTTGAACAAAGTTTTATAAGTAATGAGATATGAAACATTACTAAACAGACCGAAATAACACTTAAGTGTTTTCAAAAGTCTGTCCCTGAAGCTACTGCCACGTCGGGTGATACTGCAGCTGCCACAGATCATGATGACCCGATCGTTAACGTTACCGTTACAAAAAACCAGCCCGAAAATCCTACCGCAACGTTACTGTTACCTGGTAAGTGAGAGTAGCTTATATGATACCGTGTGTGTGTGTGTGTGTCTGTGTGTCTGTGTGTCTGTGTGTGTCTGAGTACTGCAGTAAACAGAATACAGTGTTTATATGTCCTTGTGTCAGATGATGAGTGAGACAGTGAGAACTCCTGGCCTTCATTAGGTCAATGAATATATGCAATATTAGAGTAAATTCTTAAATCTTAAATATGCATTGCTTTACACAATTAAATTACTATATGGTAATTTTAGTTAGCAATGGTCAGATAATTAACTAAAATAGAAACAGTGGAGCTTTTTTCTCCTTTTGTCTGCTTTTTATGCATTTGTTAGCCATGGTGTTGAAGATTGTAAACAGTTAAATACTTTTGAGTAAATGTAGGCCCTTATCAGCAGATTTTACTGCTAATCGGTATGATGATGCTAATTATTAGTCATGGTTTTGTGTGGTAGTGTAGGGGTGTCGGTTAAATGGCTCATTTGTGTGGTGTGATGTCCTGTTGCGTTCAGGTTTGGTTGCGTTTCTCAAAAAGTTAAATCTGTCTTATCTTTTCTCAACTCAGTGTTGTTTTTCCAGGACTTTAAATAAACGCCATCAATACTTAAACGTCTGTTGCCCGTGTACAGTTCGTATTCAGAAACGTCACAGTACCGACTGTCCCAGATAGCAATTTATCTTTGGCCCAAATGTGGCCCACATATGTAGTTCTCTTATGGCCCACATTTGGCCTTGAATGACGGCGCTGACCTCAGGTGAGTGTGGCTCCCGAAACTCAGCCACAGGTCCCCCTAATGTGGCCCACATATGGCCCACATATGCAGTTCTCTTATGGCCCACGTTTGGCTGAATGACGGCGTTGACTCAGGGTGAGTGTGGCTGCCGAAACTCAGCCACAGGTCCCCCTCATGTGGGCCAGATCTGTAGCCCAAATATGGCCCACATATGCAGTACTCTTATGGCCCACATTTGGCCTTGAATGACGGCGTTGACTCAGGGTGAGTGTGGCTGCCGAAATTCAGCCACAGGTCCCCCTTATGTGGGCCAGATCTTTAGCCCAAATATGGCCCACATATGCAGTTCTCTTATGGCCCACATTTGGCCTTGAATGATGGCGTTGACTCAGGGTGAGTGTGGCTGCCAAAACTCAGCCACATGTCCAACTTATATGGGCCATATGTCTGGTGTGTTGTGGATCAGGTGTGGGCCAAATCACAGCCAGAGGAATTTACCACAGCTTTACCTTAAATTGGCCAGATGTCAGGCATCTCAAGGGCCAGATGTGTACCAGATCAAGGCCATACCATAAGTTTACCCTACATCACCATATATCTGGCATGTTGTGGCCAGAGGAAATTTACCACAGCTTCACCTTAAACCACCAGTTTTGCATTACCAAAATACCTAGCCCAACAAGGCTATAATGGGTTCTTCCCTGGCCTATGCCCCATCCCACCACCAACTCTGGTAGTTTGGTTCAGTAGTCCTACTGACAAACTTGCAGACCAGCAAAGGTTACTGAGAGTTTTAATATCGAAATGTAAAAGACTACAGATAGTTACCCAGTTTAAAATGTAACTATTTTAATTACTCTATCAAAGTAGTGAAACTTATTACATCCGATTACTTTTTAGTATTAGTATTCTAACATGTTTCAAACCGGGCTATACAGCTGAATAACTGTATTTAAACCAGGCAGTTTAAACCTCATGATTGTACCAACATAGTCAGACTTGCAAAAATGCAATGCATTATCTACATATAAGCTTCTCAAAAAGAATATTTTCATATGTAACTCCATTGTAATCACCGATATTTGATAAGTAATTCTAAATGAATTACATTTTTCCTCAGTGACTCTAGCAGCTAAAACATTTATTTTGCTCTTGAACAGTGATCTATAGAACCCAGGATATTACTGAACCAGCAGCTATCAGGGTGTGGTGGATGACTTATGTGCATTCACAGACTCAAGCAGTTAAGAAGAATGTAACCACAAGTTGTGATACTTGCTAGCCCTAACCCTGCACCCAGAGAACATCTAGTGCACACTCAGTTATTGCAGTAATGAAAATCAGACAGGTGTATGGTAAAAGTTAGCTTGAAAATAAAGTGTTTAGGCAGCTTTGACTGAATTTTGTAATTCTTTTTATTTGCATGTGCTCCTCATACATAACTAATATATCTATATATCTATATCTATATATATATATATATATACATATATATATCTATATATATATAACTCTGGAGTGGATAAAGAAAGATAATTAACCAACAAAAGCAAGTGAAATCTACAATTAACAAAAAGAACAATTTTTAGACCAGGTTATTCGTTGCACGCTGCCTGGCACGCCGTCCTCCATCTCTATCTCCAGCAAGATGAAGCCATCTCTTAACCCATTGCTCAACTTCTTGGTCAGTGGATGTCGCAGTCAGGCGGTTTCTTCTCACTGCCTCTAAAATGAGATACAGCAAGAATACCGTTGCATGGTTAGATTTAGTATCCTAAAAATGTTGTCAGAAGTTATACTTTTTTGTAGGCTTACTGAAGTCACCTTGCTTTCAGAAAAGATTTTACTCTAACAAATGGACCAACTACATATACATCATATCCATACTGTTGTCAAACAATCCAAAACTGTGAAAAGTGGAAAGCAGCAACCGTGGGACTTAAAAAAACATAAGTATGCTGTAGCTTCAACTTCCACCTCTTTTACTTCTGACAGTACCACTACTACAAGCAGTACAATGCGCTAAAAGTTAATGAAATCTGTGACAAATTCCCACACCACCAAGACTCACCATTGATTATTCCTTTAAGAGTAAGGGTCTTAAACGCTCCTTTGCCATTAACTCCTTTCCAGTTCAGCTGTCTGGCAACTTCATTGGTCAAGAGGTATCCCATCATCCTCCAAACAGTATCCTTGACAGCTGTACCCCCTCTTTGTGCCAAGGTAGTTGTCTAATAGAAAAGGGAAAAGGCACCAGTAATTCGTTCGTAACATAGTGTAACATAAAATAAAAGTTACTTCAAAGTTTATATATAAAATTTAAATATGCATTTTCATGCTTTAACTTATTTTATCCTTATTATGTTTATTGAAGATGCTTGTGATTAATACATTTCGTCTTGTAGCCTTTTCAATGCTATTTTATACTGTACAATGTTCTACATCTTGTGACATTGCACTTTCAAAGCCATCTTCAGTTTAGCATTAGCTTTTTAAAAAACCTTTACCAGTAGGTACCTGTCATTTTAATCTTAATCTTATTTAATAGCATTTCATTATTTAATGCAACTCAAACACAGTACATTCAACATAAAAAACGGCATTAATGTATAACTGCACATAAAGAAAAGATGAATAGAATATAGACCAGGGGTCACCAACATGGTGCCCACCAGCACCAGGTAGCCCCCAAGGACCACATGAGTAGCCCTCAGGCCTGTTCTAAAAATGAAAAGTGAATATTGATATTATCTGTTAAACAGATAATATCAATACGGTATTCAATTTTCATATCATTGTTGATAATTATTGTGAGAAATCATTAACATGATCAGTGTCTTCACATAGATGAGTATCATTAATCATTAATAATCGTATATAACTAAAGGCAAACTGAGCACATTTTTTATTTCAGAAGAGTGTATCAAACTGGTAGCCCTTCGTATGACTTAGCTCTCAGTTTCAAAAAGGTTGGTGACCCCTGATATAGCTAGCTAGACGGTGCCGTTGATTACAGATGAACAGTGAACTCAGCATGAATGACGGAGGACCTTAACATTTTCCGTGATTGTAAAAAAACAAAACAAAAACAGCCAATGTCGAAAACGCGACTTCTGGTGCCAGTGTACTGAGACCTTATACATATAACGGCCTCCTGTTAACCAGCTTTCCACGTTAGAAGAAGAGAAAAAAAAGAGTGGTTGGGGGACTTTGCGCGGCAAAGAAGAAAAAAGCGCCATTAGCGCGGCTGCTGAACTTAACTGTAAACACCTTACATTTAAGGGATAATGGCAAAAATGCAAAAAAAAATTCTTAATATCGACAAACGTTGGTTTAAAGATTTTATATGTATACCGCCCTGTCTTTTCGGGAGGGTCAGTTTGAAGACCAGTAACGTTATGTCAACTAAAATACTATCTAGAACATTAACTGAGTTCAAATAAAAACAAACTGAATACCGCGATTCGGGCATTTCTTGTGCTTTATAAAATAAAAAAAATCAACACATTTCTAGTATACGCATATGACGGTTTAATAAAAGAACTTTGAATTAATTTAGAGATATACTCACACAGTAGAGTTGCTTGGTGCTCCTTCGCTCGCTGTCAAGAGGAAAAGAAAGAAAATCCGCCCGTGACCTAGAGCTGCCGTTAGACGTGTCCACGTCAGGACGTGCCTCGTCGTGGCCCGCCTATTTTTTGCCTTACGCTGCCTCTGATTGGTCTATTCTAACCCTAACCAATCCAATTTTTTTACATTTAAACTAGGTTACTTTATTGGTTAACCTTTGCTTTATGAATCCACATAAATTAGATCAATTGATTTTAAATTGTTTGTTCATTTAGTCAAAAGTGTTACCATGAGGAGTGACTGATGGTAGCAGGGACATTAAATATGTATTTTACAAAATTAAAGCTACCTCAAACCATGTTGCTAATCATGCTAAACTCACTAAAATATGTAAATTAATCAATTTTTTTTCACATTTCTCTTTTTATAAAATAAGTCATTCCATTATGTTATCCACTTCATAAATACTAGCTAATAGCCTTGCATGGAATTATGAGATAAATGAGACATTTTAAAGGGACAGCATTTTACCAAGTGTCTTACATGGATGTATTAAGAGAACTGCATACAATGTTCGGCAGGAAGCCCGTACGTTCCAATGAGAGTGCTCAAAAGTGCATAAAGCCATAGACAGTATATAAAATGGGCCGACAGATCCCGTTGCTCTGGACGGAGACGAGTGTAGTCTATTAGAAGCACTTTTCCGGTGATGGTTGAGCATTACTGAGCGTTACTGCGCAGCCTCAAACTGAGCTTGATGACGTAGATGAGACGTGAGCAACGTGTCTGAACGTTGTAAGTCTTCTGGTAGCTGTGCCAAGAGAAATCTCAATCATTCCCAATCTATCAGAGACGGAGAGCGTAGGTATATGTAAGGAGATAACATAGGCACAGGATAATTATTGATAACTAAAATGCTAGTTAACATTAGTAATTAAACTAAACAGCTGATGTAAGTCCAAACTGCCTGTGAGCTTCTCCTGTACTGTACGGTAATTCATCTATGCAACGGTGAGTTATGACCCAACCGTTAGCCTATTTTTATAAAAACGTCTGCTACGGAGCCATAACGTGAGGTACAAGGTAATGGAGCCTTTCATTCACTCACATTGTCGTGTTTCTTTAGAAATAAACAATTAACAAATGAAGTCTTTAAACGCTTCAGATATAAAGTTATTGGCCAAAATGAATGGCAGTCAATGGGGGGGGGGGGGGGGGGGGGGGGGTGGTTTGGGTAGCATAAAATGGCGCCATAGCGGCTTCGCTCTGAGGAGGCAGGCTTGCCCCTTTGCATAAAGCAAATGGAGCTTGCATCTTCCGCATTGTTGGCCCATGACGTCACGATGGATACGCACACTAGCTTTTTTCTAAGCCTGGAGACAGAACAGTGGGCAAATAAATTAAAATTAAAAAGAAATGAAAAAACTTCTTTGGACATATAGTTATCATTCATTTGAAGGCAAGGGGAAAAATGCTATCTAAAATTAACAAGTAAAGTAAAAAGTAAAAATATAAATGAACTAATAATGATGGAAAAATGCTTTTAATTCAACCTTCTGTAGGTATCTAAAGGAAAAATGTTTCCTTTTTATTAAGTCTTAAAACTGTTTGGAATTGATTGATTTGAAAAAAAAATGTAATTAAAGATTTATAAAACTACATTTCTTATTAATTATTTAAATAAAATATTAATTAACTCATAGATTGTCTTTCTACATTTATTTAAGGAGAAAAAACATACAATTATTACAGTAAAAGTCAATAATTAAAAGATTTGTCTATTCCAGTGTCATACGAATATTCTGCTGTTGTAGTCAATCTTCAACATTTTATGCATTTTGTGGTCTGAGATGCTTTTGTGCACATGCACCACTGTGGCTAATTGATTTGATGACACCAGTGCAGTGTCATCATGGGCCAGTGTCAATCAAAATAAATAATATAAATAGCCTAGATTTATTTGCCTCATGACATTACTATGTACAGGACATAACTCTTTCCCAGTGTATCATATTAAGGCTATCTGCTCTACAAGACAGGCCAGCATAGGCCTACTCCATAAAATTCTGTCTGGCTCACACAGCCCTTGTTGTAACCCTGACTCTTTACATTGGTAACACATGTGGCCCAAACAACATTTGCCACAAGCAGTCTCCTTACATTTGGGCCACGCCTGGCCCACATGACAGTTGCCGTAACCCAGGTTGGGCTTAGCTCCTTATAGTTGGGCCACGTCTGACCCATACGACACTCGCCATAAGTTAAGTCAGGCCTGGCTCATTTCATTTGGGCCACATCTGGCCCAAATGACAGTTGCCGTAACCCAGGTTGGGCTTAGCTCCTTATAGTTGGGCCACGTCTGGCCCATACGACACTCGCCATAAGTTAAGTCAGGCCTGGCTCATTTCATTTGGGCCACATCTGGCCCACATGACAGTTGCCATAACCCAGGTCGGGCTTGGCTCCTTACATTTGGGCCAGGTCTGGCACAGATGACCCTCACCGTAACCAAGGTTGGGACCGGCTCCTTAAATTTGGGCCACATCTGGCCCACACGACACTCACCGTAACCCAGGTCAGGCTTGGCTCCTTATAGTTGGGCCAGGTCTGGCCCACATGACACTTGCCATAAGTTAAGTCAGGCCTGGCTCATTTCATTTGGGCCACATCTGGCCCACATGACACTCGCCATAACCCAGGTCGGGTTTGGCTCCTTATAGTTGGGCCACATCTGGCCCACATGACACTCACCGTAACCCAGGTCGGGTTTGGCTCCTTATAGTTGGGCCAGGTCTGGCCCACATGACACTCACCGTAACCGAAGTCGGGGCCGGCTCCTTAAATTTGGGTCACATCTGGCCCACACGACACTCACCGTAACCCAGGTCGGGCTTGGCTCCTTATAGTTGGGCCAGGTCTGGCCCACATGACACTCGCCATAAGTTATGTCAGGCCTGGCTCATTTCATTTGGGCCACATCTGGCTCACATGACAGTTGCCGTAACCCAAGTTGGGTGCGGCTGGTTACAAGTGGGCCACATCTGGCCCACTCGACATTTGCCATTGCCGGAACTGAGCCGTAAGTGCCAAAAGTGGCCCAAATTTGGCCCAAATGTGTCTGCTATCTGGGGTATGGGGTGTCGCTCTGGGACAGGCGAGTATGAGGCTGGGAGGGGAAAATCACAGTATACTCACTACAAAAAATAGACTACACCACTGGTTACTCTCTATCACCACGCCCATCCCTCTGTCCATCCATGCTTCTGAAAGAATTCCTCTGGTCTGCACAAAGAGAGAGTGAGACACAAAGAAGTTACACGAAATGGCTTCTCATGTGACATTTGCTAAGCCCCACCCCCATTACTTACTGTTGCTACGCTGTCTTGTTGGCCCGTCCATATTTATTTTCAACACAAATTATCTTTCTCTCTCTTCACTATTTTAATGCCTCTTTTGTCTTTTAATCAAGCATGCTGGGTATATATGTGTGTTCACATGAGGAATAATCTCTTACCCAGTGGGAGGAGGAGGAGGAGGACGAGGAGGGGTCTGTAATAGAGATAGTTAATAAAATTTACAGCAGCAGAACAGTTCAAATAATTATATTTCTGAATTAACAAATAACAACCCAGCAGTTTTCAGAACTATTATTGATAGGCCTACAACTTGCTCAGCCATTCAATTATGACCAAAATTAAAATGTTCTGACAGTGATAATCTTTTGCAACTGCTTATTGAGACGCAGATTCTGAGAGATTTAATAATAACAAATTATTTTTAATTTTTAATAAATAAAAATGGGGTTAAATATTTCCTTGTTAAATAACAGGAAATTACTGGCAGCAGGTAATGTTTTTTTTACAGTGCCCCCGTAATGTTTTTCAACAGGAATTTACTGTGAATCACAGAAAAACCAGGAAATTACTGGCAGCAGGGTTACCATTAATTTCCTGTTACTTTAACAGTTTATTCCTTTTAATGTTTTTTTTTACAGTGCACTCCCCCGTAATGTTTTTCACCAGGAAATGATGTTAAATCACCCTTAAGTTTGTTTCCATTAAATATTGCATTTTAAGTGTAGCCTATTGTTATTTTAGCATAGTCATGTGTACCACTGATTGTAATAGACATATTCTAGCTTGAGTTAATACAAGAATAGGCATAATACATCACATAACACTTAAGTGAAAGAAAACTATCTAGTTCCGTGTTGAAATTAACTTTTTTTATTGTAATACAAAAACTGAAAAGGTAAATACTTACAAATGTAGGCACACATAGATCGGATCAATCACAGAAAAATATATCATGTTCATTGCTGACATCTAAAACACTAGGGGCCCTATTTTAACGATCTAAGCGCACGGCTTGAAGTGCCTGGCGCAGGTGCGTTTAGGGCGTGTCCAAATCCACTTTTGCTACTTTGACGGCCAAAAAAGGGACCGTGCGCCAGGCGCATTGTTCAAAAGGGTTGTACTTGTGTATTCATGTGTATTCATTAATCATAGGTGTGTTTTGGGCGTAACATGCAATAAACCAATCAGTGTCATCTCCCATTCCCTTTAAAAGCCAGGCATGTTTGTACCTTGGAGCATTGCTGTTATGATGGAGGATTTGCACCGTAATGTAATCTTCTGCGTGTGTGTGTGTGTGCTGCTGCGCGTCTCTGTGTGTGTAAGAAGCATAGTGTGTGCACTATGGCGTTATTTTTTAGTCAAAAGTTATGAGCGTGTAAGACATGCTCACGAGCACATTATGTTATTTCACACGCGCAAAAATGAACCTTCAGCTGGCATGATAAAAGTACTCGCGCACAAATTCAACAACCGAAAGGTGTAGGTAGCTGCGAGCGAGCGCCTGGCTACTCTTACTCTGCTTGTACAGTGGAATCCTGCTCGCGCGCAGCGGCCTTCTGCTCGCGGAGTGCTGTTTTGCTCGCAGAGAGGATTTCTGCTCGCTCGAGTACATGACTTTTGACAATTTGGGGGCGGAAACCAAGGAGGGCACTGACCCTCTTACGATTGGTCACTTTCACACAGGGACATCCTTGATTGACAGCTCTCATTACAGGAAGCACGGAGTCACAGTATCTGACGGAGTTCAGTCATTCAGTTAACACTGCACAGTGGACGGAATGGCGGCGACACCTGAAGATGTAGATGTAAGTGATATTGATGATATGATGGGGGCTGTGTGTTTGACATTGTTATAGCAATTTAATCTGAAATTTGTTGAGAATAAACTCATTAAATATTGAGAATAAAGTCGTTGTATTTCAAGTTTTTTTCTCAATATTTAATGAGTTTTTTATCGAAACACAGCGACTTTATTCTCAATATTTAATGAGTTTATTCTCAACAAATTTCAGATTAAATTGCTATAACACTGTCAAACACACAGCCCCCATCATATCATCAATATCACTTACATCTACATCTTCAGGTGTCGCCGCCATTCCGTCCACTGTGCAGTGTTAACTGAATGACTGAACTCCGTCAGATACTTTGACTCCGTGCTTCCTGTAATGAGAGCTGTCAATCAAGGATGTCCCTGTGTGAAAGTGACCAATCATAAGAGGGTCAGTGCCCTCCTTGGTTTCCGCCTCCAAATTGTCAAAAGTCATGTACTCGAGCGAGCAGAAATCCTCTCTGCGAGCAAAACAGCACTCCGCGAGCAGAAGGCCGCTGCGCGCGAGCAGGATTCCACTGTACAAGCAGAGTAAGAGTAGCCAGGCGCTCGCTCGCAGCCACCTACACCTCTCGGTTGTTGAATTTGTGCGCGAGTACTTTTATCATGCCAGCTGAAGGTTCATTTTTGCGCGTGTGAAATAACATAATGTGCTCGTGAGCGTGTGTTACACGCTCATAACTTTTGACTAAAAAATAACGCCATAGTGCACGCTGTGCACAAGCCTAGGAGCACTTTACTAATGTGCTGTTAAAATAACAATGAAATGCTGCACTATTGACTTTAGGCCAGGTTTTTGTTGATCACTTTCCGCTGCCTCAAGATAGCAATACACCCAGAATGCACCTGAACACACCTCCCTGTAAGACCAGCATGCCCATGGGCGCACAGATGCGCGCAGGTGCATTTGCTGTTGAAACGCTGTGGGCGCTGGACGGGAAATTGACAACTGCGTCGGTCTAAAACTAGCAAAGACATTTGCGGCGGGCCTTGTGCTACGCCAAGTGCAAGATAGGGTCCTAAACCTCAACATTTAATGTTCCCTGAACTGCTAAAATTCAGCAAAAAAGACTCTAACCAAGGATATTCCCTGTGACTCCTGGTCACTCAAAAATGCTATACATAGGCTCAAATCAATAACAAACAAATCTCATGTTCATGGATTAAAAATAGTTAAGTAGCAAATACATTTTTAAACCCTAATACATTGTTCAATATAACAAAATACTGAACCTCAACACTTAAAGGGATATTTCACCGCTGGAAAGCTGAATATATCTTTAAATTGTTTAAAAAAAAAACTTATGTAGCAGAAATGTGAAATCTTTTAAATTGGTGCCTTCTAGGCCAAGAAAAGACTCATATGGATCATATGGATGAAAGACACCAAATCCCAGAATGCACTTCGCTTCGCTGCTTTGAGTCCACTCCCAAGCCACGCCTACCGCTTGACAGACAGGCAGACAGACAGACAGCGAGGCATTCAACTCAACTCAATGTGTTATTATTTCAACCATATACATGAAACAACGTTTCATCGTGGCTCAAGTGGTGTTACACATTTAAAATATATAAAAACGACATTATGTAAAAACGACATATGAAACAGGCTACCTTTAGTGCACACACATTATAGACTCCGTAACGTTCAGCTATACATACTAGCATTAGGCTTGGTGGGCTGTAAACACCGAGTATAAACACAGCCGTGAATTAGCGTGGGATGTAGAATGGTCGCCATGCAACAGTCACAAACTCCAGCGGTTAGCAGTTAGTTGGATACAAATCACCACATTTCTGCACCAGTCCGTGTTAACACAGCCCACCTTCACGGGTCTTTTACCCAGTGATAGAGCATCTCTAGCTCGGATCGTCGGAGGGCTAGCAGTCCTGGTAGCCGGACAGTCCGGTATGCTGTTGTTCAGCCATGTTTTCCACGAAAAAGTCTCTGAACTCGCGTTGCGAGTTTCGTTGAAGTTGGATGTCGTCCAGTTTGTTGTTTAATGAACGGACACTTTCAATCAGGATTGATGGGACAGGTGGCCGGCTAGTGTTAGCTCGCTCTGGATGTGCCTTTTCCTCGGCTAGCATTAGCTTCCCACCTAGCCGATGAGGATGTCCACTTCCCCAGCTCGGGGCATCGAGCGAGACCGCTGGTCTCTGTGCTGGTCTCCGTGCTGGTCTCCGTGCTGGTCTCCGTGCAGGCGAAGCTCTTGTAGTGTGCTGATTATTCCGCGAAATTACGAATCCCACTATGGCAACGCCAAGACCTGCCCTTCAATCACTACTATTGGCCAGGCGTCCAAGGTAACGTGACCCCATTTGTTCAGGTCCTATCCCCTGACCAATCCGCTATCCTAACCTTAACCACTCGAGGTGAAATGCCTAACCCCAACCAATCGAGCTGCTTCGGAGGGCAGGTCTTGGCGTTGCCATAGTGGGATTCGTAATTTTGCATCCCGGTGGTATACGTGTGCGATAGTTTGAAAGCACATACTTTTGTAAAATTGTGCTGCTGAGAAGAGAGAGCCCTGCTTAGCGAGAATTCAAGATGGCTGACATTTTGTTTTTTTCCGGCTGAGATCGGCTCGCTTCGGGAGATGGGCGTGTTTGAAAACATGCAGAAGTAGCTCCTGCTACTGTTTGTAGTTCTTTGCCTCTGGTAACGTAAAAATCGTCATTTTGCGTCATTGGAGGAATGATTTCCAGACCCCCAATGCAGAGATCTCCCCTCTCAGGGGGACATGTGGGAGGGAAGCACGGTCATTCAGAAATACTACGGGGTTTCTACTGATACAAAGCTGAATGCTAAATCGGTGAAGTATCCCTTTAATGTTACCCAAACCACTGAAATTCAACATGTATGAATACATTCAAGCCAAGACTTAACACTTCATAGAACTCCTGGTCAATAAAGAGCAATAAACAATAAAAAAAACACTGTCACTGTCTTAGATCACTAACCATTTTGTAAAACAAAGCACACAATGAGGATCCTTTGGAAAGTCTTGGGTCTGTATGAGAGAGAGAGAGAGAGAGAGAGAGAGAGAGAGAGAGAGAGAGAGAAGAGAGAGAGAGAGAGATGTGCAAACAATAGTTTTTGGTTCTGTTCAAATTTGCAGTAAGGCTATCATTAATTAAAACAAAGGTGGTCCTCCGTGTATAATAATGCTTTGTTTATTCTCATATTGTTATAGAAAAAAACTCCAGGAAAAGAAATAGATCTGACTCTGGTCAGAAGAGCCTGTCTCAAAAGACCAGGAGGATGTGGCAAGTGAAGAGTAAGCTTGTTTTACCTTTAATTAATCTCCTTCCCCACAACACACAAAAAAAATATCCATACATGTATTTTGACGTATGTGCTCATCTCGGAAAGAAGTAGATGACAGTTTGTGCATTAGTTTGCTATTTAAATTACAGTGCATTTCTCTCTCTCTCTCTCTCTCTCTCTCTCTCTCTCTCTCTAGGACCAGATCACATCTTAAAGAAGCGAAGAGCACGTCAACATGATGGAAAAAAAATTGCCATACTTTGAGGGGTGTAAATGAATGTACTGTATGTGTTAGTGCTTATGAAATGTGCAGTAATTTATCACTCACAGTACAAATTGTTTATTAACAAAATAAAAGATTTCAAATCAAATCTTGTGTGTTTTTCTGCCAAGCTCACAGCTCTTGTTGGTTTGCTCTCGCGCTCTCGCGCCTTGTTCTCCTCAGCCGTGTTTTGCAGATGTGGTTGATGTCATTCAGTTTCTGCTCCAGGCTAAACAATATGTTCCTCTATTTTACCACCACACTGTAAAAATAATAATTGTTGTAGTATCAATGACGTCACCCATTGGTTTGTAGGAAAATGTTTATTGAGGTAATAAATCAAGTGATAAGTAGGGTAATTTTCTCATAGACTTTTCTCTATGGAACTGGACTTCTTTTTGGAGCCAGTGGAGTCGCCCCCTGCTGGGAATTAGATAGAATGCAGGTTTAAGGCACTTCTGCATGGCTTCACTTTTCTGGCCCAGATGTTGCAGCTTAGTTATATTACAGCTTGTGAAGCTATATTTACTTTTTGTTTACATTGCTGATTGCCTTTGATCAGACAGATTTTTCCTATCATTAATTTTATACGTTCATTAAGTCTTTAATTAGCTGATAATATAATTTCTTAAGTTTTATCAGTGCAACAATATTTACTGAATGACTAGTTTCAAACTAGTACTAGAAAAATGGATTTACAGACCTTTGACTTTTTAAGCCCCAAAATGAGTTTTTTTTCTGATCAGGTTGATGATACTGTTATAAACACATATGTGCAAGATAGGTTGGTTTCATCAAATATTTCAACATAGTATTGTTTAACTGAGAGGTTGTAAAATATCATGAGCTCTATCTGATCGGAAGCACAAAAGTAAAGTTAATTTCTCTGTAAACCTGCTGGCATGGTATGATCACACCATTTCCTATGAGGGACTGCAGGAAGGAAGCAGATATATCAGTTAAACATGGTTAAATTAGTCTTGTGGTTAAACAAACCATTTTAAATTGTGCATGTGTGTGTGTGGGTGGGTCTTCCATCTATATACAGTATTTTCCTATCCTTAACCAAGGGCTGCCAAAGCCTAAACAAAACCATATAAAATGTAACAATCCTGTTGTCACCATTCTTTTTACAATATCAGAATTGTTGGTTATTGAACATTTCACCGCTATGTTCAGCGGTAACATTTTCGCAACTTGCCAGATACATTAATTGTATTGTATAGTATCTCTCTTAGAGAGAGAGAGAGAGAGAGAGAGAGAGATGAGTTCCATAATCCAAAATTATATCACATGGCTTGACAAAAGCTAATTTCAGGGACAGAGCACAAAACAGACAGAATAACATAAAATTATAGAAAGTGTGATGAGTAAAATTCATTGAAAGAACAAAAAAGGAATGGCAAAAGAGCATGGAAGGAGTTCATCATCCTAACTTTGAAGGAGAATGACTTTCCCCAGCCTCCTGAGTCATTGCTGTTTGAACATATGTGTAATGTCTAACTCACCATTTTCAAATGAAATCCCACTGAAAGTCCATGAACCTGCGCAAGAGGCTGGCGACGTGTGAGTTGACAGTTCTTTTTTTTCCCCTATGCGGCCTTTGTCCCTTTTTCTGGGTTTATACCCACAAAGTGTCTTAAAAAGTACACACTGGTTGAAAATCTAGTAATTCACACATACTAACAGCACAACAAATACAACAAATGTACATGAACTATCCTCAACATGCACTATCCTCTTATATGAATATTGTAAGTTACACTATCCATCCATCCATCGTCGTCCGCTTATCCGTGGTCGGGTCGCGGGGGGAGCAGCTCCAGCAGGGAACCCCAAACCTCCCTTTCCCGAGCCACATCAACCAGCTCTGACTGGGGGATCCCGAGGCGTTCCCATGCCAGGTTGGAGATGTAATCCCTCTACCTAGTCCTGGGTCTTCCCCGAGGCCTCCTCCCAGCTGGACGTGCCTGGAACACCTCCCTAGGGAGGCGCCCAGGGGGCATCCTTACCAGATGCCCGAACCACCTCAACTGGCTCCTTTCGACGTGAAGGAGCAGCGACTCTACTCCGAGCTCCTCACGGATGACTGAGCTTCTCACCCTATCTCTAAGGGAGACGCCAGCCACCCTCCTGAGGAAACCCATTTCCGCCGCTTGTACCCTGGATCTCGTTCTTTCGGTCATGACCCAACCTTCATGACCATAGGTGAGGGTAGGAACGAAAACTGACCGGTAGATCGAGAGCTTTGCCTTCTGGCTCAGCTCTCTTTTCGTCACAACGGTGCGATAAACAGAATGTAATACCGCCCACGCTGCGCCGATTCTCCGACCAATCTCCAGCTCCATTGTCCCCTCACTCGCGAACAAGACCCCAAGGTACTTAAACTCCTTCACTTGGGTTAAGGACTCATTCCCTACCTGGAGAAGGCACTCCATCGGTTTCCTGCTGAGAACCATGGCCTCAGATTTAGAGGTGCTGATCCTCATCCCAGCCGCTTCACACTCGGCTGCAAACCGATCCAGTGAGTGCTGAAGGTCACAGGCCGATGATGCCATCAGGACCACATCATCTGCAAAGAGCAGCGATGAGATCCCCAGCCCACCGAACTGCAACCCCTCCATACCACGACTACGCCTCGATATCCTGTCCATAAATACTACGAACAGGATTGGTGACAAAGCGCAGCCCTGGCTGTAAGTTACACTAAAACTTTCTAAATCAAAGTTAATTGATAAATCCCATCACCAGCCCTGATGAAACCAAGCTTGAGCCACAGCTAGGCCAGAACAAATGCAGGTGTTAACAGACAATATCTTACCTCTGGATGAATTCAAGCGTGCAGGCTGCCCCCTCTTGGTAGTGTAGGTTATAGATTTAAACCTAATTCACTTCAATAAAGATAACTATACATGCTATTCTTGTCATGACCAAGGCGTGGCGGCGCTGCGGTGCAAATTCCACTCATGTTTTGTTAACTCAAAGATTCATAGAAAAAAATATAAACGTTGGAGGCCATTAATCGGCACGTGAAGTTCTTAAAATCCATTCTGCAGTTAGCATCATATAGCCATGGCCAAAGAAAACAAGGCAGTTTAATTCATCTTGGTTTTACTAAGAAATTGTGTAGCGATGGCGTTACAGTTTTTTTCCAATTGCTAAAACACAATTTTGCAAACTAGGCTGGTTTTATCAAAATACTTAACACAATTCACAAAGCCACACACCCATATTGCAAAATACCTCAAAATTAAACTTTTGCACCAATTGGCACACACTTCATTCATATTACCAGATTTTTGTCTAACAAACTACACACTGTTGGGCATAATGAAAAGCACTTTCATCTTTAATATGCTTTGCCATAATACTAAAATAGTTCAAATTGCAAAATAAATTCTTCAGATTGTTCACTTGCACAGAACTATTTGCAGAAACACACACATGCTGATGAAACATTACTATGAAACATTTTTTTTATTTTTCACCAAACAAGTCAGTGCAACATATACACAGCAGATATATTTACATTGGCCTGAACAAAAATATGCTCACAAAACATCAGTAAACTGAAAACAAATTGCTGAAAAAATGTGCAGAAATGTTGTAAATGTCTTTTCATAGTGCTTACTTCCTGATTGAAATGGTAACAATTAACCATTGAGGTGTTTGGCTGGGTGGCACATATGTTGGCCAATTAGCTCATGTAGTGTCATTTTGAAATGGCAAACGTGACTTTATGTCAGATTGTTGGGTCTTATGCAGAGAACCCTGTCCAGTGCATTTAAAAAGTGCCATTTTGAATTGCAAAATGTGTGTTAAGCAGAAAATGTGTTTAGACTTTTGGAGACTTGAGAAGCGGTTTTGCTCTCTGTGTGTCAGTTTAAATAATTGTGCTATGCATGTCATTTTAGTGTGTTAGCAATTGGAAAAAACTGTAATAGCATGACAGATTCACTTGCTTCAAGCCCTGTTAGCACACCTCCCACCGGGGTGACAACGCAAGAAGAAGCTGAAGAAATAATGTAATCTCTGGCTGAAGATGGGTTAAACCAGCTCGTCAGAGGCCGGTCACGATCTTAACCCTCTTGATCCTCTATCCCGTTAAATTGGAACAGCCAGCAGTGGAGAGTGGAAGAACCGTTATACATGGTAATCTTCGGTAGCCTGAGTAACTTTAACCGTTGTTCATGTGAAATCTCAAAGACAGCCTGATACTTAGTTTATGGAGTATTTGTGGGTGGCTGTTTGCTGTTTGACCTATTCATTCCTGTTGATAAAGTATAATAGGGTAAATCTTTTATAGTGCATACACTTGTAGCTGTCGTGTATCTTTGTAAGTCGCAAGTGCACGAACCCCCCCCCCCCCCCCCCCGTGAAAAAAAGGGGCTCCCAAATTTCCCAAATTTGCACATGCACAATTTAAAATGGTTTGTTTAGCCACAAGACTATTTAACCATGTTTAACTGATATATCTGATTCCTTCCTGCAGTCCCTCCTTGGAAATTTTGTGGTCATAGCAGGCTTTACTTTGTGCTTCCGGTCAATATTTGATGAAACCAACCTATCTTGCACGTACATATGTGTTTATAACAGTATCATCAACCTGATCAGGAAAAGTGAAGCCATGCAGAAGTGCCTTAAACCTGCATTCTATCTAATTCCCAGCAGGGGGCGACTCCACTGGCTCCAAAAAGAAGTCCAGTTCCATAGAGAAAAGTCTATGAGAAAATTACCCTACTTATCACTTGATTTATTACCTCAATAAACATTTTCCTACAAACCAATGGGTGACGTCATTGATACTACAACAATTATTATTTTTACAGTGTGGTGGTAAAATACAGGAATATATTGTTTAGCCTGGAGCAGAAACTGAATGACATTTGCAAAACACGGCTGAGGAGAGCAAGGCGCGAGAGCGCGAGAGCAAACCAACAAGAGCTGTTAACTTGGCAGAAAAACACACAAGATCTGATTTGAAAACTTTTATTTTGTTAATAAACAATTTGTACTGTGAGTGACAAATTACTGCACATTTCATAAGCACTAACACATACAGTACATTCATTTACACCCCTCAAAGTATGGTAGTTCTGGAAAAGCTTGTTTCGAACATCTGTTGTTCGAGTGAAAATTGGCTGTTTCCATCATGTTGACGTGCTCTTCGCTTCTTTAAGATGTGATCTGGTCCTAGAGAGAGAGAGAGAGAGAGAGATAGAGAGAGAAAGAGAGAGAGAGAGATGCACTGTCACATGCACTGTCACATACCTCAAAATACATGTATGGATTTTTTTTTTTTTTTTCAAAATGTAGCTCCCTCACACATTGCAATACAGACAGAGGGAAGGAGATTAATTAAAGGTAAAACAAGCTTACTCTTCACTTGCCACATGCTCCTCGTCTTTTGCGACAGTCTTTTTTAAGCCTTTCCAACTTTACTTCTCCTGGAATTTTGTTCTATAACAATATGAGAATAAGCAAAGCATTATTACACACGGAGGACCACCTTTGTTTTAATTAATGATAGCCTTACTGCAAATTTGAACAGAACCAAAAACTATTGTTTGCATCTCTCTCTCTCTCTCTCTTTCTCTCTCTTATAAACATGTTTGACATTTACACTTAAACAATCCAATGCGAAAGCACCATGTGAATCAAGGACCTTCTTACAACACAACAAGAAGAAAAGCTCCTTGCAGTTAGTGGACCTTCTTACCGGATCAGAACGCAGAGGATCATCTGTCACCAGAGCGGTTGCGTCAGTAGAAGTGAAGGCTGTGATGAGCAGGAAACCCTGCAGACAGCACAGGACCAGCAGCACACTTTTGTCCATGACTGGTGAACTATAGAGTTTGAAACATGCAGGTCTTTATATACTCACTAATAGCCAATCACTTGCATGCAGACAAAGAGGAAGCTATATAACAGGATACCACACCAATCCTTCACAATATACAATATGTCTTAGTGGTGTTTTATAGAAATAGGAAATACTATAGTTAATCAACTCTGAAGCACAATATAGGGAATATAAGCCTCTGTTGGTACAGCACAGAAATATAATTTAGCTTTTGAGCAGAAAACTGTGATGACACACAACGCCTTGCATTCATTTAAAAGTTAAATTAAAATCTAAAATAATAATGAAACATTTTTTATCCAGCCAATGTGAATGTTTAAACATACACATTTAGTTATAAATACTGAGAACATGTCACAATATTGATGTACAATATTATAGTTCAGACTCTTTGACATGGAAACATACACCTTTGACTGTCTGAACATTACACATTTTTGAGGATTTCCAGTGTTATACTGGGCTAGCCTGGTCCTACCAGACTCTCGTACATTTCATTTGTACAGACAGTCTGGCCACTCTCCATAGAAGTGTTAACTTCTGTTGAAGTTTAAAACTATTGGATCTGCCCAGAGCCACTCTGGATCTGCCATAACCAATCGCTAACGTTTGGTCGTGATGTCGGCTTAGCATCACTAGCGTTTGCTTTAGCCAACTCCTTCACCACTAACGGAGTGAGCTGGAAAATCAAACTTTTCTCCAACTTTATGGGGAGGAGGGCCACAACACCATGGCCACCAACAAAACTCAGCAAAGATTGTTCTTGCTCGGGCTTTAACTTCTGGATATTCGGCAGCGTTGCCACAGCGCTGAAATATTAGATCTCAGTTCAGGGAAGCACTTTGAAACTATTCTATTTTGAAATGTTTTACTTAAGATGTTTTAGTTTGGCAGCTCAGTGAAGCACTTCAAACCTTTTTTTATTAATATTTTTATATGCAGTATGATTGTGCTTCAACTAAAAAGTATTTACCTACACTTTATTCTTGTTTAAAATCATTTACATAATATAAATGAATGTATATGGAGCGTGATAAAAAGGTAACCTTGAAATTGTGGCGTTAACGCAAGGAAAAATTTGGGTGCACCTAAATAAAAAAAGTTAGGCACACCAGTGCAACCAAGGCAAAAAGTTAGTGTGGAGCCCTGCCCAGGGACCAACAGTTGTAATGCCAGTACCTTTGTTAAGGGCAATGCAGGTGTTGCCCAGCATGTCACACAAGAGGAATAAAAATTCTTCAAAAAGATGCAAAACAACCACAAAGAGATGAAAAACAACTGTTGTGTCATTTGTAGTCATTTAGTGTCTGAATGTCTTGCTGCTATGCAGGAGGGGTCAAGGGCCCACATGTCTGTGCTCAGGGGCCCAGCAAATTTATATCAAAGAGAAAGAAACATTTATTATCAACCATTGGACAACATGAACAGACAATATAGAGTAGCAGATTATCTGGGCACTGACAGGGTCCAGAAATTGAAAAAAATACATTGCTCAATCATCTCATCATCTAGACTAGTCAGCACAAACTTAGCAACCCAAAGAAAAAACATTTCCTGCTACACTGCAGTCTGTGTAAAGACAACATACCCAAGCGCTTTACCAAACTGAAATCCCAAGAATTTGACTGACTCTCAGACATAAAAAAGAGAGAGAAATATTGAATTGGAAGCAGTGCAACCATGTAAAAGAGAATTAGCGGCTCAAATTGATATGTAAATCTTTCATCAGTTTAGGGAAGCAGTTGTGATCATTGTCACTGCTTAAAGACCAGCTGGGACAACAAAGAGACTAAGTAAAACAAGAGTGAGACACAAAGAAGTTACACGAAATGGCTTCTCATGTGACATTTGCTAAGCCCCACCCCCATTACTTACTGTTGCTACGCTGTCTTGTTGGCCCATCCATATTTATTTTTTCCAAACCCTGCTGATTGATAGCACAAATGATCTTTCTCTCTCTTCACTATTTTAATGTCTCTTTTGTCTTTTAATCAAGCATGCTGGGTATATATGTGTGTTCACATGAGGAATAATCTCTTACCCAGTGGGAGGAGGAGGAGGAGGAGGAGGAGGGGTCTGTAATAGAGATAGTTAATAATAAAATTTACAGCAGCAGAACAGTTCAAATAATTATATTTCTGAATTAACAAATAACAACCCAGCAGTTTTCAGAATTATTATTGATAGGCCTACAACTTGCTCAGCCATTCAATTATGAGCAAAATTAAAATGTTCTGACAGTGATTATCTTTTGCAACTGCTTATTGAGACGCAGATTCTGAGAGATTCAATAACCTAATTGTAAAAATAGAAATGAATAAAATCTGCATTAAACAAGTTTGGTCTCACCCCCTTAGGTGACAGCAGTCTACATGCTCCTGGTCTCCTACAGTTGGCATATCTTACACGTCTGTTTCCACATGTCTCTCTGTTGTGGTCACCCCCCACCTATAACAAATTGCAATTGTAACAAGGCAAAAATGGGAAAATGGGGTTAAATATTTCCCTGTTAAATAACTGGAAATTACTGGCAGCATGTCATGTTTTTTTTACAGTGCCCCCGTAATGTTTTGCAACAGGAATTTACTGTGAATCACAGAAAATTACTGGCAGCAGGGTTACCATTAATTTCCTGTTACTTTAACAGTTTATTCCTGGTACTCTTTTTTTTTACAGTGCACTCCCCGTAATGTTTTTCAACAGGAATTTGATGTTAAATCACCCTTTATTTTGTTTCCATTAAATATTGCATTTTAAGTGTATTGTTATTTTAGCATAGTCATGTGTACCTCTGATTGTAATAGACATATTCTAGCTTGAGTTAATACAAGAATAGGCATAATCCCTGTGTGTGTAGCAAGCATAGTGTGTGCACGCTGTGCACAAGCCTAGGAGCATTTTACTAATGTGCTGCTAAAATAACAATGAAATGCTGCACTATTAACTTTAGACCAGGTTTTTGTTGGTCAGTGGCGCGATCACTTTCCGCTGTCGAAAGATAGCAATACACCCAGAATGCACCTGAACACACCTCCTTGTAAGACCAGCATGCCCATGGGTGCACAGATGCGCGCAGGTGCATTTGCTGTTGAAACGCCGTGGGCGCTGGACAGGAAATTGACAACTGCGTCGGTCTTAAACTAGCAAAGACACTTGCGGTGGGCGTTGTGCTATGCCAGGTGCAAGATAGGGTCCTAAACCTCAACATTTAATGTTCCCTGAACTGCTAAAATTCAGCAAAAAGGACTCTAACCAAGGATATTCCCTGTGACACCTGGTCACTCAAAAATGTTATACATAGGCTCAGATTAATCACAAACAAATCTCATGTTCATGGCTTAAAATAGTTAAGTAGCAAATACATTTTTAAACCCTAATACATTGTTCAATATAACAAAATACTGAACCTCAACATTTAATGTTACCCAAACCACTGAAATTCAACATGTATGAATACATTCAAGCCAAGACTTAAAACTTCATGGAACTCCTGGTCAATAAAGAGCAATAAACAATAAAAAACACTCACTGTCTTAGATCACTAACCATTTTGTAAAACAAAGCACACAATGAGGATCCTTTGGAAAGTCTTGGGTCTGTATGAGAGAGAGAGAGAGAGAGAGAGAGAGAGAGAGAGAGAGAGAGAGAGAGAGAGAGAGAGAGAGAGAGAGAGAGAGATGAGTTCCATAATCCAAAATGATATCACATGGCTTGACAAAAGCTAATTTCAGGAACAGAGCACAAAACAGACAGAATAACATAAAATAATAGAAAGTGTGATGAGTAAAATTCATTGAAAGAACAAAAAAGGAATGGCAAAAGAGCATGGAAGGAGTTCATCATCAAAGTGTGGCTTAAAGCAAACCAGTCTTGTAACCATTAAGTGATTATTTTACTTTTGCCTGTACTTATTCATTTTTGTATTGCTTTTATTTATTTATTTATTTATTTTTTTTTGGATTTGTATGTTTTAATTTGTGTATTTCTGTAATTTGTCTAGGGACTACGGATGTAAATTAGCCCTGTGGCTATAATCCGGCATGTTTACATCTGTTTTTGTTGTCTCAATGCAGATGTTCATTAATGTGCATTGTCCCTATCAAATAAAATTTAAATTAAATCATCCTAACTTTGAAAGGCAGCTGAGAATGACTTTCCCCAGCCTCCTGAGTCATTGCTGTTTGAACATATGTGTAATGTCTAACTCACCATTTTCAAATGAAATCCCACTGAAAGTCCATGAACCTGCGCAAGAGGCTGGCAACGTGTGAGTTGACAGTTCTTTTTTTTCCCCTATGCGGCCTTTGTCCCTTTTTCTGGGTTTATACCCACAAAGTGTCTT